>ML685841.1:1491723-1665090 GCA_007922175.1 Pelusios castaneus | reverse complement strand
GGGGGGCGAGCCTGGAGCAGACCGACCATGGTCTTCAGCAGCTGGGTCTGCTCCTGGAGAATGCCTATTAGGGTGTCCTTCTGCTTCGCCCTCCTCTCGCTGTTCTCTCTCCGTTCCTGCCTGCACTGCCGCCTCCATTGCCTTGTCTCCCTCGCAGATGCATCGTTGGAATGCATCAGCTCCTGGAAGATATCTTCCTTGCTCCTGCGAGGCCTCCGCCTTATCTGTCTCAGACGCTCGGCTGGTGCTGAGCGCCGCCCAGCGAAGGTCATCTCTGCGGAAAAATGAAACAGTTTGAATGCTGCAATTGTTCTCAATCTGCTTAGGTGCAAGTAAGGATGCTCTCCCTACGCATTCCAAAGTTACATGGGACAAGGAATACCGGGGGCCAGAAACAAGTTTCGCCAAGCGAGTAGACACACGGGACAGTGGACTATTGGCATTGCTTGTTCTGAGCCTGTGTCAGAGATGGCTGCAATAGAAGCCAATATCACACTGTTTAGAGTGCCTCTGCAAGCAAGAATGCATCTCCTGCATGTCGCTGACTTCCAGCCGGGACCTTACGCTGCTGGATTGTGCGCTGCCATGGTTCCCGCGTCAGTGCTTGCGAGCTTGAGAGGGAGAGTCTCCCTGAATGGGGGAGGGCAAACGGTCGCTCTACCATCCACTTTTAAAAGAAGAATTTGGAGATATTTGGAGTACACGTTCAGTGACTTGAAAGGGACCGACTACTTGGCAATCGAGGCATGCATTGATGCGCTTTTCATGTAATGCCAGTAAGACCCCGCCAAACCATTAACACATAGAAAAGAAGAAACAGAAAAGGAGTACTCAATGCCTTATCTTCATCTACACGCTAAGCTGTAGCTGCTAGAATAGAGAGCACTGAAAACGTAACTTACCGGAGCCGTCATCGGTTGCATCAGGGGAAGGCGTGGAAAACGAATCCACGGAGCTTGTCTTTGGCGGGGTGGTGAATAACTCCTGGCTCCCGATGTCGGTAGCTCCGCTGTCACCGTCCACGTCCTCTTCCTCCTCTGCTTCCTCGTCGACGACTGCATCGTCGCCTTCAGCCACCCTGTCCTTTTCGGACGCTGTTGCCGAAGTGTCCACGGTTGAAATAGGAGTGGTTGTGGGATCGCCGCCCAGGATCTCCTCTAACTCCTTGTAAAGGCGGCATGTTGCCGGCGTGGAGCCGGAGCGCCTGTTTGCCTCTCTGGCTCTGTGGTACGTGATCCGCAGCTCCTTCACTTTTGCCCGGCACTGCAGAGTGTCTCTCTCGTACCCCTTCTCATTCATCGCCTGAGATATTTGTCCAAAAACGTCGAAATTCCTCTGGCTGCCACGTAATTGTGACTGCACGGCGGACTCTCCCCAGATGCCTATCAAATCCATCACCTCAGCTGTTGTCCAGGCTGGAGCTCGTTTGCTGCGCTGTGACGACATTGCAAGCGGGGCACACAGAGGCAGCAGCACTGAACAGCAAGCCAGAAGGAAGAGTGGGGAAATTCAAAAACTCGCGGGACAGAAGGGGAGGTCGGGAAACATGACGTCACAGCAACAGAGTACAGACAGAAGTGCAGAAGGGATAGGATTGGAATTGTGGGCCATTTCCGGAGGTTTCGCATTGCGCGGTAACCGTACACACACGGGCTGTCGCGCAATAGCTATTCCGCGTTAGACGCTACCACGCTCGTTTTGGTGGTTTACATTTTGCGCAACAAGAGGGCTCAACGCGCAAAAACTGTAAGTTAAGTGTGTACGCTCTGCTTCTTATCGCGCAATAAAGGGCTTTATCGCGCAATAACTTCGTAGTGTGTACAAGGCCTCAGCTACCAAATTTGCCTTTCCAACATATGCAGTGTAAGCAGTTTAATTCTCACACTCCCACACCTTTTCTTTTAAATGTTTTTTTATCCTGACTTCTGCTTCATGTTTTCTTACCTTGAATTTTGAAAGTAACTGTGACCACTTCTGAAACCGAAATTGGTTCTAGTCAGTGTCTTGTTCAATAGGCTGATAAATAACTGGGTAGTGGAGTATGACTGTAATCCTTGTGGAATGTGCCTGTTATTCATATTTTACAGAAACATTGCCTAAAATCTGGACAGCCTAAATTATCAAATTAAAAGTAGTTTTAGGTACTATTCCACCTCCACGGCTTGTGGTTTTATATTATTTTCCTATTTAAAAAAAAAAGTTTTCTACTTTGTTGCTTTGTAAGCACACCACAAGAACTTATGGAAATAAGGAGATACATCACATGCAAAAATGTCATTAAATACACAAATAGGCAAGTTAGGAAAAATGAAAAAAAAATATTTTCTGCTAACTTCTTTCAGTTATAGTAAACATTAGCGTTACTGAACAGCACATACTTTAAAAAAAAAAGTGTGGAAATTTTTTTAAGGTTGATTATTTCCCCTGAAATCTAAGATGCTGTAACATTTAAATTATCAATAATTACACAGTCAAAATAAACACTGGAAGCGCTAAAAATGGATCTGAATATAGCAGCAGTGGCTCTTGACCTTTTCTCATTTACAGACCCCTAGAAAAATTTCAAACGGAGGCATAAACCCCTTTGGACCACAGGTTGAAAGCCATCGTGCACAGATTAAAATGAAATTTACTGTGTATTGCTAGCGTTCAACTGAGGTTTAGTCAAATAAAAACACCAACACAATCCACAATCTGATAAACAAATATCCAGCAATACTGGCACTTGAGATGAAGAAGTCCAATCAGGGGATTACTATAAAGGGGAACATTGGAGGAAAGAACCTAGATACAAGGAAGTAGCATAGTAAGGAAGATTTCCAGCAAAAGCTTTGGCTATACTGAGGTCTAGCCTCTTTCCTCAATGCTGCAAGCACCACAAAAAAAGAATTTAAGTGGCACATTGTGTAAAAACTAAAGACAAAGTACAAACAATAAAAAGGATTTTCCAAATGTTTACTAAGTAGCCATCCAATTTAGTATGGTAAGCGAACATATCCAAGCAATAACAAATTACAACTGTTTATGTAACAGTCTAAAGACAGAGGAAAAATGGATAATTTAAAAACTGATAATTTAAAAATTCTCAAATACACATTGGAAACTTTATTGTTCTTGAACAAAAGTTTTTTTTGTAAAAAATTCACCAAAAATCTGTTCAAAGCAGATATATCAACAAAAATCTCATTTCCACCATACCTGGAGATAAATCAAATGAAATCAAAGTTCACTGATAAGCTATCTAATTGTGGCCAATTATTACTGACAAACATCTACCAAATAAAAAAATAAACATTAAGATCCCAATCCTGCAGCAGCATATGAATTCAATGGCACTACACAGGTGTGAAAATATATGTGCATGCTCAAGTCTTTGCAGGACCAGGGCTTAACTCACTTAATACTGAAAAAGTGTTCCTAACCATTCACACTGCTCTTCTTGTCAGCTTTGTACATCTCAGGCAGTTCAACCCCACAAAATGCTCTAAAGCCAATGTCACAAAGAATGGGAATAACACCAGCATGAACATGTGAAAAATAAAATACATACATGCCACCTACTACTTCACACTATCACTAGCAGGAAGGGTGAAGTAACTTGTAAAACAGTGGCAGCTCTAAGCAAAAAAGAAATCCCACTATAGTCATTTTGACTTCCACAGAAATATTTTATCTATTTTTTGTTTTTGTTCAGCAACTAAAGCAAAAACATTAGACAAGATTGTAAAGGTGGTTTTGTTGTAGTTATTTATAAAAGCATGGTATAAAAATTTCACTTTTATGTATGTCAGCTATACCCTGTTCAAGGTCAGAGGAATGTTTTATCATTTGTCTTCTGTCTATAGTGTTGCAAGATATTTGTTTTGCTGGCTCTGAAAATTCAGAAATAAACTCTTGATTTTCTACAGGTTCTGTTACACAGCCATGTTTTCAAATATTTCTGTTAGTCTTGTGACTGTAGCTGTCTCTTCACTATGTAGACAAATTCATCTTTCTAGACAGCTCATTGGCAAGTGTCCAACAATAACCCTTCAATCATTGTAGACAAACCCATCCTTACTTGTGCAGACTGAAAAAAGTATTTTTTTTTTTCAAAACGTCAAAAGTATTTCTTATTCCAAAGTATTAAAAAACCCCTCCTCAAAATAGATTTGCTCCTGGAAATGGATTACTCAGGTCTCCATTTCAGTCTCTATGATTTCAGTCCTAGAAGGAGTTCTTGCTTCTGTCATGTTCTCGCCATCTAAGCCCAGAATGTCAGACAGATCAACAGCAGGTAACGGTGCTCTCCAGTACTGGAAGGAGTTGTACTGCCAAAATTCTTCCTCATGCTTTGGAAATAAAACACAATGTGTTAATGTACGTCCCTGCACTAGAAAGAAGAGTTTAACCCCTTTATAAAAGAAATTCAGTCAAGAGATGGTTTTAGTGTTATATATTTTACTTCCTTAAATGTTTTAAGAAAATGGAATACACTAAAATAATGGACAATCCTAACCAAATGATAACATACTTCTGGTTTTGGTGTAATTATTTAAGTTTTTTTGCTGAGGATTACTGTATTATCTATGAGTAGCTTGTGTACAACTGTCTAGTGCAAATCATAGTTTATGCATATAAGAGGCAATGTTTCTGTACTTTTTTAAAAAAAAAAAAACTTCACATATATCAATACTGTTCATTATAAACCCAACTTTACCGCCTCTAAAAAATATATGAATGATATGGACAATTTCAAAATCGGAAATTCGGCCTTCTCAGCTTAAGCAAAATTCAAGTATCTCAGGTTAAACAATATTCAAACACATTTCCACAAGTGCTATCAAACGCTACAGTGAAAGCAATAAACTAGAAAAGATTTCCACTATCTTCTGTTCATTTTTAAAATGTCTACATCTGTATATATATGCAAATACAAACAAAGCAATATTAACAATGAATTTTCACTAAGATAAGCAGTCCAAATGACAACTGATAACACTGCAACAGATTTATTGCTGATTTACTCTATAGACAGGTTTGTTATAAAACTGTTCGCCCGCCCTTGCTGGCAAATTTGCTATCTGTTTATAGCCAGAGATCATTACTCATATAAGTAACACTAAAGTTAATGGAGTGAAACACCCCATGCACAGACTGCTTCCCCCGAAAAAACACAGATCATAAAAATGGAATTTAAGTTAATCTACAAGTTCATCCATTAAGGAATATACAAAATGTTATGTATAAAAGTTGTTCCTTCAGGCTCATGATTTCTACCTGAACTAAGAAAAAACAATTACTGCTGTCATAAATTTGCACGTATTTGTGTAATTTTGTTTCTGTATTGTTTCTAATACTCAGAATTATGAAACAATTTTTCCATTTTTAATGGAGTTTGAAGTTAATATGGTATTTCTAACTACTGAATTTATATTATGAGTAAACATGGCTTTTGAAATAAACTTTTGCACCCTCTGCTGGCTCTGCAGTAGAAGAGAACAAAATGAGATCAAATAATTATATAGAGTCATCAGGCAGTCATTTATGGTCATAATATTAAACATTTGAACAGAACATGCAATTTTTGTGAAGATTTCTAGGCATTTTGCAAAGCCTAAATCTTCATACACAAATGCACTCCGTTTTCAGCTAACACCACTTTATCATTATTATTTACTATTTATCATAGTGATTAAAAACTCTAGTCAAGGACCAGAATACCATTATGCTAGTGCTTACTATCACAAATCATGCTCTTTCATTTATATAAGACCTATCTTTGGAAATAGAGTAAAGCAGCACAGTACGTCCATAAGCTGGATGTCTGCACCAAAAGCAGTGGGACACCACTGGCTGTTTATTTTTAATTGAAAGAAAAAAATTACATTAATAATATAGAGAACTGTATGCATCAAAATCTTCAAATTTAAATTTTTATATTGCATAGTATCAATGATACACACAAAAAGTGATGTACACTGTCAAAGCCATTAGAGGTTTCAACCAAGTTATGGTCCAATTGTGCTAGGAACTGTAGAAGCATATAGTAGACAAACCCAGTTTCCAAGTGGTTACAATGTAGAGGCCTCAATGCTGACAAGTCGTTTGATTCAATTAGACCACTCATGTGCCTAACTTTAAACATATGTGTAAATCTTTGTAGAATCAGGATCTCAATTTCTTTATCTAAATAAAAATAACATAAAGGGCTATCATGCATGACACACTCAACATGGACTTCCAAAGATAAAATAACTTAGAGCACCAAAAATAGCTGCAAGCACCAAACACTAGCAAAAAGAATGTGTAGGAAAGAGTAAAAAACTTTCAAATCAAAGCTTCAAAAATTCACTTGCCAAGAGTAAACGGAAAGCCTAAGTATCTTAAACTGTCAGTTTCTATAGAATTTGGCCTTTTTGTATTTTAAAAAATAATTTTTCTAACTCTACAGGTGCAACGATAAGCTCTCAAATTTGACAAAGTGCTTTTGCAAACAGTTTGCAGTGAGGTTTAATAAACTGCAGCTACACTCAGATTTGCTAGGCAGCAGCATTAAAATCAAAAAAGATTTCAGCCGGTTTGGTACTGTTATGAAATCTATAGGAAGCAATAAAATTGTGAGGAATTATGCCAATTTCATGGTGCAGTTGTTTGGGAGAGCTATGAGCAGTAGACTATATCAGTGCTGGAGTTAGCTGTGTGCAGGGCCCCAAATAAACAGATTGGAGAAGTAGAGCAACCAAGTAGCTCTGTTAACAGAAAACTCCACCTCTTCATGAGTGTATCTGATAAATTTGAAGCTAGAGGATATCAAAGGAGCACACCAAGGAGAGTTTGTAGGAAACTAGTAAATTTGTCAATACTTGTTTTCAAATGGCATTGTGTTTAGATAGCTAAGAATTTTAGTAATTTAGCAAAGAAAGTTGCCTCAACAGGTACCCCAAAAGCTACTTTATAAACAGAAATTTACAAATCTTTATAAAAATCCTTCTGCACAATTGTTTCAGCAAGACATAACAAGATATGTTTACAATGTTCTAAACCAGACAAATGTTTACCTAACTACAAACAGTAAACAGCCCAACTTAAGGTTTAAAAAAAAAAAAAAAAAAAAAGAGGGGAAATAATGAACTCAACATCACACTTGCAATACAAATCCTTAATTCAGCTTGTGCTATGAAAATATTCAGTGAAGAAAGGAATCTTGTCTTTTCTCTTCCAAACAGAAAGCTGTGCTTGTATTAAGCCTGGGCTAGTACGGGTTTTGCAGTAGATTCAGAAAATCCTTCCTCACTTCATTGGTGGGATAATTCTACACATTTCATATGTACCACGCACACTTGCGATCACAAGGGAAAGAAAGAGCAGAAGAAAACATGGTATGTGGAAATCAGAAAGCTCCCATGCTTACTTGAACAAGACTTCTCATTTGAACATAGTTCTGTCTTCAAGGACCCAGGTTTTTAAAAACAGGTATATACAAGTACGACTTTAACTCCATAAATTGACCTGATTTTCAAAAATACTAAGCCTCCAAAAACTCCCCACTAACTTGGTCAAGGACTCAAATTTCAGTTAAAACATCTTAGTTGGCAGGGAGAGAAACTAAGTCCCCCTCTCCTGCTTCTATAATATATACTCGTGGAGAAGGTTTTACAGTTGTTTTATTCAGGAATTTTTCATCAAAAGTGAAACGATGTAGAAGAACTCATATCTATCGTTGCCATTTAGTTTCATTTTTCTAAAAATCTGCATTTATTTTTCTGCCTCATCACAGGTTCAAAGATATGCAAAAGGTCAAGTTCCAAAGGGGTAGCTGTGTTACTTTAGTTCAGCAAAACGAACAAAAAGTCACTTTTAAGACTAACAAATTTATTTATCCCATGAACTTTTGTGGGAGAAAAGCCCACTTCATCACAGTATTGAAGATGGAGAACTTACAGAATGGGAGGAAAATAAATGTTAATAGCCATACTTAGACAAATGGATTACAAATCAAAGCTTCAAAGAGAAACTGCAGAATTGGAATTCATATGCAGATTGAACACCGTTGTCTTAGGGTTAAATAGGGATTTCAGTTCTTTTCTTATTATAAGAGGTGATTTTAGCTCATCTCCCTCTAATATGCTATTCTCCCATCAGAATGTAAACTGCTTTGATTTGCTGTGACAGTCTAATCTGAACCTATGATTTACACTTTCCTGCATTTATTTTCTTCCCATTCTGTAAGATCTCCATCTTCGAGTATCTGATGAAGTGGGATTTTCTCCCACAAAAGCTCATGCGATAAATAAATTTGTTAGTCCTTAAGCGCCACTAGACTTTGTTTAAGTCCTGTAGTGTCACGGAACTGATGAAAGGCCCCTGGAGAAGACATGTATATTTGTGGAAGACTCCATTTACAAGGCCCAAGCTACACAAAAATACTAAGTAAAGAACCCTATCTAACCAAAATTAAAATGAAGTCTGTGAACAGTTAAGCTAATTAGCTTTGTGGTTAGGGTTGATGCAAATAATCTTTACATATAGCTCAGTAGAAGCATCACTTGCATTGGAGAACAGGAACTTGGTTCCCCAACAAAGAAAGCAATGTTAAAAGCAGGCATAGTATTTCTCCCCACGACTTTAAACACGATTTACCAGCAGCAGTGGGGAGAGGCAGCTGTAGCAGCGCAGTGAAGCCCCACCAGCTGTTTCAGATAAACCCAACACTTGCTGCCCCCCACGTGCCAAGAGAGAGCCGTGTGAGGAGAGCAGCTCAGGCACCAGGCTGGGAAGAGAGGGGCAGAGTGTGCTTTGTACAGTGCCTCTGATCGACTCTACTGGACTACTACAGGGCGGTTCAAAAATGCCCGGGACGAGCTGCGTGCCCGAGTCCCTCCCTCCGGGCGTGCAGCGCCTGGCACTCCGGCGCCCTGGCTCTAACCTAAACCATGCCCGGGCTGCAGCTTAGGACCCTGCCGAAGCCAGTCACGGCCCCGCCAGTTACCTGCTCAGCTCCCCGCTCTTCCCCCCGTGGATCCGGTCTTCGCTCCCCCAAGCCGACACCGCCTTCCCGCATCGTCTCTTGCTGCCGGGGCCCCACGTCCCGCCCGCGCTGCTGCTGCTGCTGCCGCCGCCTCCTCCCCCCCGGGCCGGCGCCGTCTCCAGACTCCCCCCGGAGCCTGCTCCCCCTGACGCCAGGCCGCTTCCCCGGAGGCGCCTCTGCCTCCTCCAGCTTCCGCTTCTTGCCAGGGCCCGCGGGTGCCGGTGCCGCGCGGCCCGAGCTCCACAGCTCGGGGCCGTCCCGCGCGCGCCTCCCGGCTTCCGTCGCGCGGAACAGCGGAGGCGAACCGGCCGGGAGACGCTTCCAGGGCACGTGACACACTAACGGCTCCGCGTGTCGCTTGGCCATCAAGGGGCTGAGCGCGAGCTGCGGCTCAACTGCAGAGCTGGGTTACCTCGGTGGGTGGGGGAAGGGGACGAGCAGGTCTCCTCCGGGGAGGGCGGGGCTCCTAGGCGCGCATGCGGCTCACGGGCGGCTTCTGTCCCTCCCGCTCCCTTTTTGCGTCTCGTAGCGTCTTGACCGCGCAGGCGCGATGGGGGTTGTAATGTCGTGACCGGCGCCAACTCCGCGCAAGGAGTAGTTTGCCATCTGCACAGCTGCTCAGGCGCCCTGCGACAGAAACCAAGGGTCGAGCGAGCAGTACTGATTGAATCCCGTCCCAGGCTGTTACACTTCAGCCACTCTATTTAGCTTGGTCCAATGGGGTTGGCACCTCCAATTCACCATCAGACCCAGCTATGTGCACAGCACAGCCCCCGAAGCGGGATTTAAGTACCTCCCTACTCCAGGACATAATTCGGTGGCTGAAGCTCAAAATTATGTTACTGCAGCCCTTTACAAACACTGCTGTGTTAGGGACGAAGACTTTGCAGATCCAGGAGTGGGTGCGGGAAACGAGCTGTTTTAAGATTTAGACTTGGGCTTTAATGTTTATCTAAATAAAATCAGTAACCCTCCTCCCTACGCAGCTAGCAAGTAAACAGCACATTGTTTTTCAAACCATACTTTTTTCCTCTGTTACATCCGTGGAGAAGTCTTATCTTTAGGGCACCAGTTCACAACTGCTTCCTTTATGCAAACCACTACCTCCTCAAAAGCTTTTGCAGACCCCAGTGTAAGCAACCCACTTTAAAAATTGTAGGGGTGACAGGAGTCAAACTTATCTCCAAGGGTGTGTTTAATAAAACACAGCTATTTCTAATAATTTATTGTGCTCACTCACAGACATATTGCACTTCTCATAATGTATTTACCTGCAGTAAGTATTCCCCTGCCCCCCTGGGATGGACCACTTGCAGTACCCTCACAGACCAGAAGTTGTGAACCACTGTTTTAGGGCAAGGATCAGCTGTATTTATATAAAGCACTGAACACAAGGGTGCTGAAAGAAGTGCTGTCAGCTCATTCGAAGTACCAGACAGTATAGTAGATACTTTCCACATATGCAAGAGATGTTTCTGCCCCAAGCAGCTCACAAACCATGGAGTTCAAATTTCAGCTAGGCCTATGCACATAACCGGAGAAAGCACAGGCCTCTATTTCTACTAGCTGTTTACTTTTCTTTGAATGACAGCATAACAATATGCAGAAGGTTACATCAATTTAAAATTGTTGATTCATGGAACCAGCACTGAAACAATGTTTTGATAAAGATAATCTTTATGCTCTGTACTATCATTTCATTATCACAATCCTGTAACTTTATGGAAACAAATCTGTTCACTTAACAATGAGACACACAAGATTGCTGAGGTAATATCAGACTAACTTCTGTTGATGAAGAGATAAGCTTTCATGCTCCATAGCTCTTCTTCAATTTTGGAGAGCGGGAAAGCTTCTCTTTCTTTTAGCAACATAGAAACTGGTCCAATAAATTGTATTACTGAATCGATCTTGTGTCTCATGTCCTTAGTCCAATACATCTATAATGCTGCAAACCAATGTCACTCACACTGTGGCACCAAATGAGTGCTTGTGGTTCATAAGCGATAGTGATCACATACATTACTATTGTTTTGGTCCCTGTGCTTACTGTTAAACATGAATTAATTTTTAGAGAGCAGTTTCTTCTGTATAACTAACATGTCAATCATGCAAGCTAATCAGAATCAGAATGGTCAGACCCATTTCTCTCCAATTCAGGGGTCCAGAGGGCCCTGAAAGGTTGTGCCAGCAGCAACTGCTCTTATGGGGATTAGCGGGGCAGTCCTATTTCAGAGGGGTCTGTGTAAGGAATGGGTGGGAGAGATGCCTCACTAACGACCAGACAGAGATGCAGGCCAATCTCTGAGATGCTCTGCTCAAGGTGGCTGCTTGCTGCTGCTGCTTCCAGTCCAAGTGGGGGCAAAAGGAAAGTTAGACAACAAGCAATTAAGAGCTCCTCCAGGCCTAGAGGAAATACTGCAACACCAGCTGCCAAGGAGCTATGAAAAGGCTGGGAAAACACCTGCCCCCTAAATCAGTGCAAATGACACCCCTATTTATATGTAGATCATCATAAAAATCAATTACAGGTCAATTTGCAAGATATAAGGGAGGAGTAACCTAAGCAGTTGAATTAATAAAAGTTGAGGAGCAGAGGTCAAAAGAAAGTCAAACTCAAAGCCAAATCTTACCAAAATAGGAGACCTATCAACTAAATATTTGCTTATTCATACTACAACCTTGAATATTCAAGAAACATCAATTGTTAGGCACACTAAAAATAGAGGACTATTCATGCTGTAACATGTAGCTTCCAATTCATATCTTCATAACTGATTTTAGAGTGAATTACATATAAATAAAAATACAGCACACATTACATTTGTCAAACTTATTTTTGTATAAAATTTTACATTGTGAATTATGCAACTTTTCATTTATATATTTTATACCACCACATACAACAGAATAGTGACCTGAGTTATCCTGACTTCAGCTGACCAACCTGTTAAATGCTTTTCCACCTGTACATACAACATCCCATTAGAGAAGAATTAAGATATGGAATAAGAGTTATTCCTGTCCATAAAAGTACAAAAGATGAATTTTAAGAATTAATAAGCACAGGTGCAGCATTATTATTCATTTGCAAAATCATATTGCATGCAACTCAATGTAAAAAATTATACTCCAAAAGGGAAGTAACTGAGAAAGATCTAAATTAAAAATAAGAGCACATCACCGTATAGCTGGCAGATACTAAGTTTTAAAGTCAAGTAAATATTCACCCTAAAGGGTTAAGTGTAAAAGGGCACTTGATAGGGTGGAGCCTTGAAGAGCAAAACCAAGACAGTAAAATAAAGATGAGGAAAACACCAGACTTTTTAAGAAAGGATTCCAGATGATTGAAATAAAAGTGCATGAGCAACTGAGCAGGTATAAAGGAACAGTATGATCCTGATGGATTCTCTGAACCTTAAAGTCTTTAAATCATGATTTGAGGACTTTAATAACTTAATCATAGGTTAAAGGTTTATTACATGACGGGGTGAGTGAAGTTCTGTGGCTTTCATTGTGCAGGAGGTCAGACTAGATGATCATATTGGTCCTTCTGACCTTGGAGTCTATAAACGTGCCTTAATTCAACAATTTTTTTTTAAAAAGGGGGTGTGGAGGACAAAAAGCCATGGAAATCATCAGCAAGAGTTTATTTTTATTTAGCATAATGGCAACATCTGAGCTTTCAACAGGTTTTACTTAAGGTTGAGCTGACTACTTTTTCCATTAAAAAAGCAAAAATCTGGTTCCTTCTAGTGCTTCTTTGGTAAAGAAAGAAAAGCTCAGACTTCATGCAAGTAAACCCTTAGTGAAAAGTCCCATTAGTCCAATACTTTTTCTGGAAAGGGATCTGAGCAGAACAGTTTTAAAAAAAGAGTACAGGACTTTATGCTCCTGGACAGCATTGAAATAGTAAATGTAGTTTTTTGCCCATGTGAACTTTAAAATTGTACTCCCAATAAAAGCAAAGTGGAAGCATTGAAATATCTCCCTTAAAAATCAGGAAGTTAAATACAACTTTATCGATGCCAAGAAAATGGGACCCCAACTAAACGAGTGAGTGAATTAAAAACCTGTTAAAGTGCAATTTCCATGGAAAAAGACGTGATTCTACCCCAAATCCTTTTTTACTTTTTATAGGATTTTCAAAAGATATTGGTAGAGTAGTTAAGTTAATTATATTAATGTAAAGAAAACAAAGCAATTAATTTGATCCTCCTCTAAACATGAGACTTTTCTATAATTCTTATAGAAAATATTTGTATAACTTCAAAATGACAGAGACCTCAATCTCTTCTCTTGTAGGTGGGTTTAATATCCATCTAGCTAAATTTGCCAGGCAATTTACTTAGGGCAAGGAAACCAATAATATTAGAGGTAGATTTAAAGTACCAGTAGTAAACTGTTTAAAGTTCCAGCAAAGTATCCAACAACTGACTCAGGTATATGAAAGAGAGACATAATCTGATGCTAACAATCAGAGGCAATGTGTGCAGGTGGCGAGACGCACAGCTTCAGGGGCTTCCCCAGATTTCTGCCAGGGTTCACACAGAACATCAGAACCATGAAGCCTGCTGCAGAGAAAACTCACAACTGCTAATATTGGTGGGGCACAATTTAAGGATTCTGGTGTGAACCCTGACAGCAGAGGCAATGTGTGGGGGTGAAAGGGCATGCCACATGGCCACAGAGTGCAGCACACAAAGACTCAGTCACAGTCACAGTGCCTCCTTCAGCACAATGCAGAGCAGCTTCCCAGCTCCCCACCTTTGGCCAAAGTATCCCAGTTCCTCAGGCCCTATGATGGACTCTGAGCTTGGAAAAGGCAGCTAGGCCCAGTTCACAAGGCTACAGAAGCAATACCTGCACATGCATGTGCCCGCAGAGCTGCATGAGATAAAAACCCAATGCCTCCACCCGTGTATCAGGAGAAACCGCCACCTGACTATCAGCAGTGCAATGCAGCTTGTAAAGTGCTTTGAGATCCTCAGAGAGCCACTGCTGGAGCAGAGCAAGCTGATCAGACCCTGTGAGCCACATCCTGTGAGCTGTCTCAGAGGCCATTCATGCTGCACTGAGACTCCCAGATTTCTGTCTGCCTGGGGGGCGCTTTGAACACCCTTCAATCCTCAGGCAGTGCCCCTCTGTACCACCCCACCTTCAGCAGGTAGCTTAGGTTGTCCAGAGTGGGTTGAGCCTTATCTGGGCTCCTCAGAGCCCGTAGAAGAGGCTGTCCCATCTGGCTGCTGCTGTCTGTGCAGGTGAGCAGGCATTAGCAGGGGGTGCCTCCAGCCCAAAATGGCATTGGTGCAACTGGCAGAGAAGAGAAGGAGCCAGGCTTCAGCATCTCCTTATCATCTACCCAATCCCAGCTACCCCTGTAGGTTCTCTGGGTCAGTGAACAAATGCTTCCTTAAGCCCTTTGTACCTGTATTGCAGCTGAGGGACAGGAGGCAGCTGGGTTATGGTGGGTCCAACAGCAGACTGGAATTATTAGTTGCCTTTCTGTGCTATGTAGGCTGAAAGGGATGGGAGCTACTTTCCGCTGCAGGTGGGATGAGAGGTGGAAGGGATAAGCATGGCAAAGACATGGCCCCGGGACAGTTGCTGGGCAAGGCAAAGGGACAACATGTATGATGCATTAATTTTAAATTTAGTAATTCCCATTACTGCATCTGTGTAATCCTGGTCTTTTTCTAAAAAGTAAGTATCTAATAATCTAGTAAGTGTCTAATAATCCTTTAAAAATAATGCTTCAAACACTTTATTTAAGCAACAGGTAAGTTACACTGATAAACTTCAAATGGGCAAAGTGAGTGCACTTCCTGCTTTGGCAGACCAACGCTTATTTCTATTTCAAGGTTAATTTACTCCTGCTCCTTTGTGACATGATGATTTGCTTCACACCATACTATGATTTCATATACCAATATTCAAATTGTCAAAACACAAACTGTTAGAATCGAGTGCTAAGCTTAGCATAGCCAGAAAATTATAGTTTAAAGTTTCTAAAATATTTTATCTTGTTTCTATTTTTAGTTCTACAAAAAATGGATCCAGATGCACTAAAAATCATAATGAATGCAGCTTTCAAGACACATTTTAGAACTTAACCATTTTAGATTTTGTAAATTTTCTATTTTTTGCATTGATGTTAAGGAATGCTTCTCTAAACTGTAGTTGAGCTTGTATTATACCTTTAAACATCCATAAAGCCACAAGAAAAAATGAAAATTAGAATTGTATAAAAACTGAGTCAGAATACACAATAAGCCTTAGATCAAAAGTGGAAATAATATTCCCAGTTTTGATATCAAACACAGAATTGCACATCCTTTCCAACAGGTTCTCAGAGCTGTAGTTTGTGCACGTTACCGAAAGCTGCACATGAAAGGGAAAGTATTCTGAATTTCAGTACTGTTGAGTAATTATTAAACCACCCTTGTCAGAGCAACCTCATGGTGGACACCAAAATGGGAGTTTTATACTTCTGAAAATGCAATGGTTTTTATGCATTCTTATGTATGAGAGGAACTGTATGTATATAATTTCTTGAATTTTCACTAGTACAGTACAAATATGCATGGCACAGTACATATCTGGATAGCAATACAGATATTAAGAAAATAGACACTCAACTTCCTGTTAAGAATAAACAAGGCACCACTGATTTGAGGTTGTATCCAGTCATTACCTAGTCCATTGCATGTTGTCAATTTTAGCATTAGCTTCAACAATTTTTCTGAAGAATCTGCAACTCTGGCTTCCTAACCACAAACAACACACACTCATAGTAGTATTTCATCATGGATAGTTCATTCACAGTGTACGTTGACAATACAGATTCTTTTTCCACCTGAAAATAAAAATTGAAATAGCATCTTAAGCAATTCCCTCCAAACTGTGTATTTCTCCACTGAACAGGCATTATTATAACTATGTTCTTACAGTCAGTGTTTGCCTTTTAACAAATTAAAACACAGACAGCCTAAATATGACTACAATTGGCCACATAAACATATAAGGATCTTAAAGTTAAAAATCTAGATCATGAAACATTTAAGGTAAAGCCCTGCTATATATAGTTTTGATTGACCCACCTACCCCAATAAGTATACTCCGAAACCACAATCTTTCCATACCTCTAGATGGAATCCATACTGTAATATAACATTTTTTATATCCTCATAACTCAATTCTATAGAAAGCTCATTTGCCAAGTTTTCAAAGTGATAAAGGAGAGGACCTAGGAAACAAAGATAAAGTGATTCAGTAACATTAATACCAATTTTATTATCACAAGTACACTTTTACCTAAACTTTTATATGAAGTCAACTCTACAGCATGTGGAATAAATATGAAGTCAAGAAATAAAAGATGACACCCTGAACGGTAAAATAAACTGGTACTAAGTACAATGATGCTTTAATTAAGGTTGTCTACTACTCTCCATTATTAGCTTTTTTTCAGTTGCTTACAGCTTTACCAGACTAAAGTTTAATGTTAAAAAGAAATGGTTAAAGAATTTAAGAAACTCGACACTGCAATGCTTTAAAGCAGAGGTGTAAACTCATTCGGCGTCAGGGGCCACAGTGGAAGGCAAGACACGTGTTGAGGGCTAAAGTGTGTCCAAGTAGTCTTCCTGACCCCCTTCCCAGCGTAGTACCACCTGGGGTCCCTGCCCCCTTCCCCTGCCGCACCTGGGACAGCATGGGCTCCCCTTTCCCTTCCGCAAACCCACAGGCTCTCTGACACCTTCCCTTTCCCCTGCCCTGCAGGCTCCCCTTTGTTGTGCCGGCTCCCCAACCCCTTTCCCCTTTGCTGCACTGCCCTTCCCTTCTCCCCTTCCCAGTGAGGCTCCTCTGCCCATTCCCTTCCCTGCATGGGGCTCTGTTCTGATCCCCACCCACCTTTCCTACACCACTTCCCAAAGCCCTTTCCCAGTCTGCTGCCCCATGGAACCAGCCGCCCCCCCCCCAACGCCACTTACTTGGCTCACAGGGGTTCAATCGAGCCCCTGGAGTCAGTTCTCTGGCGAGGCCACTCCCCACCCTGGGCCGCTGCCTGAGTGTGAGCAAGGGGGCAGATTTTAAAAGGCCCGGGCCAGGTATCAACAAAATTTCTGCCTAGCTAGGTGCCTAGCCTCAAAGCAAGGCACCCAGTTGGGATGCCCCCCGAAGAAAAAAAAACTGCTCACACAACCCCCAAATCTGCAAGGTGATGGTAAAGGCGCCTGCAGTTTTTACTTTTTGAAACCAGATGTTGTGCCTCCACTGCATTTTTGTAACTTGGGAGTGCCCTCTGCTGACAAAAAGTAAAATTGCAGGCACTTTTCTGGTGCTTGACCATTCCGGCAGTTGAGAGCTGTGCAGGGCTCCAGGGGCCAGGTAAGAGCCCTCGGTGGGCCAAATCCGGCCTGCAGGCCGTAAGTTTGACAACCTTGCTTTACAGCATGGATGTAACACTTGGGAGGGAGCAGTCCTGAAGCCAGGAAGGTGGTGCATTTTGCTTTTTTGTGCAAATTCACCCAGATTTGGCTGAATTATAAGAAACTGAAAATCACTGTTGGCACATGCTCAGTAGAAATTTGAAAGAACATGGTAGCTAACAATGCTTAAGATTCGATGGCTATGAATGCTGATCAGAACTTTCCCCTGCAACAGCTTCTCCCAGTCACCAGGGGCCATTGGTCATGCCTGGCAGTAGAGCAAGATGAACAATTTACCTAAATTTATCCATATTCCTCCTGGTTTGAGTATTTTCCATATTGTATCAATGTAATCAATGACATTATGTGCTGTGTCAATGAAGAAACAGGTTGCTATGCAGTCCCACATATCTGTACAAAGAAAACATTATCAAGCACATATGATACGTTAACATAACTCCTCTGTGTAAGACTTAAGAGTTGGTTTGTATTTATCATTTAAAATCAGACTCAATATATAGATATTTAGTCACTCATAAGATAAGCTTCAACAAACAGTAAAAAAGAATGGCTAGAAGTTGAATGTTGCCTAACATTTTATTGAAAGGAAGCCAATAATACTATATTACTGCAAAAAATGGACAATAAAGGTATGTCTACACTACCATTAAAAACCCACAGCTGATTCATACCAGCTGACATGTGCTCAGACCATTTAATTGTGGGGCAGATATTTGAGATAAGGCTGCAGGCAGAGCTCTGGGACACTCCCAACTTGCAGAGTCCTAGAGCCCAGGCTCCACCCCAAGCGCAAACATCTACCATTTAAACATTCTTCTGTGTGCTCGAGTCAGCTGTTAGAGGCAGCCACGGGATTGTAATTGCAGAGGTTCTCAAACTGGAGGACCAGGAGATGTTTTGGGGGCAGGGGACGGGATGGGACGGGACAACAACCGAACCCCGAACCCCCAAAACCTGTAAAACTGAGTACATTTTACCAACAATGATGAATATCTAATAAAACTAATTCCTCCACACTCATCAGGTCTTCAGTATGATGCATTTTGACAGATTTTTATTAAGCTTGCATAATATTATACAAAGTCGTTGCCATGTGTATGATAATCTGCTTGCTACAACACATTATGCACATTTAATTATAAGCATGGACCACAACTGCAGTTTTACTTTCACTTTTATTACAATGGATCATTGGCTCATTTGTGCAACAGAAAAAAAACAAGTGAAAAATAAAGAAGCAAGAACTGATTCAAGTGAAGCACAACTGCTGCATATATCAGTATGTGTACTTGTGTGTTAGGCAGAGTGGGGAGTGTAAACTACTACAGATCCAAAGCAGTGGGGAACAATCAAAGTAAGTTTGAGAACCACTGGTGGAGACATACCCTTAAGGCAGAAAGGCATAAGTTTAAATAAAAGTATCATATCTTATTTATTTTACAAACAATTGTTTTTGAGCATGGATGTCTCACTGTGTATGCAAAAGCAGAAAAGTAGGAAAGCTTGTACCATGACTCTGGGCCTCTAGCACTTTTAAAATCCAGAACAGAAGGCTGCCTATAAGCAAAATATTTGGGGATTTCACTTTAAAATATCTTCATTCAATGAAGCCAGCTTGTCATTTAGCACTCTGAATAGACAAGTGACCTCCAGATACAGGCAAAAAAATCTACAGTCACCTATAGTCTTACCAGTACTAGGAACTGAGATGGTAAATATTTAAGTACTGTAAGTACCATTACCTTTTGTACATGAATTCAGGATTGAGCTAAGGAAGAAAAATTATCTAACAGTTACAACAAAAACAATTTGACCAGACAAAATTTTACTAATGACAGCAAGGATATTTGTGTTAATAGGAACATAAATATTATCCATTAGCATATCCTTGAAATACTAATCACTAGTAGTTAATGTGTATAATTTTATTTGTAAATGGTTATTTTAACAAAAATGTTCTATGTTGTCTTTTTTTTAAAAAAACCATAATATATTATTGGAATTCATTTATATTCATGAAAAACATACACTGTTTATATTGGGCATTTCTCTTTAACGTTACACTTCTAATTCAAGACAAGAAAAAGAGGCATGAAAGATCACATTGTGTGAAGTCATTCAAGTTATCACTGTTCTCTTTAAAAGAAGGGAGTATATAAAACCCTACAACAAGGATACAATTTAGTCACTTAAATGTCAGAGCACATACATAATTTTGACTGAAAAAAAGCAAAACTTATTTTGTTTGAGAAGTATCTAGATGTAACATACAACCATACTTTAATGACTTGAGGCATAATTTGGTTTTAATTTTTAAACAGAATTCTGTTCTTCAATAATGGGTTATATTTAGTGTGTTCATGAATTCTGACCTCTAGATTCTCTACTTACTGCACTCTGAGTAAATTTCTTGAAAATCCCCTGCTGTCATAGAAAAGTTTGCACCAGAAGGTAGACCATGGGGGTCAACATCAGGGAAATAAACTGGTCGTATCTGATCAGCAGATCTCCTGTTATTACTAAACTGATGAATCCAAGGATAAAGTTTATGAGAGTTAATTTGAGAGCATCTGCAAAATATGAAAGTCAGAACGATTCAGTTTCAACTAACTGCTCACATATTATTTAGAAAAGTAGGTGTTTTGCAATAAAATTGGTAAGTATAAAATGATTTTAAATCTGATTGTCAACAAAATCCACGATTAATTTATCTGATAATCTGGATGCTATGAAGTATTTCTGTAAACTTTCACTTAGGAGACTAAATATTCTGCAAGATGAGTGAAAACTGCCATTACATATATTCAGATGTGCTAAATCATTAGGATTCCCATTTGCTTTGTCATGGAAAAGTGTACTTGTTTATTTTATAATTAAAGAGATGGATGAGGACTCAAGTCCCTTCCCATCTTGTTTTTATATTTTACTAAAAATACCTACTTTCATTCTAGATTCTTGCTGACAGTTGCTTTTCTTGAGCCAGAACAGAAGAAGCTTTGTGGTACAGCAAAGTAAAAGCATTTTTCTGAAACTGTCATCCTTTAAACAAAAGTATGTATTTTAGATTATTTCAACAAATCTGCAAAGTCAAATAATTTGCCATTGGGCAGTATTACATGAATGTTATTTGAGCATATACATCGACAATACTGCAATTCCTCTTAACAGCCTCATGCCATTTCAGTTTCTGTATAATGCAATTTGTGGACCAATACGTAGCAGACAAACATGGGACTCTTACAGAGTAGTTCAACTCTGAAAAGTGACTAAAATGTCAACTTGGAGTTCCATGTTCATTGTATCAATGGCTCCATATCACATTTGATCAGTTTATAAAAGATGCTTTTCTGATTTCCCTGCAAACTCATCCTGGAATAAGAAAGCAAAGTTTTTTTCATTCTATTCAGTACATCACCAATAAAACTCTGAAGAAAAATTATGCCCTCAGTTATATTCTTTCCGCCTCACTAAAGGAAATGATATTGCACAGGCATAACTGAAGACAGCTGAATCATGAAGGAATAACTGAGAATGTAAATTATCCTTCAAAATGTTAAGTTTCCTAGGACTTTTGATATTAGAGTAGTAGTCATGGGGCTGGAGATGTATACAGTAGACCTGGTGACCAATGAAGGTGAAAGAAATCCCCCAAAGACGACCCAGACCACTTCAGAAACAGAACAAGATGCATTTCCTTTTCACTGCCATGGCAAACAAGTCTATTTCAGGGGTGACTCATTGCCGGATCATGTGGTGAAATATAATGGAATTTCTCCCCCAGAAAAGTGCCTGCTGAATATGTCCAGTCACTATCTGAACTTCTGGAGAAAATGGTTATTAATCTTCTGATGTGTGGCTCATGCCCATTCCATATTAAGTGTGTGTGTGCATCACATGTACCGGTGCTGGAGGTTTTTCCCTCAATGGATATTCACAGAGCACCCTCCGCAGCGGCACATGTATGTGCCAGTATATAGAGCACTGCAGACCCCCTCTGCCTCTCAGCTCCTTCTTGCCAGAACTCTGACAAACAGGAAGGAGAGTGAGTCTTGAAATGGACATGAGCAGCACATCTCTAAAAACAACAGTTACTGAAGGTTAGAAACCATTTCTTCTTCTAGTGCTTACTCATGACCATTCCATGTCATTCCAGGTGATTCAGAAGCAGTAGCTCTGGAGGTGAGCCAGAAATTCATGGACATGCTGCTTGCAAAGCTACTTTGTCAAAGCCCGCAATGTCCTGGGCTTGCTGTATGATATCGTCATAGTGGGATATAAAGATGTGTACTGAGGACCAAGTTGCAGCCCTGCAGATGTCCTGACTTGGGACCTGAGCTAAGAAAGCCATGGAGGAGACTTGAGCTCACATCAAATGGGCTGAGAGTGGGGCAAGAAGCAGTTCATAAGTGTAAGTACATAAGCAGTACATAGCATGTACATAAGCAGAAGGTAATCCAAGAGGAAATTCTTTGGGAGGAGATTGGTCTACCTTTCATGCATATGGCCAGCACTATAAAGAATTGTGTGGACTTTCACAAGGATTTAGTTCTCTTTATATAAAAAGCCAAAGCCCCTTGTTAGAGCTATGTGGCTTGGGAAATAACACTGGCAGGAAGATGCCCTGATTGACATGAAAATCTGACACTACTATTGGCAGGAACGCAGGATGAGGTCACAACTGAATCTTATCTTTGTAGAATATAGGGAGGCTCCAAGGTTAGCACCTTGATTTCCAAGACATGTTTCACTATCAGGAAGGCAACCTCCAGGACAAGTGTAGAAGGAAGCAGGATGCCAAGGGCTCAAAGCGGGGGAAGCCAGTGAGTCTGTATAGAACCAAGCTGAGGTCTCATGGGGGGACTGGATCCCTTACCTGTGTGAAGAGCTTTTCCAGCCCCTTTAGGAATCTGATTGTCATATCCTGGAAAAAGATTAACCTGCCCTAGATGTGTGGATGAAAAGCTCCCTGACATTTATATGCAATCTCTTCTGAGGACCAGAGGATCAGCAACCTGAGTGGGCCAAGATGGGCTCCCCTAGCCCACTCCAAGACATCTGACACCAAGCTAAGTGATGGACATGGGACTACAAAGGGAACGCCTTCTGTAACAGGCACAGGGATTGTCTACCACGCCAGAGGTGAGTACCCAAGGTGGAATCATGAGGACTATATCTAGGCTGTGTCTCACGGGGAAGGAGACTGATGCAAGCCACATCTGAAGGAGCCTGAAATGGAATCTTGTGTGTTGGACCATGCAGCTACATGCCATATGGCCCGGCAGCCTCAGACAAACCCTTGCTGTGATTTGGCTCTTAACCTGAAGGATCAGGTCTGACAAGGCTTTGTATCTGGACTGAGGTACATATGCTCTGGCCTGGGAGGAGCTAAGGACTGCTCCAATGAACTCTATCCTTTGCACCAGTATCACTGTGAATCTCTGCTCATATACCAGCAGACCCAGGTTTTGGCAGGTTGCTTGCAGTAGCTTGATGTGATATCAGACTTGAGCCTCCAAGTGTCCCTTGATGAGACAGTAACTGAGGTGAATCTTTATCCCTTTGTCTGAAGTAGGCACTCACTATCACCATGTCCTTCATAAAGGCATGGCACTGTTGATAGGCCAAAGGGTGGGGCTGTGAATTGTTAGTGGTCATTGCCCACTACAAAATGCAGAAAGCACCCGTGTCCCTGGAAATGAAAATATGCATCCTTTAGGTCAAGGGCAACATACCAGTCTCCTGAATCTAAGGAGGGGATGATGGAGATTAGGGAAACCACACGGAACCTGAGTGTCAGATTCTTGTTGATGTGATGTAGGTACAGCAATAGTCGAAGGACCCCTTTAGCTTTTGGGATCAGAGACCAACAGGAGTAAAACCCCTTCACTCTCAGTTACATGGGAACTTGCTCTGTGGCCTCCACCCACAAGAGGGCTCATACCTCCTTGACAAGATGCTGTTTGTAATAACAGTCCCTGAAGAGGGACGGGGATGAGAGGAACGAATGGAAGTAAACTGGAGTGTGTATCCACACTGTGATGATGTTTAGGACCACTTGTCTGGTATTAAAGTTGACAAAGAGGAAAGGAAGGAGAAAAGATGGTTCAAAAGGAAAACCAGGGATGGATCCTGGTTCGAGATTGTTAAGTTGCCCCTTGGTGTACTCTCAGAAGTTCTGTCTGCTGCCCAAGGGGTAGCAGCCTGAACTTGACTGGGGTAGAGAGAGAGGTTGGCCTGCACAACATTTACAGTTTCCGTTTAGATTCTTGTAGGGCTTGCTCCTTGACTGGCTAGTGAATCACTGTTGCCGCTGGGGCTTAAAATGCTTTCTAGATGGCAGAGGAACTTACAGCCCCAAGGAGTGGGGTGGGGCCCTTGAGTCCTTTGATGCCAAACTGCAAATGGCCTTGTATGATCAGAGAACAGGCTGTGCTGTCAAAAGGAAGGTCCTGGACCTTCACTGGTAGGCCAAATGACTGCAGCCATAAGGACCTCCTCATTGATGCCACTGATGTCATGGTTCTGGCAGCTAAGTACTTGGCATCAGAGGCTGCCTGGGGAGAGGCCTGGGCCACTGACTCTCTTCTCTAGGATGGCCAGGAACTTGTTTTGACTCCTGGGGCAGGAAGTCAATGAACTTGGACATAGAGTTCCAGATGTTAAATTCATAAATCCCCCAAAATTCCACACTTTGAACCAGCAAGCTTGAAGGCACACAGTCAAATTTTCCACCCAATGAGGTACAAGCTTTTTTTGCCTCATTTTTCAGGTTGAACTCGACTGCCCTGACTAACCCTCTTGTTGGCTGCTGACACTACCATCGATCCTGGGAATGGGTGGAAGTGTAGACATGCAAAGCCCTTAGCAGGCATGTAGTATTTTTTTCTCTGCCCATTTAGATGGTGTGGGCAAGGAGGAGGGGTTCTGCCATAGGGCTTTCACCAACTTCATAACCCCTTCATGGAAAGGGAGGGCCACCCTAGAGCTGGGCTGCCATGCCAAGATGGTAAAAAACAAGAGGGCCAGCCGGCCTCTTAACTCCTCCATCTCCAAGTCCAGATTGGCTGTACTTGTCTAAATAGCTCTTGGTGAGCCCTAAAATAGTCCTGGGGTATGGAAGATCCCATTACTACCACATCAGGCAATGAAGGTGGATTCCAAAAAGGGAAGAGTAACTGTTCTCCCGCAACTGGGGTCACCTCTTTCTGGTAAGTCACTGACATTCCCCTCTTCTGACCTGATTCTTCATCCAAATCTGGGGGTGGCCATGACACTGTTGCCAAACATCTCTCTGATGTTCCTGAGATGGACTTATGTTGAGACCCCAAGACCGTGGGAAATTCCCATGGGTTCCAGAACTGCCAAGCTCCAGTACTTTATACTGGCAGCCAAGAGCCTAGTAGGGTAGGAGGAAATCCAGTGGCTGTGGCTGGGTATCCATGGCCTTTATGGGAGGCATCTTCCTCTGATTTTTGAACCAGAAGATCACAGTGGTGCTGATCTACTTCTCGTTCTTTGAAGCAGCAGGTATGGTGCTCTGGTGCCAGGGAGAGATGCCAAGTGTCCAATGATCAGTGCCAAGATTCTCTGGGGTGCTGACGTTCTGGCAAGCAGTAGGAATGCACCAGAGAATGTTGCCTCGAGTCAGGGAACTGGTGCCAGGACTCTGATGCCCTATACCAGGACACCAAAGGTCCAGCAAGCAACACCTAGAGTCCAGCTGGCAGCTACAATGCCTCCAGGACCAAGGAGATTCCAGCAACCATTGCTGAGGTATCAGTGGGCACTGCAGGGACAGTGAATAGCTCCAAGACACTGGAGATCTGAGCAGGACCTCCAACATGGGCTTGGCCCTTGAGCTGTTTTTTGATTGGCCCAGGACAGGATCCTGGTGCAAGAGCCTGTTGTCCCGATGACACCAGGAGCAAAAACAAGTCAATAGGAACCTGAAAGGCCTCGGGAGTGGATGGCACTAAATGTGCTGAGGGCCTCTGCAACTACTGGGTGTCAAAAGTGGGCCCAGGCAGGCTGGGAGCTCTAGGGCAGTGGTTTTCAAACATAGGGTTGGAACCCAGTAATGGGTCACACACCTTCAGGCATTGGGTTGTGGCACCTGCTGCTGCCGCTGCCAAAAGACTGGAATTACATTGCTCAAAGATGTAATTGTTGGGTCACGGGCATAAACGATATTTTTAAACTGGGTCCCGATAAAAAAAGTTTGAAAACTACTGCTCTAGGGGGTGAGGCCGACCCGAGTTCTCATCTTGTCCTCTACTCCAGACTTGCAGACAGAATGGCTCCCCACCTAAGCGCAGCATGTGTCCTTTTGTACTGTTTCTTTGGTATTGGTGTCATCAAGGACCACAATCTCTTAAAGGTAGAGTCTCTACATGTAGAAACTCAAGGGATGGCCTTTGGGAGTCTTATGGGAACAATCACGGGTCTTCCACTTAGATGTCCTCAAGGAGTGTAGTTCAGAGACACTGAGGACAATAAACATACTCACTGACTGATGTACAGAGGGAGTCCCCTGGCTAGGGGCAGAGACCAGGTGCAGTGAACCCTACATCATGAACAGTAGAAATTTGAGTTTCTATTTTTTCTGGTTTTAGATTTTGTCACACAGAAGTTGTACTTTCGGGCAATAAGAATCTCTGAGACAACAGATGCACTGGGACTAACTCACCAGAATTGCCTCCAGGCACAACAGGCAACATATGACACTAGAAGATTCCAGCATGTCCTCCCAGAAAAATTATGTAAACTAATTCAGCTCAAAGTTCTACGAAGTACTAATTACAAAGAAGAAGAAAAAGGCAGCACGCTAAGGGGACCCAGTGGAGATAAAATTCAAGAGACAATTTCTAAGATTCTCTCTCAGGATGAGGAGGTTGAGAAGGAACTGAAGGTGGTTCACCCATTCAGTGCTATATAACAAGGAGCATGAGATAATTAACATGCATGTGCAGGCCGAAAGGACACCACTATGAGAAATCTTCTATCAAAGGCACAGGGAGCTCAAGCAGACCTAGAACTGAGCACCCAGAGGGATGCAGCTTGAAGAAGCAGTGGGTAACAGAATACATTAATTTTACCACATAAGTAATTGGGGGACGTCTAGAATCAATAGATCAGTGTTTCTCAACCTTTAGTGGACCAGGGAACACTTAAAAGGTATAAAATACTTTATGCAGAACATCTGATAAAACCATTCTCGAGAAAGCTGATAACAATGGTGGGAGATTTAAAATGCCCCAGTTTCAGCAAAGCTTCCATGTGTGCATCAACATCAGCCACTGCATGCCTGGAAGCGTTGCTCATCTGGGGCCTTAAATTGCTCCTTCCCCCTCCCCTCTCAGTATCCCCAACAGGGAGGGGTCAGGGTGGCTCACAGAACACTTGCACAATGTCTGAGGAGCACCAGTGTTCCACCGAACGCCAGTTGAGAAACACTGCTCTAGACAACTTCTTGAAGCCCTTTTCAGATATTTTTGTGCTTAGGGTTCTTATAGATATGTTAACCTACACATCTAGGAACAATTACTCATTTATGAATAACAACAGCAGGAATAGCAAACGGTCTTCCAAAAACTTGATATCCAATTATGATGTCTATTACTATGAATTGTACCATCTCATTACTTCCTTTTATTCACTTTTCTCCCCAGTTTTTCTGTATGTATACATCTGTTGGTTCCTGGTTTATACTTACAGTATGTCTTCACTGCAAATAGATAATGGCTGGACTATGCTAGCTCACTATGGCTAAGGGGCTGTTTAATTGTGGTAGACATTGTGGCCTGGGCTACAGCCTAAGCCCTGGGACCCTTCCACCTTGCAGGGTCTCAGAGTTCAGGCTGCAGTCTGGCCCCAAACATCTACACCACAATTATACAACCTCTTCACCCAAGCCCAAGACACCTGGCACAGACCAACTGCAGGTTTTTAATTGCAGTGTAGTCACACAAGTTCCAAAATGCTAAAGTAATACAAAAATTAAAAATAAAGTATAAGAATCAAAGTATTGAATGTTTTCACAGGTGTGTGTCATTTCAGATACATGAATCAGTCAACTGGTAGTCTACTCCCTTTTGATCTGGGAAGATAATAGATGTGATACCTTCCCATACACTTGCTGACATTCCAACTCAGGATAAGAACAACTATGGTATCTTGCCCACCTGCCCCCCATCTCAACCTCTTTCTGCTTGCCTCATCTAAATAGCAGGACTTATTTCCTTTCTGGGATTGTCATAATAGTCAACTACTCTCCTCTCTCTATTTCTCCCATCAAATTCCTTTGGTTCTTAATACATTTGCATATAATAATGCTTTTGAATCAAATGCTATACTTCAGTCACTTAAATACAAATCTTAACCAAATGTTTGGTGGCATGCAACTCTAGAGAAGGATGGGATTTTAAATTATCCTTTTTAGTCGCAATCAGTTTAGAAGTATGGAAGTACTTTGAGTAGGTACGAAAGCTAAACACTTGGATAGGATTTTAGTATCCATAAAAAATTAGTTAGCATTATCTGCATGTTTCTGAAACTTAACATCCATCTATTTTTTCAAAATTTGATAAACAAGATATCAACGAAGGAAAGGAGAGGAATGTTATTTACCCTTTAAATCTGGACATAATCCATAAAAAGTCTTTTTTAATGAATTAAGCTGAAGGGTTTGCATTTGTTTTTTGTTAAAGAAGTCAGTAAATAAAAATGCAAGTATCAAAAGAGAAAATATCTAATGATTTAAGAAATAGGTTAGCCACACACTTTATGTGTGAAGCTTTTATAATCGTTCTAGAACAGACTCTGAATTGAGAGCTTCTTCAGTGAGATCTTTCTGAATGAAATTTAGAGCATCAACCTGAAACTGACTGAAATCGCACCAGATTCCAGCTCATATAATTTTTCAGGTAATGTACTGATGGTGATAGCTGCTGAGGTACAAAATAGAAAGCAGATTGACACCTTGATAAAGAAACATTGGGGCACTCCTGATTTAGCATTGGTTTGACTTGTCAACTGAAGATTTGTCATGGAAGTCATTCTGTACTATATAGGTTGTTATACTGCATTGATCACCAGAGAATTTGAGCATCTTCCAGTAGTGCTTTCAGCAAGGTGATTAACATCTGTTATTAATGGAAAATGAACATGGGATGTCAACCTGTAATATTCTAATTGCAATGTTTATAAGATCACTTTTCTAATCATAGCCTCACTTTTAACATTTCTAGTAGATTTGCAACTATGAATCTATGAGCTGTTGGATGAGAAAGTTTACCTGATAAGTGTTTTGATATTTTATAGCAATCAGGCATCAAATAAAGTATTTTTTGTCAAAATATTCCCCAAAAATGAATAAATACAATTAAAGAAATCAATGTGGAAATATGCCTTAATTTTTACATGCAATTAAAAAGTATTTTACTTTTACTTAGAAGTTTTCTTTAGTGCTTATCACCATAGTATTAGAACTCCTTGAAAGAATTTATCAATATCTCTGTGAGATGGGAAGCATGTCCATTTTACAGATTTAAAACTAAAGCACAGAAGTTACATAACTTGCTCAAGGTGAAACAGGAAATTTGTAGCAGAGCACACATCTACTGAGTTCCAGTTCAGCGCTTTAAATTACAAAACCATTCTTGCTATTAGTCTTTATGATATACAGTAAGGCTTTGGATACAGTTTTTTCCTCCCCAGTAAATTTCCAAGTCATATTTTGGAATAATCTCCCATTCCAATCTCATACACTTTCCCAGATATTTTCCATGAAAGCAAGAGTTCTAAAAGACCTGGTTTAGGTTAGATCTAGATCTAGGTTAGGAATTTGTTTTGATTTGTTATTTTGTTAAAGGTTTGGTCATTGATTATTGCCTCCCTTGAACATGTAAGTTGCAACCAGCAAGTAAAATATAAGATAAGTACCTGTTGAGTACAAAATTAGAAGAAAAGAGCATAAAGAGGCTCCATTCATTTCCTTGGCACGCATAACCGAGCGTAGCTATTTCCCAGGCCAATCTACCTAGCCCAGCACCAGGTACCAGAATATTAACTTTGGAGAGATCCCTGCAACAAAAACAAAAATAGTAGTTAAACCTTTAGCCAACACTTCTTAACAGAATGTCTATGGGTCTGGTCAAATATTGTGTTTTTCATCTATTTAAATAGGAGAAATTCCCTGAGAATTTTCATTTATTTGTTAGAATTTTTCTGTAGACAAATCAGACTAATTGTGAATAAATGTTCAAAAAAAAAAAAAAAAAAAAAAAAAAAAGCCTGTAATAGAATAAATTACAGAATCTCTCGTGAGACAGATATTGTTTAGCATATTAAAAAAAAATAAAAAAAATCTATAAGCAAAAAGCCTGCTCTGTCAAAATAATTTTCACACTGGACAAAAAGTAAACTAATTCACACTCAGGCAATCCTTAGTTGCAGTGTAATACAAACTTAAACAACAGTTATTATTCAGATAAATAGTTTCTTTAACTTTTTAGACTATCACTGTAAAAAACAAATCAAAACAAAATGCAACCATATTTTGTTTGTGAAGGTAAACTGCAAAGTAAAAAAAATTGGTTTTCCCCTTTTTTACTTCTTTTAATGCACAGTGACAATCTACCTAGTTTTTAAACATTAGATAATTCAGGTCTTGTTTACCCTGTCTTTTCCTTAAGAACTACAGACAATTGCAGATATAGTAGAGTTTGACATCAGAAACACAAAACAAATGAAACTGCATGAATTGACTGACATGGAAGCATTCAGATTATTAAAAGCTGTCTGTTAACTCAAGTAGTTTGTAATAGAGTCAGCACTCCCTTTAATTGAAGTTTGAAAAGGCTCCCAAGCCATATTTACATCATGCAGGGAGTCTACCAATAAAAATAGAAGAACAAATAAATAGAATAAAACAAGACGACAAAAAGTGAGGGAGGAAAGGGAAGAAGCTTTCAGACCTCTATTACATATTGCAAAATGCATGCACTCAACTTCTTCCTCACCCCTTTGCAAGTCCTCTTTAAGTTAGTAAGGTATTGAATGGATATAACTAAGACACTTTAAATAGCATCTGATTGGTATGAAGAACATCACACCACCAATTTTCGAGATGTGTGGAAATGAAATACAGTCTTCAGAATACTGAGAGCCAGGTAACTGACATGCCATGTTTCCAAAGCATAAAGAGAAGTGAAGAAAAACAGCTAACTTTGGAAAGAATGGCCTTCAAGAGACATATTCAGAAGACAGCAAAGAAAGTACCGACCAGCTTTTAAGATTGGTCTTCTTTTGAAAAGGCCATGTACACACAGCTGTAGCTGTGTTGGCCTCAGGATGTTAAAGACGCAAGGTGGTTAAGGTAATAGCTCTGATTGGACCAACTTCTGTTTCTTACCAACAGAAGTTGGTCCACTAAAAGATATTACCTCACTCACCTTAAAAAAAAAAAAAAAAAAAAAAAAAAAAAAAAAGAGACTACACAGAGCAGGAAAAAACAAGGGTTACAAACCTGTTTTGTAACTTAGGCGCCTAGGTGTGGGGCACTTTAGAGGGCCCCCTCACCGCCGAAAACTTGCCACCATTTTCAGCAGTGCTGCGAAGATGCAGCTCCGCCCCCCAAACAAAAAGTCACCACCAATTTCAGCAGTATTACAGGGAAGGAGCACCCTCTCCCCTCTCCCCATGCCAAAAAGCTATGGACAAAGAAGCTGTGGACAAAGAGAAAAAGAAAGAAGCTGCAGAGAAAGTGCCCAATTGCTGTAAAAAAGCCATTTGCCACTCACTGCAGTTGCAGCATTTTTTTTGGTCGCTAGGGTGCGTTCTACCCCTTAAGTGCCGCAATGCAGCTAGGCACCACGGTACAATTCCCAGGTGCCATGGCAACCTGGTACCCAGGTTTTGTCAAGCCCTAGACTGGGAAACTTTTCATCCTGTTTGGAATTGCCACAAAGAATTACGATAATGATCTAAACTGTTTGAGTCTGCCCGAGTAGAACATAACAGCCTCCTGACATCCAAAGTGTGGAGTCTCTCCTCATCCTTATGAGCACAATGCTTCAAGAAGAAGGTAAGTATATTGCTTGACTGATATGAAAATGAGATACACCTTAGAAAGGAATTTTAAACGCAGATCTCAATAAACCTTATCATTGTAAAAGACAGCATATGGAGAAGACAATATTAAGCATATAGTTCATCTACTCTCCTGCTAGAAGTGATTACCAGCAAAAAGGCTACAATGACAGAGACTTTGAACATGTAACAGATAGTAACTAGTCAAAGGGAGGACCCAAAAGTTGACACCACCAATCTCAAATCACACAGGGGAACAGGATCCTCTTTGAGAAAACAGCCTTTCCAAACCCTTCAAAAACGTCACAGACATTGTTATTTCAACCCAATTATCAACTGGATTATGGAAAGCTAAAACTGTTGTTAGATGAACACAACAAATGGTCAGATTTTGTTGTTTCAAGACGAAGATAGTCCAGAATATGATGTATTGGAGACTTCCATTTCTCTAGATAAGTATACCTAGTGTATGGTTCCCTACTCTTTAAAAGTGGACCTTGAACTTTCTTGGAAGAACTCTTCTTTCTGGGTGGGGTTAACCTCACAGGATCCGTGCTAGAGAAGCTGCAGGCTGTAGAGAAGGCAACGACTGTGGTCCTGAGAGACCAGATCTGGAGTCAGTGGTAGAGTCAACAGACCTTTGACACAGAGAAATAGAAGAATGGAAAACCAATGTTGCCAATGTCACACTGGAGCTGTAAGTTTGACTTGTGCATGGGCCTGCCCCATTTTCAAACATATTCTTGGCATGACTGGGAGTGGAGCAAATGCATAAAGGAGCAGTCGCCCAGAGCACCAGGAAAGTGTCTGTGAGAGATCCTGAACTATGACCTTGTTGAGAACAAAATCAATTACTCTTCCTGTTGACTTTCCTTGCAAAGAAGTCTACATGGGGAGTCCCACACAGCCACAAAATGGATGTGGGAATGTCCTGATGGACAGACTATGCTTAACCAATTTGCCAGACCATTCTTCACATCTGGAAGTTGAGACGCTCTGAGATTGATTGAACTGGCGAAGCACAAGTCCCACAGCTTGAATGACCCTTGGCATAGCAGAGTCAACCAGGCGGCTCCTTGTCTGTAAGTATATCTAGACTATTTCTCTTGATATATGGAAGGAAGACTTAACAAGTCAGCAGAATGGCCCTCAATTCCGTGATGTCTATATAGAGTTAAATCTTGTGTAAGACCATAAAACATGGGTCTGCAGAGAACACGGGTGAAAAACCTCTTGCCTGAGGGCAGAAGCATGTGTAACCTAAGGTTAAAGCTGGTTGAGGAGGAGCATACAGAACCTTCACCCACCACAACACAGATTTGAAAGAGCTGTCTACCAGTGGTGCCAGAATTTAAGTGGACATTTGCATCACCACGTCTAGAGGGTGATAAATTGGCAAGTAAACTGATGCCAGCCATCCTTGCAATATCCTAAAATGGAGCCTGGCATGAATGAGGTTATATGCACAGAAGCCTAAGGCAATTTCACATTGTCATGGTGGGATTAGTCTTCAAATCTAAAACAATAACCAACATCATCTGGATTTGTAATTGAGGGACCAAGACTTCTGTAGAGTCCAAATCCATTCCTATGAACTCTATTTTTAGTACTGGACATCTCTGCATTGGTGAGCAACCCTATGGTATCAAAGGCATACCAGATTAAAGTCACACTGGACAGCACCTGACTTCTTGAACTGGCCTCTCACCAACCAGTTGTTCGCATAGAGAAATACGTCAAACTGATTTTCTGAGAAACGCCATCTCCACAGCCATACAGTTTGTGGATAGACCAAATGATAGGCATGCAAATTGGTAATAGCAGTGGTTGACCATAAACCCCAGGAATTTCTTGGGCTCTGATGTATTGCCTCATGAAAATACATGTCTTTCAAGCTGCAAGCAGCAAACCAATCTACAGGAAAGGAATAATAGAAGTCATCATGACTATGTAAAACTTAATTTTTTCAGAGATGTCTATTAAGCTGTCACAGGTCTAATATGGGTCTGAGGCCTCCTGCTGTTTTGAGATCAGGCAGGACTAGAAATAAAACCCCTTTCCTATGAGTAACAGCTGAACCTTCTTTATGGCTCCCAAATGGAGGAGATTGCACATGCCAAAGCAGAACTTCTTAATCTTAAGGCCTTGAACAGGGTGCCCAGACAGAAAATGTTTTTTTTTAAAAAAAAAGTTAGGATGGTAGTGGGTAATATGTACCTTTATAAAACAGAGCCCCAAATATTGTGACTGTTCCTATAAAATAGGGACATCTGGTCACCCTAGGCTTGGAAAAGATGGGATAAAAATGCACTACGGTGTAGTCCAAATTCCACTGTGTTTCAGACGCACTGGTCTGCAGTGATCTGAGGCCAAGCACTTACTCAAGTAGATAGCTTGCTGGTAAACAGAGGGATAGAATAGGTTGACACAATGGAACCTGGTATGTTGTCCTTGACAAATATCAAGGGGGGGGAGGGGAAAGAGTCCACCACAGAACATTAGCAGGCTCCAAGACAGTGTCATTAATCACAAGTGCCACCCAAGAAGATCCTGCAGTGGCTAAAAGAAATACACCAGCCTCTTCTGATGGGGAAGAAGAACAGGCCTGATCCTACCAGTGCCCATGCCCAGCATGGGGATAACTGTCCTGGACCAATCATTGCTGACTATCCTCCTCACAGCACTCTATGATCAGATATTCAGAGGTGCCCATGGCAACTGAATGCAGTATTGCAGTAAGTGGTAAAATGTGGCCTGCAGTTGTCAGTACCATGTGAGAGGACACCTGTACCAGCAACACTAGTATCAAGAGGCTGAACAAGTCCTTTGTCACAGCAAATGCCTCCTGAGCTGACAGCACCAGGAGACTGTACTGATTAGCTCGATGATGCCACTGTCTCAGAAAGTGTGTGCCTCAGCTTCAAACAGACTATTTCCATTGTCTGCATGCCAGTCAGCCTTTGGTACAGGGAACTGGCAAACTTCCGATGTTTCTTTCTCAGCTCTGGGGAAGACAACCAGTGGTGGGACTCAGCCAACATAGGTGGAGTGCTCCTCACTGAAGTTAAAATACCTGGACTGGATGCCAAGAAAGAAGGCTCTGATAGTGGAAGCAGAGCTGACTATATCAGGAGAAATTAAAAAGTCTGGCCTCCCAATCATCTTGGTTCTAGGTTTAAAGTCCCTGAAAATTTGATACCGATCCCCAACATGCGACTCCTTGGGATACTTTAGGCAACCATAGTGAGGGTCCCTCACCAGGACTGGTTTCTTGCAGGAGTGACTAGGCTTGTCTCTTGGTGACTGAGGCATGCCTTGGCAATTGTAATAGTACTCAGAACAGGAACTACAGTGTTTAAAACGAAAACAGCAGAAAGACAACTTAACTATCATTAATTAACACGATAAGCCATCAGTCTAGTACAAATGAATATAAACTACATACAAATAGAAGGAAAAAACTTGCATCAACTCCAACCATCTTCCTGAGTAATAAGAACTAACTGAAGGAAGCTGGGATTGCTCCACCCCTTATGCCATCCCACATCAGCAAGGTGCAACAGAGGGTATAGCACCACCCCAGTGGGTACTACAGTTGGAAAAATAGTTATCGGGAAGTGCACTGGCTGTACACATGCCTGAAGTGGAATGGACATGTTCAATCACTCAAAGAACAAGCTCCTTTATGGTGCATGTATCCTCACTCCAATTCATCTAGTCTATGGAGTCTTCAATACTGAAATCCTAGTCTAGTTGCTTTATAGATATACAATTTAGTTCCTAGGGTTTTTAGTTACGTTTTCAGTCTCTTCAGTTACTAGCTGGGGGGAAGCAAAAGATGAAAAGAACGTCCCAGCTACCTGTGTGTATTATGTAAGAGACGTTTTCTCCTTTCTACTTCCCTCCTACAAAACAGCAGCGAGGAAAAACAGAAAATGGAGCAGCCAATATAAATCCTAGTATCTGTGAAAGTAGCAAGGTGGATTTATGAGAGGTAATCAATCAGAAGGCAAGTATTTTAGGAATGGCCGTGCTGAACCTAACCCATGTATAGGGAAAAGTTAAAGTTAAAGCACCATCTGTCAGGTGCTTCCCCCATTGATGGGGGTCTTTAACCTCAAATGTTCCTCATGTGAGTCCCAGTGGCTATCTAGAGCAGTGGTTTTCAAACTTTTTCTTGAGGCCCAGTTGAAAAAAATCATTTATCCCCGCAACTCAACAACTACATCTCTCAGTAATGCATTCCAGTCTTTTGGTGGCAGCAGCAGGGGGTGCTGCAACCCAATGCCTGAGGGTCTGCGACCCAGTACTGGGTCCCAACCTTAAGTTAAAAACTACTGATCTAGAAAATAAGAGCTGGAATATCAAAGGCAACCCTTTTATTCCCCCACTATTTATATCCATTTGTTGTGGAAGGTTCTAATATATTTTGCCTATATAGGAGATATTTCCAGCTATATCAGTATAATTTTCTTGTATGGACACTTTTAGTCTTCATTAAATGTGGCTTTTTTCAGTTTAGTTTGAACTGCTTCAAAAATGTCATAAGCTAAAATAGAAAAAGCACTCATCCCAAAGAGTGTCCACATGGAGAGTTATACCAGAACAACTTTAACACTTTAAAAATCACACCCTACTTTATACTGATATAATTTCTCTCTGGCAGTAGTCAATTGGAAATAATTAGGTTTATGTTGCTGGCTCCATAGGCTAACAAGGGCTGGGCATGATACAGAGATGATGTACTCCATACGGGAACTAGAGTAGTGGTGACAGAAGTTTTGAGGAAATTCCTTGAACTCAAGTGAATCAGCTCTAGAGCCAATGAGTGGACTGGTATTAGCTAACTTTAAGGTTAAATTTTTCTTCAGTCCTTGGATCTTGAGAAATTGATTTCTATGAGCTTCCATAAAGGTGAAGAGGCATGTCGTAAAATGAAAGAGAGAACAAAGTACAAATCTAGTTTGTGGACAATACACAGGATAAAGTGAACTGCTTCATTGTGCTTTGCATAAAGATTATCATGAGTTACAACTTACTGAAATAGAAATATGTTTTTCTACTATTGTTTGTTACCACGGATAGCTGTGTGATAAGCTATAATCAGAAGGTGCAGAGGGCTGGCCCAGTGAAGCTGACATTTTTAAAGGCTCTAGAATTTGGAATATATATAGACAAATATAAATAAAAAATGTTTTACTAGTCCAGGATGACTAAATTTTATGCAAATTTTATGTTTTCAAGACGCTTTGGCTATTCTATAGACAATGGGCTATATTTTGCACTGATCCTTTCAGAGGAACCACATCATCTAAGTTACAGCTGAAGAGGAGTGAGGGGCAGCAGTGCTTTTATTACATCCCTTCACATTCCAGACTGCTCAGGATACTGATGTCTTTCAAAGAATAAGAGTATGTCTCATCAATGGGGATGTTCCAATTTACAGTCGCCATCCATAGCTGCTTATGAAGCTGTTCTGCATCCCAGAATTGCAGGAGCACACAGTGTTGCATCAATCCCTCTCCTGCTCTTGGCATCAGCCCTTTGCCCACAGCATGATCCTATACTGGGGGTCATGTAGACTAGCAGTAGAGGGCCACATAACTCCTCCATTGTAATGTAAGGGTAACACAAGGACTGAAATCAGGTCCAATATAGAAAGTATAAAACAAGTGATATGATACCTCTCGGTGCATACACCTATAACTAGTAGTAGTATGAGTAGTCCATGTGGCTGGGGCATTTCTTTAAGAGATAAAATATGAAACCAGCTATGTCGGCTCCTCTTGTTCATTGTCTAGACAACTGTGCAACCTTAAAAAATTCTCACCCATTTTATGAACACCACTTAATTGTATGAACAACTTATACCCAAATTAGTTTAACTAGGTATTGCATATAAATTCTAGCAAAATAAATAATTTTAAAAGAAATTAAAAGGCAACTAATTATATTCTGACAATTCTCAGACTGACAACCTTTCAACTTTGTGCATACATCCTCCCCCAACCACTATGGGTGATTCTGTTGACATTACCCATCTTGACAGCATTCCTTAAATGCTACTTTCTAGGTGAGAGGTCATGTTCTACTAGAGAATTTCATCTTTAAGATAGACCTCCATAAAAGAGAATGCCAGTAGAACAAATGGCCATATTTAAAGTTTAAAGGTTCTAAACTCTCTCTACAATTACAAAACTGCCCCATCCCCTAAGTTCTGACCCCTAGTGTAACCACAAGATCCCACAGCTGTTTTTCCCACCAGAGGCAAAAAAAAAATTTACTATTGTCACAGCAATTCAAGCCAATTTCTAAGAAATACTAGAAGGAAATTTTTCAAGCATCCAACATCTCTAAGATTTCTACTCCCGAGCCTTCTATAACCAACCCTGGTGGGAGGAAGGAAAAACACAACTTGCCCCGTATTGAACCTCAAGCGTACCCGCAACACCACACTCTGCTCAAATGGGGCACCTTGTATCCACCTCCATTCCTTTACAACTTGATTCCTCCTGTGGAGGGAAGCAGTTTTCCATACCAACATCCAAAAAGAGGAACAGGTTAGAGATATCCTTCTTTGCCATACAAATTTCTTTCTCTACGGAGTGGGCAAGGATGTTGGAAAGATAACACTGCTAGCAAACTCCAAAAATAGATATATGAATGTACAAAATGTATATTACTCTGTAATGCATCTGTCACCCCCAAAGAGACAAAATATTCTGAAGCCAGAGGGCTTTCAGATTCAAAAAAACCCCATAAACGTGATAAAACAGTACTGCAGAGAGAAAAATATATTATGCAAGCACCACTGACATTTCCACAGTTAAGTGTTTTGAACATAGCAGTTTCTTTTACATCAATATACTATGCATTAACGAAATCCCACACAGTATTAAAACATAGAAACCATAATATTTGCAGTTTTATTTCACAGAAAGTCAAATGAAGTGTAATTTAGACATGACTGAATGGCCTAACTAAACCAATGATTATATTATTTTCTGTGGCAGCTAAAGGGACTAAAAACAATGCCAAAACATACAACTAGCATTTTAAAACAATTATCTTGGAAATATAGCTACTGGGAAGTGGTATCGAATATTTTGTCTAAACAGGTGCAAAGAAATAGTCCTCAAAACCAGAATGTAGCTATCAACTGAAGTCAATCTATGACATGATATTGCTTCCTACATATAAGTGTAAAGTTTGACTTGAGTTTATTGATCACAAAAAAAAAGGTAGGACTTGTACCACTTCAGGTGTACAGTGTTAAGACCTTAAAACATAGTGAGCTTTTCCATAGCCAGAACTGAATTTTTTGGAAATTTCAGCCTCACTCCTGAGGATTAATTTTTTTAAAGTTAAGACCATTACTCTTTGATCCCTTTTTTAGTTCTGCACTGGAGACACATGTGTACTAAAACTTCAATTAACTTGCAGTGGCTAATGCAATTTTTAATGTATTTAGTGCACCTGTTAACACTCACTCAGAACATGTGGAAAACCTGAATCACATACAGTTAAACATGATTAATACAATTCACATAGCATTTCTGCCTTTTCAAACCCAACAAAAATAAGGATACTTAGAGAAAACTGAAGTTAACTGCTTTGTGTACTGCGCTAAATGTATACATTGGATGAAACTTTGAAGAGTGTTTAAGGGTGTTTGAGACTTTCCAAAGTCTCAGCCAATGTCTTGCTATGAAATCTTTTTCTAACTCTTGGTTCAAGGTAGGCTTTAGACTGAAAAGTCTATAGATCTGTTCCTGAACAAGTAATACATCAAGCTTGTCTTACAAGAAGACAACAACAGAGAAATACCTTAGGATTTGAAAAATTTACTCAAAACTGTTTAACACACATTTTAAAATCATGAGGAACAACTATATTACTGTTTTCCATCTTCTTCTAACCTCACTGTCCTCCAAATATGCCCTCAATCAAAAAGCCTGGACAAGCATTGGACAATTTGAGTACTCTTCAGGGGTAGCCTTTTTTTTTTTTCTTTTTTTTTTGGGTAGAGCACATTACTGTAATCCAATGAGACAAATTTGTGATGTTAACCAAAACACAGGTGGGAAAGCAAGAAGACACTAGCTTGCACCTATGACAGAAGACTTGGGTAGAAGCAAGAAGTCAGACAGGAAAAAAATTTAGGATTCAGAATTCTGAAGTAAAAAATTTCTCTTACATCAGTTTCAGGGCTCAAGTGTGTATCTTTATTGTATCTCAAAACTCTGGTCAGCTACAGCTATTTTATATTCAAACTTCTTTCCCCCTTCCTCCCGACTTTCTATAAACTTTTCACAAAAGTGGCGTGCCACCATATAAGGCCTATATAGTCTCTCAAAATAAATCTTAAAAACAAAGCACTATTTACCATCTCTCTTTTGGAAAGTTCTTTACAATTTCATTAATGATTGGCTGGTAGCAGGAATCTCTCTCAGGTTTCCCCGTTTCACTCCAGTCTCTTACAAACTGTTTCAAAGTGGATTTTAATTTATCCATGTCAAATGTTGAGGCTGGCACAATCTTCCCATTTTCCTGATTAAAGTGCAAATAAAAGTTAGACAAAAATAAATCCAGAAATATAAGAAGTCAAACAACCGTAGCTTTGAATATTCAAATAGACATACTGTAGGAGCTATACGAGTGATTTAATTCAGTGATTCTCAACTAGGGGTGCATGTACCCCTGGAGGTATGCAGAGGTCTTCCCAGAGGTGTATCAGCTGATCTAGATATTTGCCTAGTTTCACAACAGGCAATATAAGAAGCAATAGCGAAATCAGTACAAACTAAAAACTTCATACAGACAGTGACTTGTTTGTACAGCTCTATATAATATACACAAATGTAAATACGATATTTATATTCCAATTGATCTACTTTATAATTATATGATAAAAAAGAGAAAGTAAGCAATTTTTCAGTAATGTGCTGTCACACTTTTGTATTTTTATGTCTGACTTTGTAAGCAAGTAGTTTTTAAGTGTGATGAAACTTGGGGAGTATGCAAGACAAATCAGACTTCTGAAAGGGGTATTATGGTCTGGAAACGCTGAGAGCCACTGGGTTAATTGATAAAGCATTCACCTCTCACCTCTGGGACCAGGACTCAAATCCAGCTTAAAATCCTATATGAAATTAGTTTGACGCTATCCACTCAGCCCTCAACAGACCAGAGTCCACATCACAAAACCAATATAGCATAACTCAGCACAACTGTTAATTTTTATTCAGTAAAGGACAACAGGTGAACTAGTGGAGACCGAACTTCTCACCCTGAGAGGGAGGTCCCTCTGGGTCACTGATGTAACAGCATGGAGAAGCTACAGTTCTGGGCAGCTCTGATCTAGCCTATGGACACACTCAGGAAAAAAAAAAAAAAGAAAAAGAGGACTTCAGTTTCCATCACTGCCAGTCCCTTAAGGTTCATAAGTGTAAAACTTCATTAAAAAAATAGATATGGTACACTGAAAATGTAAATCAAGTAGAAGGAAAATTATGCTAAAATTTAACAAATATAATATCACAAATAGTTGTTATGTAAACATGTAGGTGACTTAGAGTGCTTTCATTTAACATACAACCAAAAAAATAACTTGGGAGGAGTTAGAGAACTCCATTGGAGTTCTACCACACTGGTTTATTTAGAGTGATTACTGACACTTGCCTTAGCACACTCAAGGACTGTTTTCATAAATGATTAACTGCATCCCTATATATAAAAAATAGTCAAAGATCTCTTCGTTTGAAAAAAACAAACAAACCCCAATATAATTTCATCAAGGCTATAAGACATGCAAAAGGTGGAAGGCTGCATATTTAAGCAAATATGAATTCATAAGGAAGGTGAGGGAGAAATGAAAATCTGAAATGAAAACAAAAAAATTAAGAATGTACAGAAATTTTTACTTCTGAAATATGAAAAGAGTCCAGTTTTAACATACATCTTCTCCATAGTCTTTATTTTCAAACATATGTTTGCACTCATTCACAATGGTCTGTAGGATCTCCTGATTATGATCAATGCATTTCCGAATCTTGTCCAGATGGAGGAGGAATTGAGGAAGTAGTTTCTGTTGGTTAGCTGGGAGAGATCTAAACTGTCTCTCAGTTCTGTTCACTTGCTCATGCATATTAGTTCTAGAAAATAAAGAAGTTAAAGCCTGTCAATGTTTAGCATCAACTACAAATGCAAAGAACACGCATTTGAAGATACCCCAGATTATAGTTACCATAATTTCTCTTTCTCTACTAAAAAATCTTAGATCTCATTTTGCAATAATTCTCTAGTCTAACCAAGCCAAAAAATCCACAATTCTTAAAAAAAAAAAAAAAATAATGAAGAATGTTATTTCAGACTGCAAATTATGCAGCAGTTATATATGCCCAGAATTGTGAATGTTAGTGTTAACATCAATAGCACTGGTTCACAAACAGAAGTTTACTTTGGCTTTAATATTGTTAGAAATTCACTGATCGAGATCGATTGGAAAAAACAGTTTAAATTATCAAGCTTTTAATTGTGCATTGAAGTAGTACAGAAAACATTAGAATAATTTAAGTTATGCTATGTAAAATACAAAGATTCTCAATTTTTAGTATCACAGTGAGGAAGAAGGGTTTTTTGGTCAATATATACACTTGAACCATGATCCTGCAAAGACTTATGAATATGTTTATCTTTTTTCACTGAACAGACCAGTGAAAGCAAAAGAACTAGTCATAACATGGAAAGTAAAGCATGTGGGTAAATTTCTGCACAACTGCACTTAATGAACCTACCTGTTCATACTTTTAAATGTGCCATTAACAAATAATTTCATTGAAACTATACAGAACAACATATTGCTGTCTTGTTTCTGAATTCTAATCTGTATACAGTTTTCAAATCAATGTAATTTTAGAGTAATCTATAGAAAGTTTAAGAACATAAGAATGGACACACTGGACCAAACCAACAGCTCATCTAGCCCAGGATCCTGTCTTCTCAGTGGCAAATGCCAGATGCTTCTGAGGGAATGAATTGAACAGGGCAATTTAGTGAGTGATCCATCCCATCATCCAGTCCCAGCTTCTGGCAGACATTTAGGAACACCTAACACATGTGGTCGCATCCCTGACCATCTTGCCTAATAGCCACTGATGCACTTATCTAATTTTTTTTTTAACCCCACTTATACTTTTGGTATTCACAACATCTACTGGCAACACATTCCACAAGTTGACTGTGTGTTGTGCAAACCTCCTGCCTATTAAATGCTTTGGGTGACCCTATTTTTCATCTTATGTGAAAGGATAAACAATAGTTCCTTATTTTTCCCCCTCTATACCAGTCATGATTTTGAAGATTGCTATCATATCTCCTCCTCTTAACTGCCTCTCTTCTAAACTGAACAGGTCCAGTCTTTTTAATCTCTGTTCAACATGGAGGCTGTTCCATAACCCCTAATCATTTTTGTTGCCTGTCTCTGTACTTTTTCAAATTGTATCTTTTTTTTAGATGGGGCAACCAAAAATCCACACAGTATTCAAGGTATAGATGTATAACAGATGTATATATAGTGGCATTATGATATATTCTCTTATCTCTTTCCTAATGATTGCTAATATTGCCTATTTTTTTTAAAGTCATGTAGACATTCACTTCTCTGAATTAGAAGTCACATGACATCATTCGCAGTTTACATGGGTATCTAGAACCACTCATTTCATACTTCTATATTCAAGATTTGGACTGTTACGTGACACCCTTTAATTTCAATAACCTTGGTACAATTTATAAAAGATAAACCTATTCGAAACATATTCTATTGACATTAATTGTTGAATATGGGGCACTCATTTCAACTCAATCTGGTTAAAGCTCTTTGAAAAGAACTGCAGAGGAGGTGGTCCTACAATTTAATGATCATGAATGGTGTCTTATGTTGTCCAGACAAGATAACCACACTATAATGAAATTAATGTTATACCAGTAAATCGAAATCTAAAATGTACAATGTGGATCATAATATCCCAAATCTGCTTCATGTAGTTATGCTTGCTAAAAGATTCTAGAGAGCTGGAAGGCTTAAATAGTTTTCCAAGATAATGTCACAGGTGTGGATGTAAAAAGGTGTTTTCACTTGATCAGTGGTCCTCAAACTTTTCCTCTCATGCCCACCCCTACCAGTAATCCATTTCCCCCAAGCCAGCTCAAGGTGGATGGGAGCACAGGGGCCAGAATAGGGTTGGGTGGCTCTCCCTCCTTGCTCCCTCATGAGAACTGGCCCAGGCCCCGCCATGACCACCCCAGCTGTTCCTCCACACCCTCTATGGGACGCCTGCCCCACTGTTTGGGGACCACTGCTCTACTCTAGACCAGTCCCTTTTCACTTAATCTCTTAAATGTGTCTCCTCTGTTCTATGCATTCAGCTAGAAAATTATTTTTGAGGCTTTCTCCATTAGCTTATTATTGTACTTTTCAGGTAAAGAAACCACGCTCAGGAAGCGTAAGTTGTATCCTTCAACTTCAATACTGAAGGACAACAGAGTCTTGTGGCACTTTTAAAGACTAACAGATTTATTAATCGCATGAGCTTTCGTGGGAGAAAATCCCACTTCATCAGACGCGTCTGACGAAGTGGGATTTTCTCCCACGAAAGCTCATGCGATTAATAAATCTGTTAGTCTTTAAAAGTGCCACAAGACTCTGTTGTCTTTCTACAATAGACTAACACGGCTACCCCTTTGGAATTTCAATACTGAAAACAGTGCTGTTAACCGGCAGTGTTTGGGTAGTCTGTATCCCTCTCAACCTTCCAAAATTTACATTCAATATAGTTACGTACAATTCACATTCATTACCCAAAACTCTTTTAAAGAACAAAAAATATACTATACTATCTCCCCAATGAAGCAAATTTATCATAAGGAAAAGTTATAAAGATGAAGATGTTTCTCCAGTAACAAAGAACCAGCTTAGCCGACTTGCTCGACTGTCACTTTTCCATGTGCACTTTGTTCCACTTCTAAATATCTTTATTTACACAGTCGTAAGAAGAGAGAACTAGAAAAAAAACTTTTGGGAGGGGAGAGGAAAATATAGGGGGAGAGGCGCATGGGAGGAAATGAGCAGACACAGAGAGGGCGACACAGGCAATGAAGTCCTGGCTCCCGGGGGGCGTTTCTCAGGGCGTGTGGAGAGAGAAAAAGATCCAGCGTAGGAGAACTAACAGCGGAGAGAGAGACCCGGCCTCGGCAGGCCTTTCCTGGGGACTGGGTCTAATCATTCAGGCTCAAGGCGGTGGGAGTGGAAAGATCCGGCCGGGGGGGGTCTCCCGGACTCAAGAGTCCCGGGTGGCTGGGCCGGTCTCGGGTCGGGGCAGGGTGTCGGTTACCCGTAGTAGCGGAAGGCGTTAATGATTCTCCGGAAATGCTCCCCCTCCAGCCGCTCCTCCTCCTCATCCGTCCCAGCCGCCACCCCCTGCTCCGGTCGCCTGCGCCGCTCGCTGCTGAACGGAACCTCCACGTCGCTGCAGGTCAGCCGGTCTCGCCACGGCCGCTGCTCCCGCCCCTCCTCCTCCCGGGCCCGCCGGCGTCCCCTGAGCATCGCCTTGGCGCGGGAGCCCGCTCGCCCCTGGGCCCTGGCTGAAGCGGGGCCGGCTGCGCCTCTTTTCAGTCAGGACACACCGGCCACACGCGGCCTACCCTATCGGTCACCCGCCTACGTCAAGCTCTCGCGAGAAGCTACAGACGCGTGTCACGCGCACGCACTGCCCCCAAAGCATGTAGAGCGGCGCGGCGCGCGCCCTTCAACGGCTGTACGCACGGGCCCCCGCTCGTGAGTTATCGCGAGACAAGCGAGAAGGGCCTTTGGCCTAACTAGGAAGGGTGGGGAGAGGGAGGCGGTCACCACCGCCCTCTGTTGGCGGGAGGCAAAGCTGTAGCTAGAACGGTTCCCCGGGGGGTGCAGCTCTTCCAGATAGTACCAGGGATGGAAGCGTGGGTGCAACAGGAGCAGCTGGACTCCAGCCTGGCTGCAGCAGCGCCAATGCGTGACACTGTCAGTGGCCAGAGGGTGCAGCCTGACGCAGGTGCTAGGTAGACGGCGGCAGCAGCAGCAGCAGCAGCAGTTGCTGAGCCAGCTTAGGGAAATGTTTGAAAGCTGTCCTACTGCCTTCGAGGGAGGGGCACCACGGAGGCGACTGCCCGTAAGTGCAGCTCCACCCCTGGACGAACAGAATTGGCTTATGTTACTTCAGTGACGGCATTGGAAGAACAAACAAGGAGACTTGTGGCACTTTTAAAAACTAACAAGCATATGACGAAGTGAGATTTTCTCCCACAAAAGCTCATGCCATAATTAATTTGTTAGTCTTTAAAAGTGCCACCAGTCTCGTTTGTTTTGCTGAACAAACTGACACGGCTTGCCCTTTGGATGTAGCATTGGGAGAGGTGCTATGGCCCTATTGGGCTCTTCTCTTTAATAACTCCAGGGCAGCTCTGCTCTACTAGTAACTGCACTGGGAGTAGGAGGGAGCTCTCACGATGGCACTCTCTGTAACACAAAGCACAGAAGCCTGGGGGAAGACGGAAGGAGGAGTCTTGATAATAGGTGGGACTGAAGACAGGCAAGGCCACAGCAAAGTGTAGCATCCAGAGATGCTTTTGGCCACAGTTCTTTTCTATAAAACAAACAAGGAGTCCTGTGGCACTTTTAAAGACTAACAAACTTAGTTTATTGAAGGACAACCTCCCAGAAAAGCTCATGTGATAAATACATTTGTTAGTCTTTAAAAGTGCCACAGGACTCCTTGTTTGTTTTGCTGAACCAAACTAACATGGCTCTCTCTCTCAAACTGGTCTGTTCTATATTTACTTATATTTATGTTCTATATTTATTTATATTTGCTGCAACAATACAGCAAATCACTCAGTCTCACACAAATGATCTATCCTTTTGGATATTACTAGATCATGGACTTTTTAAAAAATACATATGAATATGCAGGGGTGTGTAATGAAACCCTTCATCCTGGGAAAAAAATTGAAACTAAATAGCAGAAACCCTTAACTGAGGTTGGAGTTTATAAGAGTTGCTAGTTAAGAAAAAAAATCATTGTATCTTAAAGACATCTTTAAAAATATAGCTTAAAATCTAAAAAGATGTATCAAAGATAATTGGTCTTAAGGACTCAACTTATTTCTATTTTACCTTTTCCATCCACAGTTAAGAATAGAACCCAAGTCTCTAATGTAATAAACTGAGTTTTATATTTCTTATTACACTTATATGAGAGAGAGAATCCAGGCTTCCTGACAAGTATCAACTATCACCACACACTTGCTTCACTATCATATGACTGCTCACCTCCCAGCAAAAATTAAATATATGTAAAGCCATTTATTGTTCTGTGTTCCCAAATAGCATGCCAAACAGAAATAGCATATATTTTTTAAATAAAATTGAGATATAGAGCATCACATGAGAAAGTATTTCATCTTAAGCATATCTTCTATATACACTTCTCTATTTTAATAGATCACTACAAATGTATTTTCAGTTTTCTGTTAACAGTCTTAGTATTGCATTCATGAGCAGACAGTCAAGATGACTATCATATTATAGTTGTCAGGCTAAAAACATACTAGCAAAACCACATTTCTGTGCTATCAAAATGCCTGAAAATAAACAGTACTAGAACTTTTAGGGCAGGAAAGACCCTGTAACAGATATAGTCTGCACCCTCGGTGTGAGTAGAATTAAGATATCTAGACAATCCTCAATAGATTATTTTCTAATAGTTTTTAGTCCTCTTTGTGTGTTTACTTTTTTATATATGAATAAGAAGCTGGTACCATTCCTTAGCTCATCTAAACAGTGTAACCTTTTCTGTTCTGTAGTCTACTCAGATTTCTTGTTTTCATTTATTTCTAATCTAATCATTTATAATTAATGAGAATTTTATTTTTTCCTTCTTCTCTTTGCAGTATGTTTTATGCATTTGTCAGCCAGAATCTTTCACTACTAAAAAAACAGGCTGTTTTCCAGGCTGCACATATTTCAGCCTATGAGTTTTAACATATCTGAAGTACCACCAACCTCTCTTATTATCCTCTGACTATTTTGGATAGCCTAGTAGTTGCTCTTCAGGACATCTATAGCTTTTCCATAATGCCTCAAACAACACACAAGACTGCAGCTGTAGTCTAACAAGCATCACCTGAAAAAAGAATTTTCTTTCTTGTCTCAATCACAATATTTGTATTTACATACTCTCAAAATGGCTTTTGCCTCTTAAACACATCATTTAATACTCATCTTTAATATTTTATAAGCTGTTACTTCCACTTTTTCCTATATTACTAACATGCAATCACTTCACTTTTGTGATTTGCAATTCCAAAAAGATTTTACTTGCATATGAAATTGTGCATAGTTTATTCTTATGATGCAATATTTATGAAGTACCCAGAAGTACATTTTAAGTAATTTTCAAATTCTTTACATGCTTAAATATTAAACCAGGTTTCAAGTTTGACATGGGGTTACAGATGCTACTCTGAGCAAAGCTATCACTTAAAAAGACCTGCTATACTGTTCACCAATATTTGAATCTAACAGAATTAATATTCACTACAATACAATATAGATTTCTAAAAAGGTGTTACTGATGTACATACAATAGATTGGATGATCCCTTTGTCAAACACCATAATATTGACTCTGAATCCATACTGAAAAGAATCCTAACTTCCCACATGGTTATGCTGTGACCTGTTTACCTTAAAAAAATATATGTAACGCCCTTGTGGCCAAGATGGAGTCTGCTCTGCAGGCAGCTCTGGCCAAGGAAAGGTGCACGCAGGAATGCAGCAGGGACAGTCCCCTTCCACCCCAGGGGCACCTGTTCCAAACCCCCCGGAATGATCATACACACACGCTGGGACAGCACAGTGAATATGGGAACGGGGAAGATTTATTTACAGAGGGAGGAAGGAGAGAACAACAGGGGAGATGGGGCAGCAGGAAAGCAAGCTAACAATTAGCACAGGGCCTTGCAGGCCCAGGGGTGCTGCAGGCTGAGGGCAGACAGTGAGTGAGCACAGCGTCTGCGCTCTGAGTTCAGTGATCCCAGCACCGTTCCAGTCCGGGCTGAGTCCTGATTGCTCCTGGTCGTCTTCGGCACCAGCGAGTGTCCCCAGCAAAGCCTCCGGTGCTTTTTCCACCGCTCTCTGCGACCACAGAGCGACGCGCTCCCCACTTAACTACCTAGAGCCTCCCCCAAGTCCCAGGCCAAGTCCCAGGCTTTGTACTCACGGCCCCACAGCCCTGGGCAGCCGTGTCACTGGTCCAGCTCCAGTCTGTCCTCAGGCAACTGCTCCCTGGCACAGTGTCCTCTGGCTCCTGCCCTGGGTGTCGCCGGTCAGCTCTCTGTCCCTCTCCAGCTTTTGGGCAGGGCCTCTGCTGCTTCTCTCCTCACCGTGCCTCTCACTGCAGCCCTTCTCCTCCAGCTTCAGCCACACCCTCACTCTCATCCCCTCCTCCCAAACAGCACTCTCTCCTTCCAGCATCATCAGTGCCTCCCTGTACAGGGCAAAGGGTTAATGGGACCATGCTCTCTTAAACCCCAAAGGGGTTACACTCTCCCCCCTCCAAAAGAAAGGATCCTTGATGTCCCCAGCAAGGTGGGTAGTCCAGGGATTCCCAGCAGGAAACGCAAGGACCCCATTGGTCAGAAGCATCACCATCATCCAACCCACTGGACCCCAAAGGGTGGAACAGGTTTCCCATGAGGCAGCTTACTCTCTGGGGTACCCCAGAGATTTGTAGGTCACTGGGTTCCCCTAAACAATCATATGTCAGCACACACTTGCGCCTCCCTTCCCTGGGGGAACATCTAGGCTGGCTGTCAGGTATTGATTGAGGTGGCGCCACTGAACATGGGGGCATGATGATGGATTCTTAAGGTATAAAATCAAGGGCATCTGGATTTAAAGTGGCTCTCTGGGGTATAGGGTCCTCTTCCTCATCAGGCTCTTGGGGGGTCCCTGCAGATTTGGCCAGTGGGGCCTCTGGGACATTTACTTTGGGTTCTTCCCCTTCCCCATTGATTTGTGCAATAACAGGAAGATCTGGTATGGTTGAAACCTCCCCTAGAGGACATCTGCTGAACCCTAGTTCATCCTCACTCTCTGAGGAGCTGGGTTTTCGCAAGGACCTAGTATATTTTTGTCGTTGGGATTGTGTCCGACTCGCGGGGCCGGGACACTCAGAATTTGTGGAAACATCCTCATGGGGGAACAGTACTTGTCCTACAGGTAACAGGTGATTTCGGTGGAGAGTTTTGGTAGAGCCACGACTGCCCTCCGGACGTATCCGGTACACTGGTAGATCCCCCAGTTTCTCCTCAATGACATATGGGTTTGATTCCCAACGATCTGCAATTTTGTGCTTTCCCTGTAATCCAAGATTTTGGGCCAACACTCGATCACCAATCTGAAGTTCCTGTTGCCTCACTTGTTGATCATAGCGTGATTTGTTCCTTTGATTTTGGTGACCAGAGGCTTACGTTGCTATTCGATATGCCTCCTTCAGTTGATCCTTTAGGCGAGCCACATACTCCAAATATGTTTCGAGGAGTGCCCCATCTGAAGGCACTCCAAACCAGAGGTCAACCGGCAATCGGGCCTCTCGACCAAAGATCAACATGTATGGTGTGTATCCAGTTGCATCGTGGCGAGTGCAGTTATAGGCGTGTACCAAGTGCTCCACGTGATGACTCCAAGATTTTTTCTGCTGAGGCTCCAAGGTTCCCAGCATGTTGAGCAGCATGCGGTTGAATCGTTCTGGCAGCGGATCCCCTTGTGGATGATAAGAGGTGGTGTGTGATTTTTTGATTCCCATGATCTTGCAAAGTTCTTTTATTAATCAACTCTCAAAATCCCGTCCTTGGTCTCAATGTAGTCTTGCAGGTAACCCATAGTGAACAAAGAACTTTTCCCACAGGATCTTGGCAACTATGGAAGCTTTCTGATTTTTTGTGGGATAAGCCTGAGCATAGCAAGTAAAATGGTCCGTTACCACCAAGATATTTGCAGTACCCCGGCGGTCAGGTTCTAGTGACAGAAAGTCCATACAGACAAGCTCCATGGGTGCTGAACTTGTGATGTTGACAAGTGGAGCTGCCTGCTTAGGCAGTGTCTTTTGTCGGATTCACCTAGTATAAGTGTGAACACGGTGGGTGATGTCACGCGTCATTTGGGGCCAATAGAATCTTGCCTTAACTAAGGCCTCCAACCGCTCTACTCCCAGGTGCCCCATTCGATTGTGGCAGGCCTCCAACACACCTTGTCGGTACTTTTACGGTAGTACTAACTGCTTTGGGTGAGGTCTTTGGGAATGCTTCTGCCCTCGATAAAGTCATCCACCTCGAACCAATAGGCGGTCCCATTCCTTTAACAAAAGGACCTCCTCTGGGTGACTTGGCCGGATATTCTTGGGATCTTTTTCCCTTTCCAATCCATAAAGGACATCCTTCATCCGTGGATCGGCTCTCTGAGCATGCTCCACATCTCGATCCTTTAGTCTGGGCAGATGAGTATCCTGTACTCTAGTAAAATTTGAGTAGACTATGGGTATGGCTTCTGGGGGCGTCCCCAAGCAGTCAATTGCTCGCTCTCCATTGGCTGTGGAGTGTTCCTCCACAACAGAGACCCATTGGCATAAAGCTCTCAATTCAGGGGTACCCACATGCATCCAATCACTGGGTGATAAGTCCTTAGAGTGAGGCTGACGAGACAAGGCATCTGCATCTATGTTTGTTTGACCAGGACGATACTGAAGAGTGAAATCATAGGCAGAGAGTGCTGCTAACCACCGATGTCCTGCTACAGATAATTTCGCTGTTGTCGTAAGGTATGTCAAAGGGTTATTATCAGTCTTTACAACGAACTTTGCACCATAGAGGTAGTCATGAAACCTCTCTGTCACAGCCCACTTTAACGCCAGGAACTCCACTTGATGAGCAGGATAGTTTCTTTCAGGTGGTGTGAGGCCTCAACTTGCAAAAGCCACTGGTCGGAGTCTGCCTTCACGCTCTTGATAAAGTACAGCTCCTAACCCAGTGTAGCTTGCATCCACATGGAGCTCATATGGCTGGGTGGGATCAGCATACACCAAAACAGGTGTTTGCGTAAGTTGTTGAATGATATTACGGAAAGCTTCTTCGCATTCAGAAGTCCAGCGCTTTCCGAAAGGTGCTCCCACATTAAAATACTGATGCCGGGGTGACTTCCCCTTCTTCTTATTTGTGGGAGGGTATCCCTTGGTAAGCTCCGTGAGTGCATGCACGATATGGGAAAAATTCTTTATAAACCTGCGGTAATAGCCACAGAATCCCAGAAATGATTGTAGTTCCTTGAGAGTGGTGGGCCTTGGCCAGGTGGTTACTGCTTTTACCTTCTCTGGATCTGCAGCTATACCATCTGCAGACACTATGTGTCCCACATATCGCACAGACGTCTGGCAGAAGATGCACTTGTCTAAGGATAACTTGAGACCAGCCTCTTCCAAACGGTCCAGGACTTTGCACAGCCGAGCTTCATGTTCTTCTAAAGTGCGTCCAAACACTACAATGTCATCCAGGTACACCAGGCACTCTAAGAGGTGTATGTCCCCGACCACCCGCTCCATGAGTCACTGAAATGTGGCTGGAGCCCCTGATACTCCTTGGGGCATACGATTAAACTGGTAAAACCCCAAGGGGCAGATGAACGCTGTCTTCTCCCGGTCCTCTGGTGCCATGGGTACTTGATAGTATCCACTGCGGAGATCAAGGACAGAGAACCAGCGACTGCCATTCAGACTATCCAAAGCATCATCCACTCGGGGCACTGTGTATTGGTCAGGGATTGTCCGCTGGTTCAAAGTACGATAGTCAACACACATGCGCTCCTTGCCACTTTTCTTTCGTACTACAACAATTGGCGATGCATAAGGGCTCCTGGATTCCTCAATGATACTGGCTTGGGACAGTTCCTGTAGATGCTGCCTCACATCTTCAATATCAGCAGGGGCTAATCATCTTGACCTCTTTTGAAAAGGCTGATCATCCTGCATCCGGATATGGTGTTCCACATCATGAGCACACCCAACATCCCATTCATGCATACAGAAAACAGTCTTCCTCTTGACTATTTTCTCACACAGACGATTCTTCCACTCAGCAGGAATAGGGGAATCCCCAAACCAGAAACTATCCCTTCCAAAAGATTTAGCTTTGGTCTCCTCTTGGTCCATTCGTTGGTATGTGGCTTTACATAAAGCATGCATTGGCAACTTCTGCAGATAGTTCTTGCCCACCATCTCTTGACACTTTTGTGCTAATCTCTGGAACAGTTTTGCATTCGTCCCCAGTATTAAAGGTGTATATTCTCTTCCCTTTGGATCTGGGCAGATCAATGCCAGTGTTTCTATTTCTTGAGTTATTCCAGCAACATCCTTTGGAAATTGAACCTTTAACAGGATATACCCCTGATAAGGGCAAGAGTCACAACCAAATCCCCAGACTGTTAGGCCGGATAGGGGATGCAAAGGTAAATGCTGCAGGTGGTCTCGATAGTAAGATTCATAAAGGATGGTGACCTGTGATCCACTATCCAGCAATGCCTCACACAATCGTCCCTCTATGTGGATGAGTACTACAGCTTGAGGTCCTACTAGTCCATCAGGGTAACCTTGATCTGTGGTTTCTTCTGGGGAGCTTTGGAATTTCAGGGTCTTGGATTGCTCCTTCTCCAAGCCCCTTTGGCATTTCCCTGAAGCTCCCTAAGGGCTTCCTGCAATTTCTGAGATACCCTTGCATGATCCGTCTTTTCCTGGCAGTCCAAGGCATAGTGTCCGTCTCTTCCACAGTTGTAACAAAACTCCTCTTTCAGTCTATTACCCCCTGGGCTACTTTCCCCTTTTTTAGGTGGCATAGTATGCACTTTCATCATGGCCACTTCTCGGGTCAAATCTCTCAGAGCTGCTGCCACTGATGAGGTCTCTTCCCTTACTCCGAGCACTGCGGTGGTGTAATTCCCAGCCTTCTTTGGCGGCACGACTGCATCTGCCAGCAAAAATCGCTCCTCTTCCTCACAAATCTCTCGAATGAGACTGTGAAATGGAGGTGGGTTTGGGGCCCGCTCCCTCAGTTGCAGTCGCCACAGCATCAATCCATCTTGTCGGGTGCCCCGAAGGATCTGGTCTAACCTAACAGAATCAATGTGTTTGGTGGGGATTCCTTCCTTCCGTACTACCTGCTGCAGTAAATCCTCCAGTCTCCTAACAAAATCTGATAAACGCTCATTGGGCCCTTGATAGGTGTGGCGGAACCGATAATATCGGTCCTCACCACTATCAGTATTGCCATAGACATTCTCAAGAGCAGCTAAATAGTCTTGCACTGTTGCAACTGGTTGGGAGTCTTTCAAGGCTTGGACAATCCTCATGGCAGGTCCCTTCAAACTCTCAAGTACCCGATTTCGTTTTTCAGCATCAGAGTATTCCCACTCATGGACAAGAGGCACTGCAAAATCCCTCCAGGTCTCATAATCATCTTCCCCTGAGTGTACAGGTGTCACCCCTGAGAAAGAACGTAAGCACTTGTAGGGTGCATTTTCATACATCGGCCTCAGCACATCTTTGAGAGCGTTCCCCAACTCTTTTGCCCATTCCGCCGGGCCAGGTGCTGCGGGTGTTGGAGTTCCTCCTAATGCCAATATTAATTCCTCTCGTGTTCGCTTCTCATCTGCCATCAGAGTTTGCAGTTTCTGTGCCAATGAATCCACTTCCAGCAACAGGGGTGCACCAGCAGAGGATTGCTCTGGCCCCAGAATTGTCCAGGGGGTACCGCTCACTTGCACTTCTTTGGGCACCTTATCAAAGTCTGCTTCTTTGTAGTGAGTACATAGTGCTACCATGCTCTTCACTTCACGGCTGTAAATATGGGTGTGGACCTTCACTCTCCCCAGTATTCCCACTGCATCTAGGCTCTCCTCAATTTCATTGGGTTCCATATCTTCTGGGAACCCTGACACCAGCACAGCCTGGTTTACTGAGATCCGTGCCCCTCGGCAAAGGTCTTCCAGTAATCCTGTCTCCATTCTTTTTATTTATTTATTTTATTTAACTCAGAGGACAATCACTCAGGTAGTCTCTCTCTTCACTGTGAAGGAAGACCCAAGGTGTGTGACATAGAGGTTTGTATACTGCACTGTCCCCATACGGGCCACCAAGTGTAACGCCCTTGTGGCCAAGATGGAGTCTGCTCTGCAGGGAGCTCTGGCCAAGGAAAGGTGCGTGCAGGAATGCAGCAGGGACAGCCCCCTTCCACCCCAGGGGCACCTGTTCCAAACCCCCCGGAGTGATCACACACACACGCTGGGACAGCACAGTGAATATGGGAACGGGGAAGATTTATTTACAGAGGGAGGAAGGAGAGAACAACAGGGGAGATGGGGCAGCAGGAAAGCAAGCTAACAATTAGCACAGGGCCGTGCAGGCCCAGGGGTGCTGCAGGCTGAGGGCAGACAGTGAGCGAGCACAGCCTCTGCGCTCTGAGTTCAGTGATCCCAGCACAGTTCCAGTCCGGGCTGAGTCCTGGTTGCTCCTGGTCGTCTTCGGCACCAGCAAGTGTCCCCAGCAAAGCCTCCGGTGCCTCTTCCACCACTCTCTGCAACCACAGAGCGACGCGCTCCCCACTTAACTACCTAGAGCCTCCCCCAAGTCCCAGGCCAAGTCCCAGGCCTCGTACTCACGGCCCCGCAGCCCTGGGTAGCCGTGTCACTGGTCCAGCTCCAGTCTGTCCTCGGGCAACTGCTCCCTGGCACAGTGTCCTCTGGCTCCTGTCCTAGGTGTCGCCGGTCAGCTCTCTGTCCCTCTCCAGCTTTGGGGCAGGGCCTCTGCTGCTTCTCTCCTCACCATGCCTCTCGCTGCAGCCCTTCTCCTCCAGCTTCAGCCATACCCTCACTCTCATCCCCTCCCCACAAACAGCACTCTCTCCTTCCAGCATCATCAGTGCCTCCCCCTACAGGGCAAAGGGTTAATGGGACCATGCTCTCTTAAACCCCAAAGGGGTTACATATATAAGTAAAGATATCAGTTCACAGATATTACATGGCATCTACTGTGTATCTATCACAATTTTTGTCACCTGCTTGAAGCTCAACATATTTTTCTTCCCCTTTACTGCTCAGATCTTATCAAACACCATTTTTTGTGCTCAATGTAACATACTGTTGCCATTTTTTCTCAAAAACTTTCAAATATATCTCAAATCTGCAAAGTTATCCAACTATTGATCTGCTCCAGATCTGAAGCAACTGTGAAACAAGTATTAACATAGCTATATAAAAACTAAATGTAACAATACTAAACATCCATCTCATTCATAAGGATATGGCACATTCACACAATATCATTGATTATATATTTATTTTTCATATAGTTTTTATTTTTCAAATAATGTTAATCTGCTTCATTGTGAATAGCTGGTATTTGTGATGGCCTCTACATGCTTATTACATGTGTTATGTACTGGCAAAAAACATCACCAGGAGATTTTTCTGGACGGGGTTTTGCTGCCTCCCCTATCTCCTGTACTAGATTTTTCTTTGTTTCATGGAAAAGATCAGCCACAACTCTGTACCCACTTATCTGTATTGTATAGTGTCGTATGTTTTATGAAAAATCAATTTAAACGCATTTTTAAAAAATCAACATTATTGAGTTTAAAAAAAATAAACCTGATGTTATTTAAAGATACAAAATAAACTTATATACTGACCAACTATATCTATATACTCACAGCACTGCATCAGTATCAAACAGGTAGTAAAAGCATTGTGTATATTCTATACCAGGGGTCTGCAACCCAAAAGATAAGAGCAGCCATTTTTGAAAATTCCTTCAATAACAAAGTGTTTTGAGAGCCACAATGGGTGTAGCCTCCTGGTGGGGGGTGCAGGGAGGTGAGCCAGGATTTCTGCTGCAGGGTCCCCTTATGCAGGGGGGGGGGAAGCCTGGAGCTTGGCATGGGCTGCCTGTGGGGTCCCTGGTGGCTGGGGGAAGCCCAGAGCCAGGCATGGGCCTCCTGCAGGGTACCCCGGTGGTTGGGGGAGCCCAGAGCTGCAAGGGGGCAGCCAAAGAGCCGCATGTGGCTCCAGAGCCACAGGTTGCAGACCCCTGTTCTATACTGTAGGAAGACAAAACTTACGTGATCAACTACTATAGTAAGATACCAACTTTGCTTTTTCTTTCAGATAAATATGCATTGGTTTTCCTCTACATTTCTTTTTAAGAACCAGTGAACATATTGTTAGACAGACTCCAGTTAGCTTAGTGCTCCAACTCATTTAATTGCTGCTTATTTTTTTTTAAAAAGCTTTGTGCTTCCCAATCTAAATAAAGAAAAGTGGAATCTTAGCTTAATCTCTCAAATGATTGTGAGAATTCATACAACATGAAAGCAATGAGAGTGAGAGCAAAAAGGGAATCTAAAATGATACGACAACTTTGAGTCTTTCAGTGGGGTCAAAGAAACTGATCGAAATCCAGCTACAAATAGAGTGCCATAAGGTCTTCTCTGACCAAGAAGCACCAATATGAGCTCATTTTTTAAAAGTTTTATTTTAAAACCCATGCATTGTAAAGTGATTATTATATTCTATTAATCTACCATAGAAGGATGAAGGGCTAAGTGAACATTGATGGACTTGGAATCTATGATTCAGGGAGTACAAATGTCTTAAATCTAAGGTTCAGACCAGAGCCACCATTTTACTTCTGTAGCTTTTTGCTTCCTCTTTAGAGAAATGTAAAACTTATTTAACACTAGACTTCAAAGGGTAGGCATTTACATTATCACTTAATATTGGCAAAGATTTTGGTTAATGAATTCCCTTGTCCTGTTTCCAATTTCCTATAAGATGACTTACTTTTTCAATACTTCTTGCTCCCGTAATATATCATTATACAGATATGATAAAAGGTCTTCCTCAGATTTTGTTCCATCCAAATAAACTGAGAAAGAAGGGAAGAGAAAAGTGGTCATAAGATTACTAATTAAAATGAACTGTAACTTCCTATATAAGTTTGTATAGCACCCAGCACAATCCTGAATGGCATCTTTTAGATGCTAGCACAATAGACATAAAGATTAATGCTTCCTTTCCTCTCCCAATGGCACTTACATAGAATTCCATAAATAGGGGGCTCAATCTATCCAAAAATACCTTTTTTTTTAGTCCAAAGAAGTCCCAAAAGGACAGAAATCCTAATTCTATGGTAAGATGAGGAAATTCATCAGAAATTTCCCCCTGTAATGAAATCCCTTTGGTGAATGAGGTTGGGAATTGTTACTGCCAGAACTTGCACAGCTAACTAGGAAGTACAGGATTAATACAAATTCCATGGCCCACTATATGCTATCTTTAGGACCTCCAATTATGCTGTAATAACTCTCCTGATGAGCATATATAAATAAATTAATTTTTTGTGCTCTTTTATTGCTTTTCCCGTCCCTAAAGGAAATAATGACAAACTTAACAAAACTGTTTTAAACTATTTTTTCCTGCCCAACAATAAACATGGATTAGTTCATGAAGTCCAGATCTATATCAGACAACTATAGTTACATTGGCAAATCCTCCTAATGTGGAGGGACCCCATTAAACTAGCAAAAGAAAAAGTTCTTATCCTAGCATGGCAAGCAAAATAAACTAAACCAGCAAAACCACCTTTATGTCAATATAACTGTCTACCAGCAAAAGCCCCCTAGTGTATAGAAACATCTCAAAGAGAAAAAAGTCCCAACCACAGCTGACATTGCCATCCCAGCAAAAAAATTTCCAATGTAAACCTGACAAAGAAAATTTATTTATTGTTCCTTTTTGCAAGACTGATGTTCATTGTCATTAAAAAAATAAAAATAAAAGAATCCTCATCAGACAATGTTTGAGAGGTTTTGAGAATGTTGGTTTGAGTCTGTGATCATCCTTCTGCAGTTCTCTGGGTGTGTCTACACTAATAAATTAAGTCGACTTAAGCATGCTTAAGTCGATTTAATTTACTCTGCATCCACACTGGCATTTCCTTAAGTCGACTTAAGCTGCTGCTTAGTCGACTTAGGGCATGGGGGAAGGGAGTTTCCTTTTCACCGGGACCACTCAGGTCCTGGCAAGAAGGGACCGCGGGGCTTCCTTATCGCCGAGACCGCTCAGGTCCCAGCAAGAAGGAAGACCCGTGGTCCCAGCAAGAAGGAAGCAACACGCTCCGGCTGCCGAGCAGCTGGAGCGCGGATCTCGGGGAGAAGGGATCCCCATGCTCCCTCCTAGCCGGGACCCTGCGGTCCCAACCAGGAGGGAGAGCAGGAGACCCACACTCCAGCTGCTGGCTGCTGAGCAGCTGAAGCATGGGGCTTCCTTCTCCACAGATCTTGGGGAGAAGGGACCCCCATGCTCCCTCCTAGCCAAACCGACCAGTCGCGGCCAGGAGAGAGCGCAAGAGACCCGTGCTCCAGCTGCCAAGCTGCCAAGCTGGAGCGTGGGTCTCCTGCTCTCCCTCCTTGTCGGGACCACAGGGTCCCAGCTAGGAGGGAGCGTGGGGCTCCCTTCTCCCCGAGTGCCGGGGAGAAGGAAGCCCCACACTCCAGCTGCTCAGGAGCCGGCAGCTGGAGTGCGGCTCTCCCGCTCTTCCTCCTGGTCAGGACCACTCAGGTCCTGAGGAAGTTCCCCCCGGGACCCGAGAGGTCCCGGCTAGAAGGGTTCCCTTCTGCCCGGGACCTGAGAAGTCCCGAGCAGAAGGGAGCTGAGTGGTCCGGGGCAGAAGGGAGCGCCACGTTCCCTTCTCCCCCGGACTGCTCAGGGGCTTGCTGCTCCAGGGAGACCAAGCCCCGTGTAGGGCTGGCTCTCTCTGGACCGAACTAGTTGACTTAGAGAGTCTACTCTCTAAGTCAAGTTAGTAAGGCCCACTTTAAGTCGATTTAGGAGTCCTGTGTGGACTCTCTAAGTCGACTTAATAAGGTCGACTTATTAAGTCGACCTAAATTCTCCAGTGTAGACATAGCCTCTGTTATCTGAGCATGTCAAATTTCAGGCTAAGAAGGATTTGGTCTGGTCAGTATATGGATAAGATTCCTCTGAGGAACACCCAGGTGCATTAAGAAGTGGCAGTGACAATTCAGAAATACTCCAATATCAGCCAGTACTGTACTAGGCAATTCCTCAACATAGCATTAGGAAGGCAAGAGGATCAACAATAAAAAGTTAGGGCTGCAGGGGATAGCATCATACACATGGTGTTTCTAATTATCAGGGCTTTGGAGTCACCAGCTTAAGTTAAAACAGTTGAACATCATTTTCTCAGATTCCTAAGTAATAACCCATGCTGCAGGTTTATTTTGTTTAGTTTTCTTCTATTTTTCTGGAGCACTACATTTGTTATCTTCTGTTTTCCAGAAAAGACCCAAAATTGTGCAAATAGTCCAGCATCTCCTGCCTAAGGAATGGGAATGTCAGTCTCCCCAGGCTCAAGACATAGGTTTCTACTAAATTTCATAGCTAAAAAACAAAATACAAGTCCCATAATTCAGCCCCTCATTCAAAAGAAAAGAACAGCAGTCTCAAAAAGGAACACAAGCAAGCAGATTCTCTAAGTGCTAAAAACCGCTGCTACTTTGTATTTAGTCAGTAAAGGTTTTTATTTTTGAACAAAAAGCTTTAACAAATATAACATCTAGCCAGTTTTGTTGTATATTTAATAAAAAAGCAAAGATACTTTAATGCACTAGAATCTTATTTGTAAATCAGTGTTAGGATGGGTTACTTTTAACAGGGTCCCAGCTAAAGATTAAGTATGACTCTATGTCCCACAAATCCAGGATATCCATTTGGAAATGACCCAAAGGAACAACTGCTTTTGAGATGATCCTTCAAGGCATTTTTTTTTAGACAGCTTCTATTCTCCCCCCCCCTCCCCCCCCCAATCTCATCTCTCACATTCTAACTCATTTGAAACATGTGCTTCAGCTAGGTCACACATTTATTTTGGCATAGTTCCTTGTAATAAAGGGAGCTTGTAAGAGGCTCTATACACCCCATACAAGATGCACAGGGTCTTGCACTATCTTGTTCCACTGGAGTGAATTTCACCATTAACCTTTTCAATAAATAAAAATCTTTAGCATGGTCCTCATCAATATCAGAACAACTTAGAGCCTGGTCTTGAAAAGTTTTGCACACCCTTACCATTTGAGCTGAAGGTGCTCAATACTTTTGCCCATCTTGTAGGAAGTGCTCCATGTATTGCAGAATGAGACTCTAACTACGTTATCTTGGCATTATGCAAACTCCCCTACATAGCTCCCCAAAAGCATCAAAATCCTGACATGTCTTAATGCCAGACTATGCAGTGGCTTGGCAATGTGTACAACAGCAACTTGGTAGAATCAACTAAACTTATTTTATCTAAGATCTAACTCAGGATTGTAAACCATATTCTAATGCATTAACAGCATGTGACATATAATTCTCCAGAACTTCCCTAATTAACTCCATAAACACATGCAAACTGGTTTGTCATGAGAGATTTGGGAATTATTACTAATCAAGGTTTGTGTTTATTCCTGGAACTCACAAAGGAAGGTAATCTCCATAAGACTTTTCTTGCATGAAGATCACTTATCCATGAAAAGACAATAAAAGCATCTGACTTGCTACATAAAATGCCAAAATAAATAAATAAATAAATCTGGAAATATACAGCGCTTTGCAAAAAATCACAACTTTTCATATTTTTTATATATTTAAAGATTAAGTATACCATACCGATATTATTTGTATTTTCTTCCATTTCTCTTTTATGTTTCAGATACATAGGCCATACATGTCCATCGAAGTATCCTGGTGGATCTGCCGGTTGATAGACTCTGGTACTACACAAAAATATATTTGTTTTTCCTATGCAAGTTTTATATTTTTTTCCTGGTTTGCAATTGTATACCCTTCTTTGTTTAGTAAAAATAACTATCCAAAATATTAGCGGGAGGGAGTCTGTGTATTTGCAAAGGAGACCCCTTAATTATAATAGGATTTTGCATATCACCTAGATGACCTTCATCAAATCATCTTATCTATTTTTGCAGATCATTTCAACTGCAAAACTGGGCAAGAGCAGATTTTTCTTGAAACAGATATTACATCTTATTTGAGCTTTAATGCATAAGTAAGTTATATGAGAATAGCCAAAATATACTGCTACCAATTAACATTTTTCACAGTAGTCTAAATTTTCAGAAGTGATTAGTGATTTTGGTTGCTCAGCTTGCCATACCGAAGGCCTGATTTTCAGAAGTGCTGAGTACCACCAACCTTTTGATAACTGAACTCCTTTGAGGTCTCTTAAATTGGGTTCCTGGAAAGAAAGACACCAAAATCTACTAGTCACTTTTTAAAATTTAGGCCATTATGAATATGGGTATTCTGCCGTCACAGAACCAGATTCTATCCTCAGATACATTTGTGTCATTGTAGAATAATGCCATCTAAATCAGATTTGCAACAGTTACTTCATATTTGCAACAGTACCTAAAGACAGGAAGTGGCCCAATATCTAACTCAAATAATACTCAATGCACTGCACGTCAACTCTGCCATTGACCAGCATTGTGGTGGCACAGTTTCTTGTAGCTGCATGAGTAAACACTTTATTTTTATCAGTTTCTCTCCCCCTATTAATGCACAAGTGCAATTATACTATAATTAACCTACATTTTAAGCTCCTTGGAGGAGCAACTTTTTGCTTTGTGTCTGTACCTTGACACCCTGAATGGTGACTGCTGCCTCTATGCACAACTACAATGTAAATAATAAACAATAATAATAAATAGGGAATGCCTCTGTACTTTTAAGGATTACAGATGCTCCTTGAACCTTCCTGGGAACCATAAAGGCTCTATTGTCAAGGATGGAATAGCAACCAGGCAGTGTTCAGTACCTCAACAATAGCAAGATCACAATAAAGGACTCAGGAGAGTCAGCAGTCTCTGCTCTAACAGTTGTTACAGTTGGTGGATATCTGCAAACAGACTGGCACAGAGGAACCCTTCTGTCTTATGAGAACTAGGGCATGATGATCTGCAATAAGCATTAATTTTAAAATATTACCTCCTTCTCCTCTTGCATTCCTCATATGGAATGGTCAGAAAATATCTTCTATCCCATACTTCATTAAGAGGCCTAAGATGATAGCATGTTTAGTTATTTTGTTTCTTTACTCACTCCCATTTACAGTTTATATTAACCTGACATTTTAAAGTTATTTGTAAGATAGGGTTGCTTACTCATAGTTATACAGAAGAAAACCTTCAACTATTAAAATGTGAACTTCTTCTGTACTTTTCAAATTGCTGTGTGTACTCTTCATTTCTGCCGTTGAGACAGAAAAGCCTGTTGGGTTTTTCAACCATGTGTGTATGCTTGTCACCATTTCGTCCATATAAAGGGCATCAAGTACTAGAAAAGACACAACAACCAAGTTAAAACATTTTTGTTTGGGCTTTTTTTTTTTAATTGTTACTTTATTTCTGAGTTAAGTAGGAGTTCTGTCAAAGAGTTTAAGATCCAAATGTAGGTGTTACATAAAAGAAGCAGTGTTAATTAAAAGAAATGGAATTTAAACCTTAACATTCCCATTTTAGTAATGGAACCTCCAAGTAGGAGCACTGAACTCGGGCACATGAACCAGAATGTTCATCTGATTCATCTAGTTTCATTGCTCAAGTTAAGTAAAGTTCAAAAGTTGAACAAAGTTACATAGCTGATGAAAGTTGGTAATAAACACAGAATTCAAGGTTTAAGTTAATTTCATAAATACCTGCCCACATATTACAGGAAATCTTAGATCAGCTGCAGGATATTAAACTGTAGGTTTAAACTTAGAGATGGCCTGTACCAAACTGGCTCTCAATAGCCTAGAATTTAAAGTTTAAATCCAGACTTCAAACTGCAATTTGGGATCATCTTCAGTTATAATCTGCAACACATTTGGCCTGTGGTACAGTCCTGAACTCAGTAAGTCTTCCTGCAGGAGAAAACGGTTAAAACATGGGTCCAATCTTGCCTGATTTAGTCTATGTCTACACCAGAGACCTTACAGTGGTCTAACTGTACCTCAACAGTGGCACTGCTGTACAGTCTCCCAAATAGCTGCTCTATGCCGGCGGCAGAGCATCTCCAGCCGACACAGCTCTGTCCACATCAGCGCTTTTGTCACTGAAACTTATTTCAGTCAGGCATTCTACTAACCAATGAAAAGTTTGTCGACAAAAGTGCTAGTGTTGACAAGGCTTTAGGATTTGATTCTGGGCGGTGCTCAGCATTCTGGACTCTCAGTGATTTCACATTGGAAGCTAAGGATGAAACAGGAAGTGCTAAAACCTCTCAGGATTAGGCCTATACTAAATTTGCAACATAATAGCCAATTCAACCAATCAAGGACATTTCATTTCAGGAGGTAAAACCTTATAAAGGGGGGAAAATGGACAATCATTTAAATTAAATTCCATTATTTGCTAATCTGATAACTTTCTATATTATATCTGATCTCATTGAACTGACCCAATCTACTAACCATCGTACTGCTTAAATCCACGTTCATCAATCTCTACTTCAGATTCCGGCTAGAGAGAAAAAAATATATATTAAAAGAAGTTATCAGATCAAAAGGCAATAGTAACACTCTTCTTACTCTGAATTCCCTTATGTAATATTCATGGTGGGGATGGGAAGAAGGCTGAAAGGCCACTATAAGAAGCTTAGGGAGAAGGGTTAGGTTACTAGTACAGTATATGAAAAGCAAAAAATATAGCTTGGGCAGGAGGAGAAACAGGAAGTTAAAGAAGTGTGTGGAGAGGAGAAGAGAGTAGTAAAGTATTCACAGAATTTTTAATAGAGAGTGGGTTGCAACACACTGGGAGCGCTGGCTTCCCTCTTAGAATTTATCCTGATGTATCACTAGGGTCTCCCAAAATTACTCTGATTAAAAATAAATCTTTTCCACCTGTGTCCCCACCCCAGCCCTCCAGGTAAAATTATTTGCTAATCTACTGAATCTATTGCTAATTGCTAATCTACTGAAAATTATTTACTTATCTACTGAAATGCATCTGAATTTTAATATATGCTTTTGCATAAATTAAGTTTCACTCTTGAGAACAATAACCAAATCAGGAACAGGAACTGCCCATTCCCACTCACACATATACAGAAAGTTACACTTTTGCATTTTTTTAAGATATGAGGAAAAAAGCAATATTTAATTTTTCTTGCTATTTTATTTCTATTTGTTGTCTTCTATCTAGAGTTAAAAATAAACTACAAAATTAATATTGATTGCAGTAGCATGAAGCATTTTGTGATGTGCATCTGTTTCTCTACTCATCTTTAAATATAATATCAGAGGATGGATGCAGTGAGATGATTATTCTGTTGTTCATGTTCCAAATCTTTTCTGGCAATTGAAAGCTTTAACATTACTAATTTTATTTCCCCCTTTTCCAGATAGAGTCAAAATAAATTATTATGAACAGGACTCATATTAATTAGTCACATACTGGTAGATACAGAAAAAAAGAATATAGTCTTGCAAGAACCACATTTAAAATCTATTTTTATGTACGAAGTCCTTTCATCAACTCTGTTACCTTAAAAAAGTCATCTTGAGAGAGTATGCTGCAATTCGGAAGCCGTTTCCTAAGTCGTTTTGCCAGGGTTGTTTTCCCTCCATTTGTCACACTGACTTAGAAAATGGAATAAACAATGTGTCAAGGCAAAATAATCAGTAACATAGGAGTGCAATGTCTTCTAGTAACAAGGCAATTAGAAAAATTTAATTTTATTCAGAACATTAAGTACTGTTTGCAGTTTCCTAACATCTGTCTGGATCTTTTAACTCATTATAATCAACTTACATGAGTATGGAAAAAAGAAAGACTGGAGTTGATGTCTGAGAGGGTCAATCTATGATGGAGGGTGGGAAAACTTATAAAAAATTAAATAAGATTGAAAATAGAGTATTAATCTTAAAATTTTAATTCTCTTTTAAAAAAATGTCTATATACACACAAAGGGATTGTTATATCTCAATATGGAGTTTGAGGCAATCTTACATTTTGTTTTAAGAGAGACTTAATTTGTTTGCACTCACCCTCCAAGTCCAACGACTAAAACTTTCATAAGTTTTGCTTTGTCCAGATCCCTTTCTTTCCACTGTTTAAAATAAGAACAGTCAATGAACACACCAATTTGAATAATGACAAAAATCAGCTGCTACACAGGAAATACCAATTACAACAAAAGACCTTTTAAAGGTTTTCAGTCTCTGCCACTTTTATTCAAGTGTTTTCAGAACTTCCAGTCTTGCCATGAGGGCTCCTTTAAGATCCAACCCTGCAGTTGCTTACTACCAAGTACATTTTTTACTATCACAGCAACCCCACTGAAGAAAACACGACCACATAGCTCTGATGAAGTAAAGTGTTTGTGGATTGGGCCCTTGAAAACCAGCCTAGGGAAGAGGAAGGGAAATGAGTTTGTGTCCTGTTTTGTTTTAAAAAAGACCTGAAATTTCTTACAGGAAGTTCCTTTTCTGCTTTTCTTCTTTATTTGTTTGTTTATTTAAACATTATAAGTACCAGGAATCTCACATCTTGTCTTTCCAAGTTTTTGGAGGACTTCTTGAACACCAAAAAGTATTCCTTTGTCGCTGTGACACTTTGGGGGTTCACCAGACCTCTAAAGGGTTGTCACCATTGTGACGCTCTCTAGCATGTAAGTGATCATTTATAATATAATAATAATAATATAATATGATACCAATATTACAGAATTGCAAGAAATATTGTATAGGAAATGCCATGCCAGGTACCAATGGAAAAGTCATGATTTGCTAAGACTGATAAGCACATTTATATTTATGTGTCAGTTTTGTAATATAAGTTCTAAGTATTTGTAGTATACTTGTATTTCAAACATGTGTTATGTTTCTGGGTGACAACCCCAGACAGCAGCACTAAGCCTACTTAATGACACATCACAGGAACTCAAATGTAAAATGAATCCAGTGAAAGAGCCCAAGGGCGACTACACCTTATTAGTCACCAAGACATGCAAGAACATGCCTAGGGACAGGGGACTCAGGTTTTTCCAAGCCACGTGCTGTCGTGACTCTGTTTGAGAAAATTCACATGGCAAAGAGACATAAAAAGAAACTGAAATGTCCCCATCTTCTCTTAATTTCTGCTTCCTATCTCTGGATCAACACATCTACAACTCAAACTGTGAAACAAAGGCCTGAGACCCATTCTGGTACTGGATGTACACCAGAGGTACTGTACCAGCCTCTAAACACCACAATTCTGCTGTGAATCTGGTATATATGGACTTCAAAGGCATTTGTATGTATCTGATTGCTTTAATCGTTTCACATTTCTCTTCTTGTTTAAACCTTATAATAAACCTTTAGTTTAGTTAGTGACTAAAGGCTTGGCTAGCAGCCCGGTATTTTGCGTAAGATCCAAACTTGGTCTGGCAAAGTGGAGATCAAGAGAACATTTGGCAAGGCCGTCCCCAGGAGGCGTGAAGCCCAGGGCCAATAGGCCTGTGCGGGGCCCCTGCCTTCACCCATGCACTGGGGGTGGGGCAGGGCAGGGCGGCTCAAAGACTGGGCAACACTCTTAGATCGGTGTGCTCCACCCCCAGGGGTGGGGTGGGCTAGCCCAGAGGCCAGGCTCTGCTTCTCCACCCTGCCCCTTGCTGTTGGCTTGACACCAAAGGCAGTAGGGCGGGGGGGGGGGGGGGGCAGTGCACAGGCCCCGGGATGGGCCTGTGGCCAGGATTCAGGTCCCTGGCTGGGGCCGGATCCCGCTGCTGCTGGACCCTGGATCCCTGGCTGAGGTCAGGGCCAGATCCTGCCACTGCCAGCAGCTAGGCCCTGGGTCCCCAATTGGGGTCAGGGCCAGATGCTGCTGCTGCCGGCAGCCGGACCTCGGGTCCCTGGCTGGGGTCGGGGCACTGGCGCTGGGACTTGCGGCTTATGCCCCATGTGCCTAGTGCCAGCGACGTTTCTGGTACACAGCAACAACCTGTTAGGTTGACCGAGGATTTTTCTCTTCAGTTTAAAATGCTGCTCCAAGATGGCTGAGTAATAAAACAAGTTTATTAATAAGGAACAGATACTTAAGTGATACCAAGGAGAGGGAATTGGGATAAAAATGCTTACAAATGAAGTAAAAATATACTTATGAGGCTAAAACCTAACTTATCAAACTAGAATCTTTAGTTCAGTCATTTTCGCACCACAGTTGTTCTTCCACTATGACTGGCAAGTGCCCACAGCACTTTGGTTTTTTGTCTTTTCAGGTGACAGATGCCAAAACGGCATCCCCTCTCTCTACTTATATACTTCAAGTTTATCTTTGTCTTCAAAGTCAGGAAGCCCTCGAGTGGTCACCAGGGAGCTAACGATATGTTAAATTTGCAGTCTCCTTCCACCCCTTGTGATAGCCTCTTAACCATTCCCCCCCCGTTTTTGATGGCTTTATTTACCTTTTATGTCAATGTACCTTCATTCTCTTCCCTTGCTCGATTTACACTGCAGACACACTCAAGAAAGTGGGACCACATTCCTTTGTCTGGGACTCAATACTGAATGAGAGAAGATAGGTACAGTGCTGTGAAGAGCCATGAAAGTGAAAACAAGTAGCTTAGGTTTGAAACAACAGACAGGAAAGGAAGGCAGTAGAAGAATGACATTCTCAAAAAAAAAAAAAAAAAAAAAAAAGCCCCGGAAAATAATTTTTTGGGGGGGGGGGAGCAGTCGAAATGGCCACGTGCAAGGCAAAATTGCATTTTTCAAGGTCAGAGAAAAGGACACTGCAGTAATAGAGATGCAAGATTATGACAGGCTGGATGGGCATTTTATCTGTGTGTATGGAAAGGAGAGGCTGTAACTCAGAGACAGAAAGAATCTGCAAGATTTAGACAGAGCCTTGAAATGAAGAACTGGACAGCAAATTGAAGATGACTTCAAGGTTATGGGTCTGAGTAACAGGCAGAATTGTGGTGGTGTCCACACTGACTGAGAAAGGAGGTAGTTGTGAGGGACTGGGGATTAAGCCATGTTGGCCATGAACTGATCACTAGAGAAACACAAGAAAATGTCAGACACATGCTGAGATTTTAGTTTGGACAGAAAGAGACAGGTCTGGAGCCCAGTTGAGTCATTCACATAATGATGGTAGTTGGCTTTGTGTTTGTGGATGAAATTATCCAGAGTTAAGATGTAGGGGTAGAAAAGAAAGGGACCAAGGACAATGTCCTGGGAACTCCTAGAGAAAGCTGAATGGATGATAAGGAGGAACCTCCAAAGGAGTAAAAGGGACTGAAGCCATATTGGAGAGTTTGGGATGAAACTGAAGAGAAAAAATTCAGACAGCACGTTCAATGTGTTTAGGGATTAAAGGGAGAAAGGGCAGTATTTGGAGAAGCATGTGGGGTCAAGATTTGTTTGTTTTTAATGGGAGAAACTAAAGCATGCTTGTACTCAAGAGGGAAAGAGCCAGAGAAAAGAGTAAGAGGTTAAGGAAAAGAATAAGGGCAAGGAGGGAGTGAGCATAAGAGATGGGAATGGAGTTACTAGATGGGGCAAGTGGAGGCTGGTGAGGTTAGAAAAACAGACAAGAAACTTCGGCATCTGTAAAGGGGAGAAGGAGGAAGGCAAGACAACTTGAAGGAAGGGGAAAGGCCATGTTATATTTATCATTAGTCACTTATACTCAATGGTGAGTACCACCTGGCATGATCAACCTTTTATACAACTATGTTGTATTTTGTCCCAATTACTATTAACCTCAATGTCCTTACCTACTTTCCTTTTCACTGTTTTTTCCAACTCCTTGCATACTACTGAGGTAAAACTAATAGGCTTGTAATTACCTGGATCACTTTTTTCCCTTTCTTAAAAATAGGAACTACATTAGCAATTCTCCAGTCATATGGTACAACCCCTGAGTTTACAGATTCATTAAAAATCCTTACTAATGGACTTGGAATTTTACATGCCAGTTCCTTTAATTTCCTTTTATAGAGATTATCCAGGCCCCCCAGTTTAGTCCCATTAAGCAGTTCGAGTTTGGTTTCTACCTTGGATGTGGCCATTTCTCCTTCTATATCCTCATTTCCAACTAGACACCACCACCCCCCAATGCCGCCACCATTATTCCTAAGATCTTCATTAGCCTCATTAAAAACCGAGGCAAAGTATGTGTTTAAATATTGGGCCATGCCTAGATTATCTTTAACCTCCACCTCATTCTCAGTGCTTAGTGGTTTCACTTCTTTCTTTCTTTCTTTCTTTCTTTCTTTCTTTCTTTCTTTCTTTCTTTCTTGTTTATATGATTATAGAACCTCTTATTATTGGTTTTAATTCCCTTTGCAAGGTTCAACTCTACTTGGCTTTTGGCATTTCTCAGCTTATCTCTACACGTTATAACCTCCAAGAGACAGCCTACAACGAGTAGAAGATGGGAGGGATCAGCAAGGAAAGCTGTTTGCTTTCTCTTAATCACTTGTCTGAGATGCTTTCTCATCTAGCTTGGTCTACAACTCTACCTATGAATTTTTTTTCCCTTCCTTGGGATGCAGACTTCAGATAGTTCCGGCAACTTTGCCTTAAAGTAATTTTAAGCCTTTAGATCCATGAGTTTGTCAGTCAACTCCATTTCCCTAACTAATTCCCTAATTATTTTAAATTAGCCCTTTTAAAATCAAAGACCCTCATCACAGATCTGTTTATTCTTCCAGTAAGTTTGAACTGAATTAGGTTATGTTCACTCAAACCTCTAGAACCACTTGAATCCCTGGGTAATAAAGAAATCAGTGCATTCAACCCCAGACAATAAAGAGATATCATGGCAGCAAAATAAACTGTGAGAGAGCTCAGAGGTTTTATGTAGAAGAGAATATTTTGATTTTTTGCCTTGAGTGAACACAAATTTATCATTTTAAGTCCAGAAAAAACTATTCTCAATGGATAAAAACAGTAATAAAACCCATCATAGCCAAGAAGATGCTGCTCAAGTGACTAGCATGTTGGGATTCAGACTAGCAATTTGAACTTTAATCCTTCACAGGCTGATGAGAATGCCTAGAACAAGAATTAAAAGTTAGGTAAATACTTGAGGAGAGAGCAACAGCATTTTCAGCTATTCATGATAACTGCATAAACTTCTAAGAGGAGATAACTGTCTTGTTTCACATTGTAGGCAAGGAAGCACGAAAGCTTTCTGATACCTCAGTAAAGCAGAAATGAAACTATGAAGATTTTGGCTTGCACAAAGTGATGTTCTATAGACAACAGAGTCCTGTGCCACTTTTAAAGACTTTTAGTGGCACAGGACTCTGTTGTCTTTCTACAATAGACTAACACGGCTACCCCTTTGGAATTTGATGTTCTATAGTTTATTTTCACCATATATCTATCTACAGATTCACAGATTATAAAGCTAATCTGACCATCTGAATAACAGGTCATATAACTTCTCTGAATTAATTCCTGTGTGAACTAAAGACTTGGGGGGGGGGTGTTAAGAAAAACAGCCAACCTTGAGTTTAAGATTTCCAGTGATGGAGACTCCACCACAGACATTAGTAAGTTGTTCCAATGGTTCATTAATATCTCTGTACAGAGAGAGAGTTTTTGAGAAATCAAACATGAGGACAGAGTCCAAGAACTGATTGTGGGTAGCTTTGGCATTCTAACTGATGAAAAAAGTGATGTCTGATGGAACATTTTAACCCAATGGAAAGTGTATAATAAGTTTAATTTAAAGAACTAAATGGAAATTATTGTGTAAGAACTATGCAAAATATGGCCATTTGTAAGGAGATCCAGAGAGAGAGGAAATACTGTAGTTATCTAAACATGGGAGGAGTAACTGGGGATGGACATTAATAATTTTATTAAAAGTGTAAGTTAATGTTCTGTGTTTTGTAGTTATGCTACACATTTTGTTTGTATTATTGAGCACTTGATTACACTTTAAATGTTCTGTAACCCATTTTCTAGTCTTTGATTCCTTTTAACAGTTAAAATAATGGGTTTTTTTAAATTAACCTCTCTAGTCTTTATAATTATTTGTAATGTGGTAGTAGCTAGAGGCTGCAAACATGCATCAGTGCCCTGCTGTGCTAGGCACCAAACACAGAGCAGAAAGACAGTCCCTGCGACAAAGAACTTGCGAACAGTAGTCATGTTATGTTACGTAGCCAGTGTTAGCAGCGTCCAGTGATAGTAACTAAGAGAGTTACTAGGTTTAACAAAACAAACAAGGAGGATAATGGCACTTTTAAAAGATTAAACGAATTTATTTATTGCATGAGCTTTCGTGGGAGAAAATCCTACTTTGACTTGAAAATGTCACTTTCCTGGACAATCGCCATCAAGTTCTGTAGGATCTAACTTTGTTTTGTTTGAAATTCAATTTCTAATGCTTATGGCAGCAAAGATCTATCTTTTCACATGCAAACCAAATGGAAGCTCACTCAGTGCTATCTTCCTGACACTGCAGAAAACAAACCTATCTACTATTGCTCACTGTTTTCCTAAGCCATAGCAGAATGAAAATTGATGAGAGTCTTGGTGGAAAGCTATCCCATTTCAATAAAATTCTTATTTTAATTTATTAATTTTACATTTATAAAAGTGTTGTACTCAATTAAAATCGGTCTTTAACAGATTTGGTATACTTCTATAGCCTTGAAATTCTGTTTTCTCAAGAGATTCCTTGTCCGATCATTTGAATTCCTTTGAACAACACAAATTTCCTATGGAAGAGAAACTCCATTCCCATAGAATGGAGATTTTTAAAGTCTGCAGCTATTTTTGACTGATTAAGCAAAGCTACCCATTGTGGAAGCACAGAAGTGTGTAACTTTGTAGCACCAATGATATAAGAAACTTATCCAATATAGTTTGAACAAAAGTAATAGGTAACAGAATACCATCTGAACAGGAGAAATCACATTTCAGATGGCTTTTATTAGATAGTGAACTACATTTTGGAACTGAGGCAAAAACTGTTACAGCTTTTTTCTTGGAACTTCCAGGATCCAGACAGCCTCAAAGGAGGATAGGTTTAAACCCCCCAAAAATGAATATTTGAATCAACTGATTATGTTTTATTACTGAACTATTGAGTAAGGTCTTTTATGAAAGCTTATAATGTTCCAAACTTGATTGTATCAGAGTATGAATCTATGGATTTATGCATATAGAAACTATGTTCATAATCTATATCTACAATTCACAGCAAGGCAGTGAGCAGTCAAGCAGGAAGAAGCATCTCCCAAGCCAGGTGTTTACATGAAATTGCCTGCAAGTAACGATCCATTGTCCAGCCCAGGAAAAATCGGCAATGGATCGTTAGGCCACATCTACACTAGAGAGCTTTCAACTGTGCCACTGTAAGATGTCTCATGTAGCTGCTCTACGCAGATGGGAGAGCTCTCTCCTGTTGACATAATTAATTCATCCCCAGTGAGCAATGGTAACTATGTCAGTGGGAGAAGCTCTCCAGCCACCAGACCACTGTGTACACAAGTGCTTATGTCAGCATAACTTATGTCACTCATGGGGGTGGTTTATTCACACCCCTGAGTGACATAAGTCGAAGTCTAGACATAGCCTTAAAGTTAATGGAAAAACACTGAGCTATCCTCAGTCTCCCCCCTCCCCCCCAATCCCACCAGCTATCAAATCAAGAAGGAATTTCATGACACTGAATGAATATGAGTAACCATGGCCTGATTGCCAGGGGAGAGGAAGAATAATAAAAAGGAAGGAAAAAAGAAAAAAAAAATTCAGAGACTTGGGACTGAGTTCTTTTTCATCCAGAATGAGGGACAGTCTCAAGATGGGAGGCTGTCCCTGAATGCTGGATTCCTCCAATAGTTATGGGGTATACTGGGAAACTGTTCAAAGGTAACAGGTAACATTAGAAAAGGGATTTTATCTAATATGGAAGTGTAAAGCCTGAGGTTGCTCTTTATGTTTATTTTCTGTGTATGTTTATGTTTGCTTTCTCTTATCATCTTTCTCTTCGAATCCGGTTTCTCTATCAAATACACTTTTTCTTTATTTTTACCCTAAACAGTCCTCTGGTGTGTGAAATGTGTATATCAAAGTAAGATGGTATCTGAGCTGGTTTCACACCTTCAGGAATGATGAACCAGAGCAGAATGATCTGAGTTTCTGGTACTTAAGAATTCTAAGATGACAGATTTGGGGAGATTGGAAAGGCTGTTGGTGTCACATTGTGAGGAGTAACTAGGCTGATGAGACCTTGTGCTTGTGGGCCGGCTATTGATTGCAGAGAACTGAACCATAGCTACACAACCTTAAGACCCCCAAGTTATAAGGCAGGCAGTCAGAATTCCTTATTGGTCTGGGTGAGCCACAAAGTATCAGAGGACTATTCATTAACACAACTGCTAATGGACAGAATGTAATAAGAACTCCTCTCCCCTCAGCGCATACGGTAGCACGGCCAGCCCTTGTGAAGTTAAAATAATTTCTAAGAGATGTATGCTACTGTGACAACATGACACCTGGAATATGGACTGTAATACTGCAAGGAGATCCAACATATATGAGACTGACAAGGTATCAGCAGCAGAAGCCACCAGTGGATCACACCACATAAAAAATACCCCATAGGTAAGAAGGGAACAAGAATGACAACTAATAGTCAACACAGTGTCCACACTGCCTATGCATCACTTTATCTATGTTGACATAAGCCCTACATCTCTCGTTGAGGTGGTTTTTATTAGGTCACCATAGCAAGGGAGTTACATCAGTGGGAGGAATATTTGAATGTGTACACCTACACTGTTTTGTCAACAAAACTGCTTCGTGTAGACCAGGCCTCAGTGATGTGTGTTTTTTACATCCTTGAACAGCTATTCCAAAGACAGTCCCCAGGGTAGCCTTGTCCTTAGGAGTGGGAAGATATACAAGATATTATTAGACCTCATCTGCACTAGAAAATTAAGTTGGCTTAAATACATTCCTTGAGGCTGTGAAAAATACACACTCATCAGCAGTGTAGTTAAGCCAATCTAACTGCCAACATAGACAGCATCTCCTCATCTACAGATGAATTCTTCCAAGAACCTAGCTACCACCAATTAGGAAGGTGGATTACCAATGCCAATGGGAAGTAGGTATTGTCTACACAGAAGAGCTGCAGTTGTGCAGCTGTGCACTGTAGCATTTCAAGTATAGACAAGCCCTTAACAAACTGATGAATGAACACTAATAAGGGCTGTTTGGTGCTGGTAACCTTTGACCCAAAAAGCATCAGCTGACCAATCAGATAACATCTATACATATCTGAAGAGTTTTGAACTCACTCATTTATACCATTGTATTAAAAATAGACACAATTTAAAGGAAGGATTTCAGAGTAAACGAAACTGGTGATTTTATTTTTTTTCACACACATGAAGTGGGAACTAAGAGTGGGTAATAGAAATAGACAAAAATATATTGTTTGCAGTGTAATTGTAGCCTTGCTAGTTCCAAGTATCAGAGAAGGCGGGTAAGATAATCTCTCTTATTGGACCAAATTCGGTTGGTGCAAAAGACAAGTTTTCAAGCTGGAGTTCTGTGTAAGTGGAAATGCTTTTCTCTTCCACCAAACAGCAGTTGGATCAATGAAAAAGAAAAAAAAAACATGCCAGCTTACTGCAGATAGTAAGGCTGTATGACATCAGTCCCACAATACATGCAAAGCTCACCATGAGTAGCCTACAATGCAGAAGATTCACACACCATTCCTGCCATCACAAATGTGCACGGATTAGTGTATTTCCAAACTTTTTGGCTGCAATGTTTAATTATACTACTTTAAATTACTGATCTATGTGAAGTATTTACGGGGATGTCTAATGAACCATTACTGTGGCACAGTTAAAAATCACACACACGTTAGGAAATGCGAAAGTAAGGTTCGAAGAGAATTTTCAAACCTGATCTGTCAACTTGGCAGTAGCACCCACCTGCAGCAATCACCAGCTGCTGTGAGATTTCACAGACTAGACCAGTGGTTCTCATCAGTTATGTCGCGGCACGCAGGTGAGAATGTCACTGGGAGCCGGCCCACCACCGAAAGAAAAGCCCTGCCACGAAAACAAACACCCCCCACCCTTGCAGGTGGTGAGGTTTCCAGTGGTGAGGTTTTCTTTTGCCAGCGGGGGGAGGCGGTCTTCACCACCACCATGATTTGCAGCAGGGGACTTGTGTTGCTGCCAAAACTCTAGCAACAGCATTTTTTTCCAGTGTTGTGCAGCAGGGGTTTGTGCTGCTGCTGAAACTCCTGGTGGCAGCAGGGTTTTTTGGTGGTGGTGGGGGGGGGAAAGCACTCTGTGTTGTGCATGATTGGGCACACCACCAACCGTGTCAAAACACAAAAGAGGTTGAGAGCCCCTGGACTAGACACCTGGTGTAAGGGTACCATGAGCAAACATGCCCTGCAAAATTGGAATGAGTTACCTAGGGGAGGTGGTGGAATCTCCATCTTTAGAAACATTTAAAGCCCAGTTAGACAATACCCTGGCTGGGGTGATTTAGTGGAAGTGGTCCTGCTTTAGGAAGGGGATTGGGCTAGATGACCTCATGAGGTCCCTTCCAACCCTAAGAGTCTATGCGTCTATGAAATGCAGCGCAAGTGTATTTGAACCAAGTGAAAGGTGCTGGCACCACTCTCTGATTCCATGCGACGTTGGTGGTGCCACCTGCACTCGGTATGAACGGGACCAGGCGACCCGCGTTACCTGAGCTGCCGAGGCCTCTGTCCTCGCTTCTCCAACCCGCTGGCCGCAAGGCAGGACACCTGTGACGAGAAAACTTAGAGGCACGCGGAGCTGAGCTATCCAGCCAGGCCACTCGCTCCCCCCACCCGGGGGGTCCCCACGCACGCTCCGAAGACAGTCGGGGACTAGCGCTCGGTCAGATCCGGGTGCGCGCGCGCTCCGCGAGGCAGGGCCAGGCTGCAGCAGCCTGCACCGACCGCCCCGCGTCCCGTCTCGCTCGGGATTGGCCGCCTCCGGCGCTCGCGCCCGGCCCACCTCGGGTGGGGAGAGGAGCAGCAGGGAGCCGCGCGCCGGGGATTGGCTGCGGCCTCCCCCTGCAGCCCTTGTCCCAGCCTGTCCTGAAGCCGCCTATAGAGGGAGCAACTCGCGGCCGCCCGGCCCGTCCTCTCACTTCCTCATCTCGCCCGCGCGCCCGCCCGCAGCTAGCGCAATCTGCAGGCTCGCAGCTGGGATCCGCTGCCGCGGGCTAGAGGGCAAAGGGGGAGCGGAGCAGGCCAGAGCAGGGTGCGGGGAGGTAGAGGAAGGGGTTCTCCGGCTCTGCGCTCAGCCAAGCCGCCGACATGTCCAAGCCGCCGCCTAAACCGGTCAAACCAGGTAAGGGAGCGAGAGCGGCCCGGCCCCGCACTCCCCGTGCTCGGTGCTGGACACGGAGCTGGGCTTTGCCGCTGACACGTGCGCCCTTTTTATATGTCCGCGGGCGGGCGGGGGCCCCTGTGCGATGTGCCGGGGAGGGGCGGGTGGCTGGTGGGGCTGGCAGGGCTCGGCAAGAGGGGTTTCCTTTTGCGCTGGGGCGTGGCTCGGGCTGTCACTGTCAGCGCGCACTTGCTCGTGTCCTGCGAGAACTAGGAAGTGAGCTGAGATCTGCAAGCCCAGGGTGAGGTTTGTTGAGAAAAGGAGGAAGCAGCAGAAGCGAACGCAATTCTTATGGATCGGGGCTTCGGGGGATCATTTTGCAATCCTTGTAGTGAACGCGCTGCTGCTCCTTAATAATTGCGGAAGGAGGGAAAGAAAGTTTCGTAAAAAGCTCTGATTCTGTTGTTTGCTGAACAATCTGCAACCTATGCACCACGTATTGTTCTGCAACTGAGGCGCGTCCAGCTAGAAAAGTTGAAGTTGGTTGTCACTATGGGGCGATCACGTGGGGAGAGGTGTCCTAACAAGCACCGTTCCTGACAGCAATTTTCCTTACTTGCACCAGCACTCAGGCATTTAATACTTGATATAAATACAAGACTTACTCCTCAATAAACAAGATTTAAAACTGTTTGTCATCATTACAAGAAGGGAAAAAAGCATTAAAGTTGTGACTACGACTGATGAAAGATCAGAAAGATTTGTGAACACTCAAACCTGAGTGGTAAAAGTATGTCAAAATTGCCAAAATACAGAAGAATCTGTCTTCTTCCAAAGCCTATGTACACAGTCTTGTCCCCTGTTGAATGGAGCTCTTAATCCTTGTATGATGACCTGGGCTCAAGTGGGTTTTAAAGTGGTTGGAGTTGTCACCCTTAACCTTGTGAATTTTCTGACTTTTGCAAATGTCTGACAATATCCTGTGGCTTAAATTTCCTTTTCTGAAAAGATACTATTGAGATGATTAGTTGAGATCCTAAATCTAGTTTACTGTGTTTAAAGTAGGGAACGGTCTATTTCCACTTCCAAATATGATAGCACTTGGCTAGTTTATGTATTTTCTAAAATAAGAGTGAGTGTGTGTGAGTGTGAGAGAGAGAGAGAGAAGTGATTGAGGTTCTTATATATGCTACAACTTTTTCCTCCTTTTTTGATCTAGATAAAATATTTTTATTTTTACTTCACACAAGTAACTTTCCATTTTAAAAAAAGGAGACATTAGCTGCACTTGTCTGTATACGTACATAAAGGAAAGTTTTCTGGTGATAACATTTTTAAAAAGAATAATTGAAAACATGTATGCTTGAGTTACTCAAGAAAATGGAGTTTAATTATGAATATATGAAGGAATGCATACATACCAATGGAATCAGGGATCCTTTAATCAGCCATCATTAGTTTTGATTGTTAAAATTAATGATAAAATTGTCAGTGCAACTTAGAAATCACTGTATTGGAACACACTCATGGTGCATCTAATCCTGTCCCCTTTCAATTTCAAGGAAGAGATAAGAAATCCCACAGTACACCAATGTGGGAAAAATCTGCCCTCATGAGGTCTGATCCTAAATAGGTGGAGGCTGTTTGAGAGCCCTGAAACATGAGGTTTTCTTCTCTTAACAGCTAATGTTGAAATTATTAAAACTCAGGATTTTCCTGTCTATGCAACTGTCCAGTCCCTCCTTGACTTCTGTGAAATTATAGGCCTCAGTGATAGCCTGTGGCCATGAGCTCCATAGTGCAGGTATACTTTGTTTGAAAAAAAAAATAATTTACTTTATCGGTTTTTAATTTACCTCTTCTCAGTGTCATAGAGCATCCCTACTCACCTTGTTTACTGCACTACCGAAAGACACGTGTATGATGTGGTAATGAGCACAGTAAAGGATAGAACATAAATGTATAGACTAGAAAATAAGTCAGCTGAACATTTAAATGCCAAATTTCAAGTTGGCTGATGTTCCCCTCCCCTGCTTAATACTAAACCCCTTTAAAAATGAGTCTTACAGAAAATGCTGATGAAACTATTACTTTTGGATCTTCCTGTAAAGATTATAGCTGAGCAAATTTCAGATGCTTCTCAGGGGCATCGACTGAATTTTAAGACCCAACTGTGTGTGGGTAATTTTTGTTTTAATATAAATATTAAATTATGGTGAATCTTTTAATTTACCAGACAGATTAGTTACAGTTTGGTTTTTTAAAAAGGTTTTTCAATGAGTGCATAATCTGTAAATCTATTGATAATATCTCAAGTACCTTGTAAAGGGATTGTCAGAGAAATTTAATTGACTGAACATTGCTAAACTTAATTCTTGAGAGAATACCTTGTGCAGACATATAGCTGTCACAGCAGTAATTTGTCAGTCGTTTCCGGGAGAGTCTGTCAGTCTTTTTAAATGTATATAGTAGCCATTTTTATACAAAGGCTACATCGGAGTATGCTTTTTAGCTTGATAAGGCTATTTGTATTAACATATAATACTGTCATTGTCTTAGGAATCTTTATTTTGTGGTTCTAAATGTTCCAAAAGATACCTAGTCTGACAAATAACAAGTAGACATATAAAGTTATGGGGACCGCACCCAGTGGAATAATTTCTATGGCAATAGGATACTCTGTAACAGTAGTTCTCTCTATGGAACTACTAATGGTGGTTGGTCAGGCTGTATCTGGTTTTTCTTGTTCACAGCTATTAGGTCTCCAATCTGTAAAGGGAGTGGGATGGACAGCAAGGGCATAAGGAGTAGCTAACTTAGGTACCGCTACTACCGGTATGTACTGCTACTACATAAGCTCCTATTTTCTACTTCACTTTCTTCAGGTACTGCAACCACCAGCAGCAGAGCAATGACCAGAAAAAAACAGCAAAAAGCAGAGAAAGGCCAGGTGGCAGAGTAACATTTCTATTAGCAGACAGAAATTGCACAGATAGGAGGATGAAATAGTTTGATTGGCCTTTTATAAAAAGGAAAAAAAATCACAAAGATATCTCTATTCTATCTTCAAACACACTGCCCTTTTCAGAGTTTAACAACTTATTTAAGTTTTTGTGCCGAGGCTGTTAGGATTATTTACAGAAACTACAAATTTCCATTGCCGACTGTGCTCTATGTCCACTGGTGTTTCTGGAATTAGAACAACATATAGATCTGTTGTAAACTTGTTGTCGTGTGCTATTGATAGCTAACAGTCCACCACTACTACTAGTACATCCTCCAGATTAAGTAACTTCTGTTATTTAATTATATAGGCAGCTAGGTTTGCACAGCACTTCACAGAGAAAAGCCCCTGCCCCAACAACTTTACAGTTTAAAACAGCAAGAGAAAAGGTGAGATATACAGGATAGGGTTACAAAGTCATTTGCGGTGTATTGAGTTAGTTCCTATTTTTAACAATTTAAGATTGTTGATTGTTTTAATGCAGATAAATGCAGCCACTAACGGGTCTTCAAACTTGCAACAGGATTTTAAATATCAGTAGTGAAACTGATGAGAGTCTTGTTAATTTCATGGTACTGCTAGGAAAAGCTGAAGCTGTAGAAGAGAAACTGGATCAGTCTTATTTGCAAAAAGACGGAACTGCATTCAGTCATACTTAGCCTTTGGAACCAGAGGAGTGTTTTGGTTTTTTTAAACAAATGCTTAAATTCTGGATTAATAGATAGTTTTTATATTGAGCAGCTTAAATGCGAACTGATATTTATGACTCCAGCCTGGACAGTCATTGCACCTGGGTGGACAGCAGTGACTGTGCAGAGCCCAGCTTCATGTAAGTGCAGTAGTCTGCTTGTGGACAACAGATTGCAGGCTTCTGTGAATAAATGAAGTTCCTAATGTTAAGCAGTAGGACATCTGAATTTCACTTGTAAAGTTATCTGAAAGTAAAGCTTACATTAAATGACTTCATAACTTTCATTCAAGATATCCCAATGCTGTTTGTTCTTAAACAACTGTTAAGCACTTCTGGTACCCACAGTATTTGAAGGACTGATTAATACAGGTGCTCTAACTTAGTCTCCATGAAAGCCACCATCAGCAAACAGATGCATGACCTTCCACATTTTGCAAGTTTTTCTACATTTAATCAATCTGTCCATCAGAATATTCATCCAGAGGTATGCATTCAGTGGGACTTCTTGCATTCATAAGTCTTTGCAGGAATAGGATATTAGATACTTGTGATGGATGCATTAGAAATGCCTATGCTAGACTTTGGTAGCATTGTAAGGGCTAATTAATTAATATCCCCAAAGTAGCCCTAGTGAAACAATTTCAGAGCACCATTGATTTTTGCCAGTTTTTAATCCTAAATCTTTAAAACCCACAAAGAGCTAGAAAGCAGTATCCTGATGTCCTCTCCTCTTTGGGTGAGTTCCTTGATGATAAAAATGAGACAAGTGATACCTTAGAACACTGGATACAGAACAAACAGGTTCTGTGTAAAAAATTCTACAAATGACCCTGCCACTGCACTTTATTTCTGATTTGCAACATCTCTGCTATTCTAACTCTGGACGTGAAATTGTCAGAAGTGCAGATTGCACAAACTGGAATATTGACTGAGTTTGCAGAGAACTTTTGCAGGGGTTTGCAACTGGTAGCTCCAGGAGCTGCATGCGGCTCTTTGGATGACTCTTTGCAAATCCAGGCCCTGCCTCCCCCCACCCTGCCACCTGGGCACCCTGCGGGCAGCCAGCTCCTGGCTCCACCTGCCCTCCACCCGCCACTGGGGACCCTGCAAGGGGTCTGCTCTCCCACCAGCTGAGGGACCCTGTGTTGGGTGCCCTGGTCCAGCTACTCCACCCTCCACCAGGAGGCTACACCCACTGCAGTTCTCAAAACACTTGGTTACTGAAGGAATTATTAAAAATGGCTCTTATCTTTTGGGTTGCCGACACCTGATTTAGGGCTCTGAAAAGAGCACGAAACTCTTTTCTGCTCACTTCCCCTGCCCTTTGGTTAGAGGCAAACCATTCTCCTATGCCATTACTTCCACAGACATGGAAATACTTAACAAGTTGTATCAAAATTCATGTCCCAACTAATCATGGAGTTTGGGGAGAACAGGCATGCAGGAGCTACTCTATCTAGTGCAGCTGTGAGATCTGGGACGTATTCCTTTCTTCCCCACTCTCAGCCCCATGAATGTGTAGTACATGACACAATGACTTATGCAGCATTCTGGGGCCAGGATTTAGCCCTTATTATCCAAATCAACTCTAGGTACTTGGTCCCATATTTTGAACTGTGCCCAATGAAGCCAAAAGAGGGTGGGAAAGAGAAAGATGACTGTATGTCATCTTCACTCATGACCCAAGATTCTAGAGTCAGGCCAGGGTTTGTTAATTCCTTAGAAAATTAAGCCTGAGAGCATAGAGATACTGCATCAAATCTTCCTGCACCAAGTGTTAAGATGGTGATTTACAAGACACCCAGGGTATCCCTTTGAACTAGTTAAGATGGCTCTCTGGCTCTTTGGAGTTGCCACAACAATGCAAAAAAATCACCGTAGTGGAATCTTATTTTTCTTGGGAGAGAATATGAATAAGTCAGTGGGAACTGTAGCCTACAGCAAGAGAACAAGGACCCTGGATACTAACAGTGGAGTTGCATCAATTCACCCTGCCAAGCCCCAGCTCCTCTCAATGTTAGCTTATTGCTTTATTGTATGTTCATTTTCTAGAAAGAAGAAATAAAGAGCTCTTCAGGCTAACTTACATTTATTTTATTTCAGAAGCAAAACTTATTTTAACCAACTAGCATTGATAGTTTTCCCTCCCCTTCCTCTCCGGATGTTCAGCCTCACTCAGATGTTGAAATAAGTAGCTTCACTCACAAGGGATATAATTGGGGGGGGGGGGCAGGAGGAGGGGGGTGGAGCTGAAGAGGAGGAAGGCAAGGAATGCTTTAGTAATGCATGCAATAGAAGAGGGGATGGTAGAATGTAAAAACTGCAGGATGGTACAGAAGAGTTGGAGTGGGGGGAGGGAAAAACAGATTAGAAGAATCTTAGCATGAGAAAACTGTAGCCACTTGTCAGGAAAACAGTAGGCACTTATTTCTAAACAAATTTCCATTAATACTGCCACAATTAAAACAAATTAGAAAAAGCATTTTTCTTCTGAGTTACTTCTGATGGTGTGAGACCATTTTCCTTTTTTAAATTACATTATAAAACAACTAAAATTGTGCGTTCATCTTGCTTGTTTGTAACAGAATATATAGTCATGGCATTTCAAAATGCTGCTTCTAGTTTGCCACTGCCCTTTAAGGATTGATTTTTTTAAACTGTATTTGCTATTCATCATTTTCAGACAAACCAGTTTCTTAGTCGGAAAGGGAGTTTTAGAAATCTCTGTGAGCAGCCTATTTCTTTGCTGAATAGTAGCATTTTATGGGAGCAGTCATCCAGAAAGGCCCAGAGAAAGTCAGGCTGGTATCATAAACAAGGAGTCCTGTGGCACTTTTAAAGACTAACAAATATTGTGAGAGTCATTGTTCCCTTTAACCTAAGTTGCAGAAGCATGTAATTGATCAGAAAGCATCAGGAGTTAAACACATCATTTATGTGTTCTCTGATAGACTTTAAGACCAGGAGGGACCATCATGATCATCTAGTCTGACCTCCTGCACATTGCAGGTCACAGAACTGCACCCACCCTACTCCTGCAATAGGCCTATAACCTCTGCCTGAGTTTCTGAAATCCTCAAAGCCCACTTCAAGTTACAGAGAATCTTCCCTTTACTCTAGTTCAAACCAGCAAGTGCCCTATGCCCCAGAATGTAGAAGAAGGTAACACCACACACACCCTGTATCATCAGGTCTTTTGCCAATCTCACCTGGGAAAAGATTCCTTCCCCACGCCAGATATGGCAATCCATTAGACCCTCAACATCTGGGCAAGACCCACCAGACAGACACCTGGGAAAGAATGCTCAGTATGACCCAAAGCACACAGATATTCATATCCTACACACTACTGTAATGATCTTTAAAAGATTACCCATGTATGCACTTTCCTATTTAAGCAGCTGAGAGGGGCAGGGGGAGGGAGGGATTCTTTTTATTCAGCCAACTATAGCAACATCTCCCTTCCTGTCATCATCTCTCTCTTTTTCCCCCTGACTTCCTCTATCTTGTTCTGTTGCAGCATGTGCATGCTGCAGGCTGAAAACTATTGAAACCATGACGCTTCACTTTCTAGTCCTGTGGCATACACTCACTAACTGCAGCAAACCACCACTTTCTTAAGGTGCTTGCTGAGTTAAGTGCCTCACTGTGTGAACATTTCTCCAAATAGTTGTCCTGAAAAAATACTTGGTGTGGAGTACCTAACGGAAGAGTTTTGAACCTTCCATGTTTCTAAGCTAAGACATGACTGTAGAAAACTTTCATGAGGTAAAGAAACAAAAATTATTAGGGGGCTGGAGCACATGATTTACAAGGAGATGCTGAGGGAGCTAGACTCATTTAGTTTGCAGAAGAGAAGAAAGGGGGTATTTGATAGCGGCCTTTAACTAGAGAAGAAAGGGGGCTCCAGGGAGGGTGGAGGTAGGCTGTTCTCAGTGGTGGCACATGACAGAACAAGGAGCAATGGTCTCAAGTTGCAGTGCGGGAAGTCTAGGTTGAATATTGGGGAAAACTTTTTCATTAAGAGGATGAAGCAATGAACTGGGTTACCTTGGGAGGTGGTAGAATCACCATCCTTACAAGTTTTTCAAGTGCAGCTTGACAAAGCCCTGTGTGAGATGATTTAGTTAGGGTTGGTCCTGCTTTGAGCAGGAGGTTAAACTAGATGATCTCTAGAGGTCCCTTCCAAGCCTAATCTTCTATGATTTTTTGAGAGTTCTCACTTTGCTGGTGAAATTCCTATATTACTTTCTTCTTCAAATGTTTAAAGTTGTGATGCAGCTAAGAAGTCAAGTTATATATTGGGAAAAAGTCCTATGCTGAAATGTTGCTATTTTCAGCTAGCAACTCAAAGAGTATAGGGTTTATTTGTGGAAAATATACCATTTAAATATAATTACCCCCTGAAGAGCTTGAAAAACATGTCTTGCCCTGCAGGTTACCCCTGTATAGCAGACCGAGAAATCTGCCACAGACTTAGGGGCCAGCCACAAAACTGAGGCACCTAGGTGTACGGCAGTAAAGGACCTCTCCACCAATGAAAGACCAATGATGACAACTCTTTCGGCAGCAGTGCAGTACCAGAGAAGCCTGCTGCAGCTGGAAAAAAACATTGCAGGAGGCGCTTTTGGTGTGGGAGAGAGAAAGAGTGCCGTCATTGACATTTTCAGCGCTGCAGGGTCTTTTTTTTTTTTTTTTTTTTTTTTTTTTTTTAAAAAGGCGCCAGGGGTGTTCGTCTGCCTGCTTGCCATGGCACTCCTAGGCACCAAGGCAAAATCCGGGGTGCCACGGCAACCCGGCACCTAGGATTTATTGAGCCCTGCTGTATAGACTTTAAAAACAGGAGTGATCCGTAAGTTACTCTATGTTTCAGGATGGTTTCTAAGGCACAGCTACACTGCGAATGCAGATGTTTTAAGCCAGATGAGAGAGGGATCTGTCAATTTAATTACTCCAGCCCCTCCACATCACCCCCACAAACAGCAATAGCTTTGTTGGTGAGAGAGATCGGTGTAACTTGCCATCACTCAGGGGTGGTTTATACACATGCCTGAGCAACATAACTGGGGGTGATTAAATACACACTACAGTTTACATTAGTATAAATGGTGTAAACAAACAGGTCAGTCCAGGACTACATAGTTTCCTGCCAGATGAAATAATGACCGTGTACTTCACTTTCACAGATACTTACCCATCTCCAAAAGCTTTACTTAAACACATTAGAGCAGTGGTTCTCAGTCACTGTGTCGGGACACATTACTGTGTCATCACACTATGGTAAGTGCGTCACGGAGAACCAGGCAGATGGCTGGATTTGGCTTGGGGAGGGTGGGCTGTGTCCTTTAGGGTTGCAATACACCGCCAAGCGTGTCATGACTCGCAAAAGGTTGAGAACCACTGCATTAGAGAATGCTTAACTTCTGCTAAAAACACACCAGTTTAAAAACCCCTTAAGTTTATGTCCTACTAACAGAAGTGGAGGGGAAAGTTATTGCTGTAGCCCTTACTCTTGGGAGTTTTTTAAATACTAGGGTAATAGGTGCCTACATAAAAATGAAGGACTCTTCCAGCAGTATCTGTCCTTCCTTATAAAAGCTAAGAAGGGGCATGTGGGTAATACACCTAAGCAAATAGTTTAATTCTTCTCATTTGACTTGTGGCTTTAAGATCCGCTTTTGAAAAATGCTATGAAAGCATACAGTTTATTTTACAATGGCAGACCTCAACTTTAAATTCTATGAGGATACACAGCATAGAATGTGCTTCCAAGTTATGCATTACCATGATGTACCATATAGCGGGTGCAAATTGGTCTGATTCACGATGTGAGAAATGTCATTTTTTTCTAAGGAACTGGAAATTCTGTTGAACTACTAATGATCAGAACTTCAAGCACTTAAAACTAAGCACTGCAGAATTGTTTTAAGATATTTTTTCAGCAAATTCTATAGGTTAATTCTTTAAACAGTTGATAAGTTACTTAAGATTTCTACTCCCTCTAACTTATTTTGTAGTTTGTTTTCTTGAAATACGCCTGCACTGCATTGCTTTTATATCCATGTAGAAGTATGCTCTTCCGTTTGTGTTTAGATTTGATACTCTACAGTAAGAGCAGGTTGTGGGTGGCCTTAATCTTAAAACTATACTATTAAAATAAACAAAATCAAAATAGAGAAAAAAAATTAATCTCTAAACGGAATCCCTCCTACACATTACTCAGTTCCTTGTGGTTAGAGGAAAACATGTAGCAGTACTCAAAAAACATTATTGGACTGAGGAGGCTCTTGAAGGAAAAAAAACTGATACAAGTGGCTGGCTAAATCCCATTTATATAGTCTGCTTGAAAAAAAATGCTAGTCAGAGACTATCATATTAGGCACTTAACTCCTCTCTCTCTCTCCCTCAGTGCTTTAGGGCTTGATCCAACAACAGTCAGTAGAATGATGCTCATTCAAGAGTCTTTGATCAGACTCAACCTGCTTTTGTGGAACTCCCTTGAAGTCAATGGCAAAACTGTGGTTGATTTAAATGGTACAGGATGAGTGCCTTGCATCCTTCTACAGAAAGCAGGTTCTTTTTAGCTGGCAGACTGGCTGTTGACCGTGAAAGCCATACTACTGAGTAGAAATTTAGTGTGACTTTAGAATTAATAGATTAACATACCACATTATCTTTTAAGTTAACCAGGATGCGATTGGGGGAGAAAATGCACTTATGACTTTTTTGAGCTAGATCTGTGATGTTACTTATATATTTTACCCCCAGAAAGGGAAAAATAGCTCCATTACTCTGTCATTAATGTTTTTTCTTCCTTTTTTTAGGACAGGTCAAAGTGTTCAGGGCCCTGTATACATTTGAACCCAGAACTGTAAGTATTTTAGGTTTTCATATCACTCATAAACAAAGTGACCAGAATTGAGTGGGCTAGTGTATCAGACTCTCAAAATAGTGTAAACAGCCTTGTTACCCTGCTATATAAATAAAAACAAAATGATTAAATAGGGCTATAACTAGTTTCGAAACAAGAATTCACTTTCCATTTCTTTTTCAAGCTCAGATCCCTCTATGTGTAACTTCCATTAGATAATGCTTTGAGCCTTAGTGTCTTTTTGATACCACATGTCCGCAAATGGAGGATTAGCAGATTGTGACTTTGGCTCTTATTTTTCCTCCTCCAAAAGCCAGCATAAAAATTCAGCAGGACTGATGGGGTGAATGGACTGGGATGGAAACCAAATATGGGGTTACTGATCATGTATGTAGTCTACTAAGGTTATTGCATAGAATCTGTTTACAGTAAAACCAGCATTTTATTTCACTAATGCTAACCCTCTGCCCCTCAATCATAGCTGCAGGTTCAAAGGGCTACCATTTCTTGCTCTGTGTCTATCCCCATTTAATTACATTAATTGAATTGGTGGCTAAGAGAAAAACCACACCGCCTCATAAAAGTTTGCCATTTAGTACTTGTACTGAATAAACACATTTTCAGAGCAGCCTTTGCCAGCAGGGCTAATATAGAGTAATTGTAAAAAGGTTCTGTTACAATCGGTAAGGTTGACAATACAGGGGTTAGTTGCTTTTTGAAGTCTGCCTCTGGTATGGCAGGCGCAAGGGTGTTAAAGAGACAATTAGGAGTATAATTCACTGCCCCAAAACTGACTCACAATTAAAGTTCATTCACAGTGCCTTGTACTCTTCTAGAATGTTAAGTGTGATTCTACTCAAGCCTCTGAAAACTAGGAAAGAGTTACAGTATAGCAACTTTCAAAACAATTGAAGCATGCATGTGGTTTTTAAGAGCGCTTTGAAATATTGTCTATTAGAACCAGAAATTTTGCTTTTAGGGTAAAACTTACAGGAGGAGCCACTGCAGAATGCAGGCAGGGAACAACACATATCGATCCCCACACTTTCGCAGAAAGTTGCCAAGATCAACACTGGAATGTCTAGTACATGAGTGCAGCTTCAGCATGTCACCGTGAGCCACCCATTTATTGTCAGGTCACACTGCGTACACACATTGATATGCAATAGAGCCCCTTCCTCTTGCATATACACAAGAGACTTTCTCTGGTTGTCAGCTTGGCTCAAACCAAATTGGAGATCCAATTTTTATTCTGAATAAATATTTAAATATTGCTTTCCAGCTGGGCTGTGGGTGTCAGATCCTAGCTGAGATCAATCCTGAGCAGATAGTTATCTGTTTGAGGAGGGTCCCAGCCATAATTTGAACCCCAGGTAGGCACAAAAGTTAAGAATCATAACACTGAGGTCATGCGGATTATTGGGGAAAATGGAAAGGGGGGGGGGAGGGAGAGGAGGTAGGAGATCTGTATCTCAATACCCTCTTGTTCAAACAACCAACCTCAAATTGGATCACTAATCCTACCCTGGATCACTAATCCTACCCTGAATCCCTTCATCAGGTTCCAAGGGAGTGCAAGTACACATGTAGATTTTAGAGCAATTAGAAAATTGGCTACTAAATTAGTGAGTTATTGTCAATCTTAATGATAAGGGTGTGATAGTCCCACTCTAATACTCCAAACACAGGGATTTTTTTAATTACATTTTATTAATATGAACAGAAAAATGACAGATTTAGTTTTTTCCCAAAGATTTAGTGTATAGAAGAATAAAACAAAGTCCATATCCTGTTTATTACCCCTCCCACTTACTACTTAAGTTGTGGCATTCAACCCATTGCAGGAAGAAGACCAGCTTTTCTCTAGTAGTGTACATGCCTCATGTCACATTTCTTACTGTAGTTTGACTTGCCAAGAATGTAAACAACTGTCACCGTTGTCTTCACACGGTCCCAAAATCTCCAATGTCATGTTATCACAAAAATTAAAAGGTGCTGTGCCCTTTTCATGTATTTACTTTCTGTTCACACAAATTCATGTAATTTTTTTTCAGCCAGATGAATTATATTTTGAAGAAGGGGATATTATCTACATTTCAGATATGGTGAGTCTAACATTATTTCAGTAGCAGTGCTAGATATAGACTGACTTAGTTTAAAATGCAATAGACTACTTTTTAATTCCCTCCTCCCTCTTCTCCTCCAGAGTGACACAAATTGGTGGAAAGGAACCTGCAAAGGCAGAACTGGACTTATTCCAAGTAACTATGGTAAAGTCTAGAATTTATTTTTCTATTTGTTTATATGGCACTAACATAAGTATGAAGGAAACTAAGTAGAACTTGCTAGGTAGGTATAGTTATTTTCCTGGACGCTGGCAAGTGTTGCAATTAAGTGGCCAGTATCAAAGTACATCAGAGGACTCACTCACCATTTCTCAAGTACTTACCACCAACCACACACACAGTATGTTGGTCTTTTTTGTTTTTAAATAAAACTGTGGGATTGTCCACACTTGGAGGCAATTCTCCATCCTGCTTCTATGCTGTTAACTATTCAGTTCCCCCTCTGAGAATGCTGACAAGTTCTGTTCTGTTTTTCTTTGGGGAATGCTCTGACAATGAGCTAAACATGGTGGTGGTAAGACTGACTATTCCAGATACCTGTGTTTGTGGATGAGCTTGAAAGGCTAGAACTGGTTCACCTTGGAACGCCTTCAATCTGTGCACGTCTGTTAAAGGACATGCCTGCCCTTTCTGGCCAACTGGCTCTTCAGAGGCCTGCTGGAGTATCCCCTTAACTGAGTCTCCCTTAAAGTCTATGCAGTTCAGATATTTAAAATAACCCACCCACCCATATTCCCATCTTGTGATCCAATGAACTAAGTCCTGCACACAGTCTTTAAAAATGGAACTCAAGCTTACACAGTCTTCATCCACAGGTGTCTGTTCTCTTTTTAAAATTTCCTCCTTTCTCCCTAGTCACAATCTGAGCACAGCCCTTCCTCCCTAAGAATTTGCCTTCATGAGTTTCCAGCACTTCTTGTCTGGATTTAGGCCTTCTCCCTATTAACTCAGGGTCCTGCAGGAGCCCCCTTAGTCCCTTCAGGCGTCTTGACAACTCATTGCAGCTGTCTCCCCATTTATAAAGTCCAGGTGCCTTTTCTTAAACTCAGCTGGATAGCAGGTAATCAATCTGTTCCAGTGAACTGAACCCTGCTCCTTTTCTTACAGGGGCCAGTCACTTTGTGATGGTATCTTCTAAATAGACTGTGGTGGGCAATGCATATTACTGCTTCTCTCTAGGTTTCTGGATGCCCATCTTCCACCTAAGCCCCAAAATGATTCATCAACTGAGGATGGCACATGTTTAGACACCTGAATTGCAGCATTTGAGCTTGCCTACCAGACTGGGCCCCATTTAAAATCCAGCTGGAGATGCTCGCCTTACAACTATTATCCCAGGGCTTACATCATTCACCTGGATTCGGGTTCAATTTCTCCCTCTCTGCCAGAGATGGGGAGAGGGTTTGAATGTGGGGTCTCACACCGCTCAGTAGAGTGCTCTAACCACTACATGGTAGGATAGTCTAAATGTGGGGATCTCTCATTCTCTCCTCTTGAAGCTGTTCAGCAGTGGCCAAACCCCATCCCTAAACTACTTTGGGGCACAGTGTATTGACCTAAACCTTAATGTAAACTATATGGGGGAGAGAGAGAGAGAAACTGCAGGAGGTCCAGTTCAGGCTATATGCCCTGATACTGCAAGCATGCCTGTATTACAATTGTGCTCCATCTGCTTGACCCGCAGAAGCACAAAAGGAAAACCCATGTAAATGAGAGAGTCATGAGACTAGGAAGATATTAAGCACCAGAATAATTGCATCATCAAGGGGGATTAAGAAAAAATGGTCATATGCAAATAGTAAAAGAGAAATGAGAACAAAATTTCAGACTTCTGAGAGAAGTACAATCCAAATAGAATGAAAAGATGAGTTATACTGCATATTGTATAGTACTTTTCTGACTCTGCATAATTAAGAGGTTCTCTTTGTAGAGTGGCAAAGATACAGTGATCCAATTCTGCTTCTCCCTCCATATATTAACATTTTTGATTAATCATAGAATCTAGGATTTGGATTTTTTATTTGCTCAGGACTAATTAAATAATTCAACATATTAAATAGTACAGATATAAGCCACTTCGGGGTGATATATATGGAAAACTCAAAGGTCTGTATGGGGCAAGGGATTGGACAGTGGAATTAAAAACATTTTATATAGAGCAGAGACCCCTAACACTACGTTCTTCAGAATAACTATGCCACTGACATGTCCCCAGAGTCACCTAATGCTTGTTCCTAAATTTTTGAAAGGGAAGCATTCCATTTCCGGCTACTCTGCTATAAAGCTGACCCCTTAATCTCACACCTACTGCCTTCCAGTCTTCAAGACCAGCCAACTCTTTCTTCCTCATTCCAAGTCTTAGCTAGAAAGAGCACTCACTGGAAATGCAGACTCTAATGTTCAGATCACTGGCTAGTGGTCAACCCTTTGCAATCACACTACAGCTCCTTCCCAAGCATGCATTAGGCTAAGAAATACCATGTGCGAAATCCTAGAACCCTTGAAGGTATTGGAAATCCATGACAAAATTACCACTAAAGTCAGGACTTCCTCCCGAGACCTCTCACTTCCACAGCCTCTTTTGAACTGAGCTCATGCACACAGGAAGTAGAGCAGTCTCGGTGACTAACCCACCATTCTTGAACTCACTTTCACAAGAGACAAGAAGACCACTAATCTCAGCACCTTCAGAACAAATTGCAAAATCTACTTCTGTATGCTTGCTTCTCAGACTTAATTAGCTTGAATCTTAAAATATAAAAATCCTTACTTCCATTTCTGTTTGTTTCATTTCAGTGGCTGAACAAGCAGAGTCCATTGATAACCCATTGCATGAAGCTGCCAAAAGAGGTGTGTGGTTTGAACTGTGATATCCTTGAACTTTTCATTTAGAGAATTTTAATTTTGGGAATGCCAAAAGAAGTCTTTGTGTGTGAGAGCGCATAGGCATGTGCCAACAAAGGCATTTTATCGGAATTTTAAAGACTGAGGCTATGTACACACGAGAACACTTGTCCCGCAATAAGTTATTGCGGGACAAGGAAAGCGCTATAAATACAGCGCTTTCTCGTGTACACACGTGCTGTATCTTTCGCAAAGGAGCATTCACCGTGTGAATGCTCCTTTGCGAAAGAAGAGCAGTGCATGGTGGGCCCCTGTCCCACCATGCACTGCTCACAGCCAGCCCCCTAGCTCAGCTGCAGGGCTTCCGGTGGCAAGGGGGGCTGCATTGCCAGCCCCCGCTGTCATCCGAACCCCTGGACTGTGCTGGGGGGCCGGCTCCGATTCGAGCTCCTGCTCCTGCTGACAACTGGAGCCCAGGAGCTGAGCTGGGGGACTGGCTCGAACCAGCGTGGGCAGCCGGCTCGGGCCAGCCCCCTAGCACAGTCCAGGGGAGCTGCCAAAAATACTCAGTTTCACTGCTCTGCTAGAGCAGTGAAATTGACATATTTGACAGCTCCAATGTCCCAGAGTGGCCTGGATTGGCACTCTGGGACATTTCCGGAGGCTGTCTATTGCGCAAAATGAGTACACACGAGCATTACCACGGAACAGTGGTTTAACTTGCGCGGCAAGAGAGTGTTGCCGTGTAACAGAGAAATTGATCGTGTGTACTCAATTGGCTTTATTGCGTGGTAAGGAGCGTTACCACGCAATAAAGTGATCATGTATACATAGCCTCAACACACTGCATATTTCAGCTGGCTAACCTGAATAAATTATTTCGTATCTAAATTCTGCAGTGTTGAGTAACTGAATTTAAAAAAGAGAGGGAAGATTTGTTTGCCAGATTGTAAGTGTGTGTCTGACTCCATTACTGTTTAGTTTTTAAGGTTTAAAGCTTTCAGCTGGGGAAAAAATGGTCCTCTGAACAAGATATTTTCTGGTAGTTGGACTACTTTTTCCCTTAACCTGCAGCAATGAAGTATTACTGCCAACCACTGTTTCTAATGAATTGAGAAACAAAAATTAAGTTCTAATGCAACGTAGCACTCTTGGAGCATTAAATGCCCTTAATGGTTTGCTATTCAAGTCTTCAAATAAAACCTCTGTTAAAAACAATGATTTTTTAAAAGATGTTTTTCCATTTGTTTCAGGTAACCTGAGCTGGCTGAGAGAGTGCTTGGATAACCAAGTTGGTGTCAATGGCTTAGACAAAGCTGGAAGCACAGCTCTGTACTGGGCTTGCCATGGAGGGCACAAAGGTACAGCAGAACTCCTCAACTTGATTGATTATGTTCTAGTTTTCTCTGTTTGTTGGGCTAACAGAGTAGTTACTACTTAATGTGCTGTAACCAGTAACAAAATTTAAACTCTTATGTGATTCAGATTAGCACAAATTAAAACCAGCAGAGAAGGGCTCAGATCTGTCAAAATGAAGATTGCTGAGGGGAAGAGCAAAAAAAGGGTGTTTGTCAATAAGGTTTACATTGATGTTTCACTTTGTAGTGCTTGCTCAGCAGAGTCTTCAAAGGCTTTAATGATCTGGATTTTATCTAACTGACTGGGTTTGGATCCTTTTTCTGTTCATTCCTGACTTTAATGCTGTAGTGGGAATACAAGGAAACAAGGTTTGGTTTCCATTAAGTTTTCCTTTCTTTCTTCATTTTATGTAGATGTAGTGGAAGTGTTGTTTACCCAGCCAAATGTAGAACTAAATCAACAGGTAGGAAATTTATCCTGTATCCATTCAAACATTTAGAGTGCTGTTAATTCTTAGTGCAAGCTGATTTTTTTTTTTTGGGCTGTGTTTTAATTCTGATGCTTTTCCCTGTAACTCCACAGAACAAATTGGGAGACACAGCTTTGCATGCTGCTGCTTGGAAAGGTTATGCAGATATTGTAGAGATGCTACTGGCAAAGGGTAAAGATCTTTACCGAGATTTCAATACTCTGTGTGTGGCATAGCTGCTTCCTGTGTGTAAATCATTGCTGAGTTTGTAACTTGCATATTTCATACGCTTATTTTCTATAATTTAGTTGTGGTTCTTAGCTATCCCACTGTGTCTTCATAAGCCATGGAAGTTGTACAATAGACTGACCTTCCAGGGTAAAATTTCACTCTGCTGTGGAAGATAAAAACAAGTAAAGCTGCAAGGGAGTGTTTCCCAGGAACAGCTCAGCAAATGAGTTCCACCCCTCCTAAGTGGAAATATGATCCTAAGCCTACAAGGCATCTTCCATTGACTTCAATGATCTTTGGATAAATCCCTGGGTGTTCTCTCCATTGTCCTTTACCGCCCATCATATTGACCAGGCTACTTGTATGAGAAGTGACTTCACTGTAGGATTTGCTAGGACTGTATTTAACAGAATTGGAATTTCTTTTTGTAAAGGGGCAAGAACAGATTTAAAAAACAATGAGAAGAAATTGGCGCTGGATATGGCTACCAATGCTGCCTGTGCATCCCTGCTTAAAAAGAAACAAGGGACAGGTATAGTTTCTCACTTCTTTGTTCAGTTGGAACACCCTGCTTATTAGGAGAATGTTAACACACGACACACAGTTTAAATCGGTAGTTCCAGAACAATTTTAAGAGCCATTGGAGGTAAATGGAGTTGTGTCCGGGGTGATGGTCTCGATGGTGGGAGATAATTCTGCTGAGGAGCCATGGGGATCAGTGCTCTGACAGACCTGTCTTTCATCAGAGTAACTCCATTTTGATAAACCACAGCACAGGAAGCTCATCAGAACTTGGCTTCTCAAATCAACAGGAGGCTAGGAAAGGGGAGGGTGTTGAGGAGTATGGCTGCCTGGGAGAATCGTGAGACTGAAGAGAGGAAAAGCAGAGGGGTTTTCAGGATGTGAGTGAGCAAAGGAGGGAGTTTCCTGTGGGAGCAGGGAATTCCTGGTGGATGGAGCATGATGGGAGGGAGAAATATGCTGTGGTTAGCCAGAGGAGATGCTCTCCCATTTGTTTCTCCACAGGTTATCCCGATTACAGACTTTTTTCCTCTGACTTCCTGTCCTCTGCTCCCATGCATCCTCTATTCTCCTCACATATTCCTCAGCCTACTGCTGGCTTGAGACAGGGAGCCACAAAGGGGATTGTATTCTAATGAGCTCCCTATTGTTTGTCAAAATATAATCTCCCTACAGCCCACCCATATTCCAATCTCTTGACACATTAGCATTTTAAACACAGATCTGTATATACATACTAACACACTGATACAGGTCAGTTTAAAAAAGCTTAAAAGTTGGATATTCAGGATCATGGCAGTGATAAATTGAAATGGGGAACCTCTAAGGAATATAGATGGGGAGGGGAATGAGTTGATAAGGAAATAGGAGGAAGGATATCTCACCAATACATTGATTAAAAAAAATTAGCAACAACTTTGTTTGGGGGATAGTTTTATGGCATTCTTAACTAGGTGTTTATAAGCATTCCATTAAATATTTTTAGTGAAACATCTGACAACTCCTTAACTTTGAGTACTGTATGGAGGGTGGTAGCATAATATTCAGTTTCCCGCAACATCAGAATTTCTCATTTGTCAACCAGGGGTCAGAAAACAAACAAACAAAACCAGCTGTGACAGGTGCTACATTAGTTTTTCCTCGGTTACTATATATTATTCTAGTGTGAATTAATCTCCATTTGAAATATTTTTATCTTCCTCTTTCAGAATTCTGAATTCAAGCCCTTTGCTACTGGATTCTTCTCTGTTCTAATGTCCTGATTAGTTACATTATTCTTTTTAATTTTCCATCTCCAGGAAACTTATCTTTATTTCTGGCATATTTCCTTCACTCCTAATCAATTGAGAAATAAAATCATTGAGTTCATCTATATCCACCTAATCTGTCACCAACTTCCCTTTGCTTACTATGTGTAGTTGGTAATATTGTTTGCCTTGGTAGCTTTTGCAATTTTCATTTCAGCTTCAGTTTAACTTCTTGCTCACTTCTTTCTTAATTTCATCTTCCATTATCTCTTCTCTTGTCAATATGGCCACAGCTACATGCGTACTTTTCTTGTTTCCTGAATTTCTCTTCTTCCCATTTTGAGGTTTTTCAAATGTATATGCATCTATTAAATTCCTTATAATTTAAGTTTCAGTACCTCCCATGTCTGTTTGCCAGGAGACCTTATTATAACCTCTGTTTTGCAAGAGTACAGTATGTGTCTTATTTCAGGACTCTTCCTGGTTCTAGTATCAAATTATCCTAGTATAATTCTGCTTCCAGTATATTCCACATCACATATTTATAACTTCTGTGGCCTTCTTTACCTCATTAAATAAGATTTTAATTTGTGCATGTTTTTAAAAATCATTTATACTTCATAGCATTGCAGTCCATTGGTTTGTTTTTTCCATAAACCCTATTTTTCAAAATATCAGGAACCCTCTTGTTTACTTTTCAGAAGCTACTGTAGTAGTGTCAATTATAACAGTTGTGTTTAAAAGTTTGGGGAAAGTCCCCAATATATGGGGAAATCTGATGTTTAGAACATGTGATGCACTCCATAATACTAAATTTAAGACAATCTCTCCCCCAGAAAGCTTATACTGTAATTCTGGCAGACAAATATAGTTGAATATAAATATTCAAACACAAGATTGCAAAGGGATATCAGAGATCCTTCACCGGAATGCTGTAGAAAGGGTAGACTTGAAGGAAAGAAAAGTGGTTGGCAGACAGCTGCAGAAAGACAAGTCTCAGATGAGTGGAGTTAGCAAAAAGGAATGGGAAGAAAATAGGAAAGTGAGAAATGTGCTGGGCCTGAGAAAGTAGAAGGCTGACCTTGATACGACACAAAGTATTAAAGTGGCCATTCTGTAGATAAGGCTGTGTGGATATTTGCATTTACATCTGGGACTAAACCCTCATTAAGCAAGCTCATACATATACCCCACATATAATGCCCTCACTCTTGAGATTAGATGAATTTTTAGAGCAAGTCTTTTTTGTGGATCCTTTTAGCAAAACAATTCCTAAGACCAGAGTTTAAAAATGTCTCACGTCTCAATTACTCCAGAATCTAAGACATGGGCTAGCTTACTAAGATTTCTTTTTTAAAAATTACTGCATATCTTTAGAATTTATCATAAATTACATTTTATTAACTAGTGTAGAACTGATCATCCATCAGTTACTTTTGATGGTGAATGAGTTGTGCAACATAGTTCCGTAGAGTAAGTTACTTTGGAGGAAACAGACAGAAGCCATCAGTGATTAGAACTGCCTTTCTTCAGTAGAAGAGAGAAAAGTGAGAACCTCCTTGCAGGGCTTGTCTCCTAGACGATGGAAAGTGTGTAGGAGGGGAAACTCCTGTCCAACCACAAAAGAATTCCTCCCCTGTGCATCTGCTAAGGAGCATAAACCAGGTGCTCCTTTCTTGGCATTACTGGGAGAGGCAGATCGCTTTCTCAGTGTCCACTGATCCAATGGCCTCCCTGTTTGTGCTTCTAGATGGCAAGTAGAAAACTGGATACAGCAAAGTTAAGATGTGCAAGATGTCCTTTATATATGCTTGTTTTGAAACTATAAGTTATACATGTCCTTATCTAAAACTAACATGTAGTCAAGAAGAAAGCCAGGTGGGAAAGAAAACAAACAGCAGTGGATGGAAGGAAAAAGAGGCAGAAAATGCCTGCATGGGAGTTAAAGCAGAGGATGAAGACTAGTTTAGAGCCTTGGAAGTGAGCTGACCAAAATTCCTCCAGCTCACCAATTATACATTCATGGTTTAAAACTTTACATTCTCATTAGGCAGGTTTAAATTATATCCAATTTTCTTCTCTTGGTGCTCAAAGCTTTTCAGGCATGCCAGCTCCTCATCAACTGAAATTCCTCCAATCTATGTAAATTTTCATGTGCAGGAAATGTGACCATGTGATTATCTACAAATATCTTTAAAATCCTATGAATTCTCTCCCCACCCCCCTCTCCACCCCCCAAAAACCTTCTGTTAATTTAGAGTTACTCATGTGTTTGTCCACAGTGCCCCAATTTAAACTTTCCAAAGTTTTGTTACATGCCTGATTAAAGTAGAATTATTTCTTTTCAGATACGTTGCGGACATTAAGTAATGCAGAAGAATACATCGATGATGAAGACTCCGATTAGCTTCCTTCATAACGTCTTAAGAAAACAACCTCTGTTGCCTGTCATTCACAAATCATTTTTGCAACTGTAAAAAGTATCTTGCGTATAGAGTAATGAAGTCTTGCAATCTCTCACCGTAACATGTAAAAAGAGGGTGAAATCACTTACACACGGAGAACCCACAAAGGCCAGGAAATGCCACCTTTTAAATCAAAGTTTCCTTGGGATTATCAGGCTGGAGACCGTATGCTAGTCTCGATCCCAATCTTGCTGAATGAACAGGGGCCTTTGCTCTCTAATGCACAGCTGTCTCAAGATCTCTCTGCAGGTACCTAGTCCCACTGGAATGCACTCCATAATCCTAGCTGTTCTCTTTGTCAGCATAATTATTCTTCTGCTGGCAGCAGTCTCAAGAATCTCCTGCTTTCTTATGTGCAGCCAGGGAATCTTCTTAACAATATATTGGCTGGCAGGGCTCAGCATTATTTGACAAAGTGAAATCCTACAGGTAACAGATGGGATGATGCAGTGGTGAATGGTCATCCTCTACCTCCATGGAGCTCAGAAGAGACAGTGTGTGGGGCTTCTTTTTATTTCCACCATTTGGGAAGACGGGATGAAATGGCAAGGGAAGATCTGCATCTGCCCTGACCCGTTTCTCTGTTTACTACTGTGGGCCCAATCTTGAAATGCTTACTTGGACAAAAATGCTTGTGAAGTTAGAATTTTGCCTTAGGAAGGAACTCAGTTTTGGACTCTGATTGAATTCTTTGCTCTATTGTTTTTGAAATAATTAGCATTGAAGTGAGAAGGGAATATTTTTCTATTTATCCTGTCTATGAATTTTACTGATCTTTTGCTTTTATTTTTAAAAAGTATTCTTGTTTTTCTAAAGTACTTCATCTCAGAACTCACATTTGAGATGTATATAATTAAGCCAAAAGTATCTTGAAAAAATTGTCTGATCTGAATAAAGATACACACACAAAAAAAGTTGAAGTTAGTCTGTTCTTATGAATTCAGCAGGGCTGACAAGAAAGAGTTGAACCTCTTCTTTTTAACCTTCATGTACATTTACTGTTTAAAAGTATCCTTTAACTGAAATACCTTCTAATAAGCTTTAGAGAAGGCAATAGACTATGCTGAAATATACATACAGTGAAATACTTAAGTTCATGACAGGACATATTTGTTAGCAACTTGAACAGGTCCAACACTACAGTACATTTTAAAGCAAAAAAAAAAAAATTGACAATTTGGCAAGCTCTTGAAAAACAAGTTGGGAAGAGGGAGGAAGACAAATCACAGAATGGCAAAGAATTTCACAATTAATTTAAGTCTCTCCATGAATGTGTCCATTTCTCTAAGAATATTGGGTCATGCCTCCTTTCAAGGGTTGAGTAAAAGGCAGAGAGTGTTAGAACTTTGATTAAGTTAAATATGACTTCGATAAGGACTGTCCTATTTCACATTGTATCTCTAGCTGTGGTTAACTAGCCATAGAGATCACTACTGTCAGATCACCTGTTAAACACAGCAACCATTGTCACCAATGAGGGCTGAATCATGTTTAACACTGAATTAGTTGACATCATGTGGTTGTAGGAGTTGCTTGCAAAAAATAACTCTGCTGGCTCCCTTGTCTCCTCCCTGAAGCAGGATTCTCCAGCAGAACCATAAGGTGCTCAATTGCAGTGAGAGAGGACACCCATCTTGAGATAATGCCATTTTAAGAAACATCAGCTTCCTCTAACAAATCCATGGGATTAGCAGCCATTTATCAGAGTAGAAGACTAGCTGTTCACCTCCATGACCTTGTGGAGCCCTTTCATGCAGAACCTCCCTTAAAGAACAGCTGTGAGGTGCTTGAGAGGGAGGAATAATGAAAGAAATTAAGTTTGACTCAGGAGCCTAACCTAACTGTAAATGGCATTGATCAAAATTTCTAATTTCCCTTCTTAAAATAAAAGAGCATGATTGTGTCAGACAGCAGCTGGTGCCCTAATGCTGTTCCTGGGATCAAATTACTGTCTGCCCAGGGAGAAAAAAAAAACTACATTTTTTCCTTGAACACCCATCACTACATTTAGTTATCACAGCTACTCAATTTCACAAGATGTGTACAGGACCCAGCCGTTTTGATTTGCAGTCTTATGTACAAGCAGTTTCTGTGGCTCTTCAATCCCCAAAGTCTGTTTTAGTGGTTTTAGGTATGAATGTTTCCAGAATTTTATTCTGGTTTTGGATTAGAGAAGGAAAAAATCAGGTTGAACCTATGAAAAAGGGTTTCAGATTTCCTCTGAAACCACAGCTCAGCACAGGTTTGCTTTTAAAAAAAAGAAAAAAATCTGGGAACCTCTGCAAACCTAGCGGGCTTCAGGTTTGTAAGACAGCTATTTTTTTTTTTTTTTTTAAAGTACAGCTGTAATGACAACTATTCTGGTGGCTCTGAATTAAACTCAAAACACATGCTTTCTCTTGTCAGACACATCTATCCATCCGTATTGCATGTGCCTTTCCCATCATAAGTAGCTAGGCTTCAGTCAAGAGAGTTCTGTACTTTGGGACAAAAGCTGTGTTACCTTCTAGATTTGCAAAGCACCGTGATCAGTTTGGGCTCTCTCAAAATCAAAAAGGAGGGAAAAAGGGATGCCTACATTTGCTAAATTTCACAATTTCAATTAGAAGATCCTTCTGAGGTGAATAAATTAGATTTTTTAAATTTAATTTGTGTTTGTTTATTTACTAGATAAGTAACTATTTTTCCCCCTCATGATGTATCAAGCAGATTAGATTTGTAACTGGAATTTAAAACCATCATTCATTTTCTAAACTACTCAGATGTAAAATAAGAATCTGAATATTAATTTATATAAGTGCTTACATAAATGTATATTGTTACAGTGTGCTCTCCTAGGCTATGTCTACACTTGTTAATTTAAGTCGACTTTAACTAAGTCAATTAAGTCGACACTTAAAATTAAAGTCGACTTAAAGGGGAACTTAGAAAGTCGACCTAGAGCGTCCACACTGGACGCCTAAGTCGACTTCTAGGGGCTTAGGGCGACCTAGGGGAGGTCCACGGGGGCAGGGGGGACCCCTTGCCCAATGCCAGGGGGCTCAGCCTTTGCCCCATTGTACATAGGTGCAATGGGGCAAAGGTGGTCAGGGACCCTGGCAGGGCATAGGGGCAGGCTTCCCCTGTGCCGCCCCCCCCCCCAGCAGGGAGGGCATTGGTGTAGTCCTGGGGTAGCCCTAAGTCGACTTAGGGCTACCCCACGTCTACACTGGCTTAAGTCAACTCCAGGGAGTCGACTTAAGCCTTAGGTCAAATTCAAAGGAGGTGTTATAAAGTCAACTTAATTTTAATTAAGTCGACATTATTTTCCTTAAGTTGACTTAAGAAAACTGTAGTGTAGACGCAGGGTAAATTAAGTCAACTTAAGCAAGCTTAAGTCGACTTAATTTACAAGTGTAGACGCAGCCCTAGGTAGCAAAGAGATATTCCAAAACTAGTGGAAAGGCTGTATTTAGTTGCAAGTCAGTGTTTTAAGGGTTATTCCAACCAACCAATGAAAATGCACTTCTTTCCCCCAGAAAATAAGCGAAGTACAAATTAAAGGTTTATTAAAAAATAAATGGAAGCTTTCCACTTGGTGACCTAAATCACTGATTTAAAAATCAACCTACTCTAAACTGAGCTGTTAAATTTTGGGTTGAGAGTAGGAATGGAGCTGAAATTTGGGCTAGTTCTTCCGCCAAATTAAGGCCCATAGCTACAATGGCACTTAGGCACCACTGTGATCTATAAACACACAGTAGGCACCTACATTCACTAGATATCTATATTTTTAAGCTAGAAATTCCCTTGATGCATAAAAATTTCTGCATCTGAACAGACACACTACTGCCTCCCTCTGGATACTGAAGCATTTTATCTCACAACTAAGCCATAAAGCAATTGATGAAGGGGGTGGAAATGAGTGTTTGCCTGCCTACCTAGTAGGCGAGTTCTACCGGAATAGGTCCCATTCAAAATCACGCCAGAGGTAGGGGTGTTAGCTTCTTGATAACTTTTAGACTCATGTTCCAAAGGTGTAGCCGTGTTAGTCTATTGTAGAAAGACAACAGAGTCTTGTGGCACTTTTAAAGACTAACAGATTTAATAATCACATGAGCTTTCGTGGGAGAAAATCGGTATAGTTACCTACATCCCTCGAGCTTCCATCCTCGACACACCACACGATCCATTGTGTACAGTCAAGCCCTAAGATATAACCGCATTTGCTCTGACCCTTTAGACAGAGACAGACACCTTCAGGATCTCTACCAGGCATTCTTAAAACTTCAGTACAAACCCACAGAAGTGAAGAAACAAATTGACAGAGCCAGACGGGTACCCAGAAGTCAACTACTGCAGGAGAAGCCCATGAAAAATAACAACAGAACGCCACTGGTCATCACCTACAACCCCCAAGCCAGACCTCTTCAACACATCATCAAAAATCTACAGCCTATTTTACAAGATGATCCCTCACTCTCTCAAGCCTTGGGAGACAGACCTCTCCTTGCTTTCAGACAGCCCCCTAATCTTAAAAGGATACTTACCAGCAACTACAGATCACAGACCAGAAACACTAAAGCAGGAACACAGCCCTGCAGCAGACCACGCTGCCAACTTTGCCCTCATATCTACACTGATGACACCATCACAGGGCCTAATCATGCCACCTACTCCATCAAGGGTTCGTTCACCTGCTCATCCACCAATGTGATTTATGCCATCATGTGCCAGAAATGCCCCTCTGCCTTATATATTGGACAGACAGGACAGTCTCTGCGCCAAAGAATCAATGGACACAAATCTGACATCAGAAATTGAAACACTGCAAAACCTGTAGGGGAACACTTTAATCTCCCTGCTCACTCCCTCAACGACTTAATAGCTGTGTTGAAACAGATGAATAACAAATCACAGCTTCAAAGAGAGTCTGCAGAACTCGAACTTATATGCAAATTTGACTCAGTTGTCTTGGGGTTAAACAGGGACTATGGGTTTTTCTCGCATTACATCAAGTGAATTGACCTCCCCCTCCTCTATGTGCTGTTCCCCAGTGTTTTGAATCCTAACACCTATTTTGATTTGCTGTTACAGCCTGACCTGATGCTATGTCATACACTCCCCTGCATTTAATTTCCTCCCACTCTGTAACTTTCCTATCTTCAAAGCATCTGACGAAGTGGGATTTTCTCCCACGAAATCTCATGCGATTATTAAATCTGTTAGTCTTTAAAAGTGCCACAAGACTCTGTTGTCTTTTAGACTCATGGTTAGAGCACTTGCTTGGGATGTGGGAGACAATTTGAACTAGGTTCTCCACCTCTCATGAGACTGTTCTGATCACTGAACTACAAGGCATTTGTTCCTCTAGTGTGGATTTAGGCAGGGTTTAGCCCACTAGAGGGGATGTATGCCTCTCCTATTGACTGGCTTAGGAAGCTCCCTGCCTCCAAGGCGGACTTTTGTGGCTCACATTTTTTGATACTTTCTTCTCTCCACGCATTGTATAGGAGTCTAGGTACCTAATTCAAGCTTTGTGGATTGCAGTGTTGTTCCTCTAGAGCCAGGTTCCGTTGACTTATCCTAAGCTACTGTAGTACTGCTTTGGGAAGGTATTTAAAGAAATACGTGCATGTACGCATGCGCATACTACATACCCCTCACCAGTGTCTAATTTCTCTGAGGTAAAATCTGCATGCTTGTGATTTCTAAGAGACAGTACTGAGAAAGATGAAGTCACATTAAATAGCCAGATCATGTGGCCCTTTCCTTTTACTTTATCTGCAGCTCAAGTTTATGTGGCAGTTCCTAAGTTTTTAATGTGGTGGATATTTTATGCGTATTGTGGCTTTATACATTCATTTTTTTAGTCAAGGACAAAGGATGAGCTTCACAGTCAGTTTCTGACCTTTTGAAAAGCTAGTAGCACATGGAAGGAATTTTAAATAATATGTAGGAGTTTCCAGCAAAGATCACCCCCCACTAGAATTATTCTGGGTTTGACTGTTAGCGCCTTAAAATTTAAAAGTTCAAGTTATTTCACTTTAAATCAAATAAAACAGACCATCAATCCACAACTTCTCAGATTTTCATCTCTGTTCAAGATTAAATATTGCAGGACATGATATTAATCACAGTGCACTCTGATCTGAAAGAGTCACATAACCAGTAGCATTTTTTCAGGTCTTTTACCATGCGAGTCTTCAGAGCAAGTGAATTTGATCACCATAAATGTCAAAGAAAATCCAACAATTTGTTTGATTAGTTGCACTATAGAAGTATTGAAGCTAGCAAGAAACATTTAGTTTTATTTCAACAGTTCCATGAATACCAGAAGTCCTTCTTGAACATCTTTCCTAAATATTACATGCAGAATTGAAATTGACAATGTCTAGTTGTTAGAGGCATAGATTTGAACTTGAAAAACTTGTTACATGATCATCAGCTTGTCAGTCTTACTCTGTGGGCACAAGTTGCCAATGTGTGTAAGCTCTGTGCGTGCTGATACACCCTGCCAGGACAACTGGACCAGCTGCCAGTCTTCCACTTTGCATCCCCTTCCTATGAACTTGCATTATTGCCTTTTATTCCTCTGCCAAATTCTCCAATCCTGCTTTGGTGGGGTTCAAAGCCCGAATCCAATACCCAAGGGACAGGGGAACTATTTTTAGTATTTAAGTACCTAAATTATCAGGAATACTTAAGCCTTTTTTACTAGATGGAACACAGCATAGATCTATGAAAAATACCCTTGTTTAATAGTTCATTATTACATTTACACCAGCATGGAAGATTCAGATCTAACAATAGGTAGCACAAGGATTGTGTTCAGTTTGTAGGGAGGCCTTATCATCTGCCTGTTCCCAAATGAGTTTTATTCAGCCCCAACTAGGTAGGTGCAGGAGAATTCACACCATCTGCACTTACAATGTCCACTTACTCCCAGTCTCTTTAGAAGAGGTGCATAGGGGGCAATAACAACATGAGAATCTATTATCTTCATTGAACACCTATAAATCTCCTCACACAGACTGATGGCTTGGGAGAGCATGAATTTCACTCAGAAAGAGAAGAGTCTTCTCCCCGCTGTCTCATTTCCTCTGCGAAGATATAGTCATACTGCAAATGCTACAGTGAGCCTATATTTGACCATATAAGTACATAAAATGAGCTTGAAAGATTTTATTGCACCCACAAGCATTCTGGGCACTTTAAAGGCATAGGAAAAATACATCTCTGGTCTGAAGATCTTGCGATCTAAAAATCACAACAAGTGAAGATATACAAGGTTCCAACCCATTCTTCTTGTGAAACTTCAAGCCCAGAAGAAGTTCATTTTTATTTTCTTGATTGGTTTTGTTTATTCTGTAGCTCAGTACATGGCTTTATTGCAGTGTTGGTGACTGTTTCATTTTAATTCACATCTACCAGGAAAATCTCATCACTATGAAACTAATTCATAGTGCTCTTTGCAGCCCTACAATATAAAATTATAATTAATTCCTAAAAATTTACATTTGATTGTAATGGGTTCTTTCTGTTCATCAAAAGTTTACAACACATCTAGTTCTTCCAGTTAGTAATTTATCCTGGATTTGACAAGATTTTAATGTTATCTTCTTGTATTACTTCTGAGTGCAGATAAAAGGTATGGCACACTTCACAGTCTAAAATACGTAGCAGTAGTTTATTGCTTTTTGGTCTATCAATTTTTAGATCTCTATGAACGTTAATTGATTTTTGCTGCAAGATATTTCAATATTTGTATTCATTTATAAATTTTGCTAGAAATATCTTCCAGAGATATGGCATCATTTTGTCAGACACCAGAGAAAATAAGAACAGGATCAAAAAACAAAAATATCTGTGTTACTACATGCAAAGAACAGCTTGGTAAAAAATTTTGATAATGGATGAAAAATTTCTTAAAGATGTTGCAGAGGATCAAGACTTGTCTACATAAGAAAGTTCCGGTGCTTTAACTAAAGGATTTGTTTTAAACTGATGTAATTAGATTGGTGCAAACCAATTGTGAGCATGTATTTTGATTTTAGGACTTGTCTACATAGGGAAAGTGACTGGCATAATTATAGTGGAATAGTTATTCCACTGTAGCTATGCTGCCATAAAACTCACCCTCAAGGACACAATATTCCAGAATAAAAGTGGCTTTATTCCAGATTACTCATTCTGCTTCCAAATTTCCCTGTGTAGATGAACCCGCAGTATCACAGCAATGACACAAAGTGATTGAAGGAGACTGAAAAGCCTTCCATTGCTAATACAGCTTTTCAAACTCTAGCAACTGATGATGGTTCACATGTGGTCCTCATCAACAGGGAAACTATTTAACTGCTACTGTAGACATGACAAGGTTTTTATATTTCCTGTAGTCTGACAACTGAAAGCCACCTATGGTAATTAAATTATTAACCTTCCTCAACTGAAGTGGAAGGTTAACTGAAATCTATTGATGACAAAAGAATAATTCCTGTGTTGATTGACCCTGTGGGTGGAATCTTCAAAGGGACTTGGGAGCATAACACTGAGCATCATGGCACCTAGGAGATCACAGGAACACCAGATGGAGGTAGCCAATGAGAGATGTCAATGTACTAAACTCTGGCCCTGCCTCAAAGATAAGCACCCAAGTCCAGGCTGCAGGAAGGTGCCTAGGTCTGCTAGAGATTCACAAACAAGAGATGTAACCACCTATCTAGTTTCTTGCAGGAATCAATCAGGTGCTTGTCTCACCTGTCACGTCCACCTTACAAGTATTACCCCATCAATTTGATTATTCACCAGAGAAGTGGGAGACCCCACTTTAAAATCCTCTCACTCTGCCAGCAAAGGGGGAAATTGAATCCGAGTCTCCAACATCACTGAGTACAGTAATTATTGGGCTAGCAGTTATAAAGTGGACACTACCTCCTCCTCCAGGTGGCTTTTGAATGGAGTCCGATCCATCATAGGCACACTCTGAGCACACCTACCAGATTAGAACTTGCAGATGAATGCTCATCTTTCCCTGCTTTGTGGATCCCTTTGGGGCTTAGATAGGAGATACCTAGAAGAGACAGCAATTCACATACTCAGAGACAAAAAACACAGGTGCCAAGGGAACTTTTACTCTGGGAACTTAGGTGTTGAAGGGGTTTAGGTGTCTACTCTACAGTGTTTGGCAGGACTTTTATGGAGCCAAACCTAGTATTTCGGCACCTAAAACAGGAACTTAGGCACCTAATTATTTCCATGGATCCCACTCCTAATGCCCAGTTTAATAGCCTTAGCCAATAGACCATGATGTGAGTGCCAGGACTTCCTTTGAAGTCAGCTACACCAGTGTCGATCAGAATCTGGCCTTAGCACTCACAAAATGACCTCTCCCCATGATTACTGTTTATTAGTGAGATTCTACTGCAGTTAGTCATCTTTGAACTCCAGTAGGTGGCAAATTACGTTTTGTGTAACTGAATAATAGTAATTGTACAGAATCTTTTGGTGTTGCTTGACCGAGAGCTCTAAAACAAAGTTTTACTAATTAAAATCAGTTATTTAAAATGTAGTTCTACTCTGAAACTTGACTAAAAAAAATATTGAGAAGCTCCATGTCTCTCACTGATTTCTATACCAAGTGTGCTCTGCTTACATGTTTTCTTTTTAAATTATCATCCTTGAAAACACAACATGGGCTTTGAAAGCTAAGCTGTATTCCTCACATTTCAGGCATAGCATCAAATATAAAAAGGTTCTTGCAGGCCAAGATAGGCCTGGACACTTGTAAGAGTCCCATCACCTTTCAAGTGTTTGCACAGATGTAAATGGTGGGAATCTAGTAAACAATCCTTTTGATGCACAAGGTAGCCTAGAAGCCAGTAAATTTTTGAATATGCAATTACACATGCATGGTTAAGAAAACTGACACCACAGAGTATGGCCAATGCCTGTCAATTTCTAGCTAGTTATCTGCATATTACAGCCTAATGAAGTTATCCGCATTAGTGAATATGTACTTGATAGCACATTAGCTAAATAAATATTATAGAGCTCAATTTCTTCACAAATCCCTTCAAAATCAGTCAGCGGTACACGTATCACAAAGAAAAATTCAGCTCTTAGTGAATGCTAAATGTTATGCAAATATTGGTTGAAACAAAAATCTGATTGCAAACAGTACAGAAGTGATCGATATGAAGATGAACACATTACTTAATAATTTAGAGTAGTCAGTCTCATTGACTGCTTTCCACCCATCTCCAAAAACCCCAAAAGCAGCACATCAAAAAAATATCCTCATTCCATGACTGTTTGATTAGAAAAACCAACACAGTGGTTTTGCTGAGCTCTGCAGCAATTCTACAGCGATCTGAATTAAATAAAATATCCCAGAACAGTTGCTTTATTTATTTTTGTATTGTTCTGTAGTGACTTGTTACCAGTTGCCCCATCCTTCTACATAGGTTGAGAAAATATAAGAAAAGTATATTCTATTTACCAACATGAAGTTCTTCAACCACCCTAAGAAGGCAAACAATTGTCACCAGTGACTTCATATGAAGAAGAATGAACAGAGAATTCAGCAAAGGATACATGGAAAACAGGACAGCATGCCATCTCCCTGGAATGACACTGCTTCCCAGCTTATAAAAATGAAAAGTTAAGAGGAGTAAGGTCTTCTGAAAAGAGGTAGCCCAACAATGGTTACTCCATGGTTTTCCCAATTCAAATGTGCCCTGATCCCACTGAGTCACAACAACACAGTGTTTCCAAAGAGGGACTTCTATGGAGAGCAAGAATGCGGTGGCAGAAGTATATTGCCTTACTTTTGGTCCCCTCTCCAATTTTCATGACCTTTCTGCATATCATGGCATACGGAATCTCAGCCTCTCAAACAGGAGAGGCTTATTATACAAAACAGCTGTTAGCTACAAACTGGAGCTCAGGCTGTGGGTCTGATCTGCCCTTGTTTACCAGAGACCATATGAGGTCTGGAACTTTATACAGCACAAAGAAGTGTGCAGTGGAAAATGTATTTGTATATGAACCCTTGTCTCACGTGTTCTTAAGAAGGATTGGATCAGAAGTGAGATGATAGCAGTATAAAAATTTGTAACTGAAAAACAAAAAGAAACAGATACCAATATAAAAAGGAAGATGGTGGGATAAAACACAAAACATGAAGTAGTTTCTCTTCCTGTTCCCCACACGCCCCAAAGCTTCCAGACATACAAACATTCAACACACCGTATTAATGTCAAATGTTCAGAAGAAGAAACTTACAGTTATCTTATTTACACATCTACGGTGAAATCTTGGCCCCATTTAAGTTAAAGTCAGTAGTCCTAGTGTTAACAGGACTGGGATTTCAAGCCTAGAAGATAAGCCATTCTAATAATTTTTTTATGATATGTATTTTCTGAGGTTGTGGCAGAGCTAACCAAGTCTGTCTTCGATCTAAGCCCTCAGAAACAAGATTTATTCAGACATCCCATTACGATAGACTGTCTTGTAAATTCCCATTCAATGAGCACAGCCAACTGATAGTATTTACCAGTTATATTTCAAGACATAAGTTAATGATAAAACATACTGGAGAGAAACAGCAGTTACCTTCTCAAACCCACTGTTTTCTCTGAAGCATACGGAGGAGTAGCTAACTAGGAAGTTTCCATCCTACCATAGCTAGTGGAACTGCAGTTACTATTCTTGGTTCCTTAAGTGCTCTCAGTCATGGAGGAAAGCTCTGAAGCATTTGGAGCTTGCACTGCCTGACATGGTGTTGGATGTCCACGTATATGAGACAGTGCATGTGTAACCCATATGTCTAGAAAGGGCTATCTGTTTGAGAGACCTGCTAAGGGTGGGTTACTGTTGCTGGGCTGATTAGCTACCCACAACTAGAAACTTCTAGAGGCAGGGAATGGTAGCATTTTTGAGCATGCTCCACAGGGTTCCCTGCTGGTGTGGTCAGTCAGATCACATGAGAGCAGCAGTCTGTGCAGACAGCAGGCTAGAGCTGCCTTGAGAAGAGACTGTGTGCTCAGTTTTCGGGAGAGAAGCTGAGCCAGGACTGAACAAGATGTTTTCTCCCTCTAATGGAGTCACCTGCAACAGATTTTGCAGACATGCATATGGGACTTGAGGGCTGGTTGCAAAGGAGAAGGAAAAGCCTGCATGGAATTCTACAGAGGATTCCAGCAAAGGAAGAAGAGGACAGCTATTTCTTGCCACTCAAGCCTCTACACTGGAACAGAGACTGTAGCTGAGAGTTGGGTGAACTCCACGTGGACTTTGGGACTCTTGGGTATCTTTCCTGCGGGGTTTTCTGTAGGGATTGTTCTTGGTTAATTGTATTTTGTTTCCTTAGGATAAGGTTCATTTAGTTAGTAGTTAATAAAGTTCATCGTTATGTTTGTTTTTAGTATTTTAATGTGGGAGGGTACTTTGAGCAATCTTTGCTGTGAGTCCCATACAGACTGGATCCTGGGTCTCCAGCTGCTTTCTCCATAGGGATTGGGATTGATTTCTGCAAGGCACTGGAGAAGGGCAACTATATGAATTTTAGCCCACCCGAAGGTTACACATGGTCTTAGCCCGAACATCAGCTTTGCAACAAGGCAATGGTGGTGCTTTTCCCACAAGTGAGAAGCAGCTCATCTTATTATCACTCTTGAGCAAATCAGGCCTTCTGCTGGCTTTATGCACAGGGGTAAATTTCACTACTAGGTTTCTAAATGGCAAGAATTCTTTTTTCTCCTCTTATCCCTTGCTAGTCTCCAAGGGAAAACAAACCATTTCTTGCTTACCTCACAACAAGCAGGCAATTGGAGGAATGGCCTCCTTTCAGTCTCCCTTTCAGGAAGGGAGCATAAAGTACCATGGTTTTATATGAATGTACTGCCCTAATTTCAAACAAATTTTAATTTTTGCCAGTATAAAGGAACGTGTATATGAGTAGCTCACCTTAATATCTCACATGAAAGTTATTATACATGCTGGAGCTAATATACCCCGCCACTCTCAGCACAATATGTTTCCAAAGGAAAAGTCCTAGGGCACTCAGAAGGAACACAGCAGGATTTGATGAAGCCAGAAGCCTCATTTTGTCATGTCTCAATTAAAGCAAGGAGTTATTAGCTGTAGCTGTGGGGGTGTGAAAAAAGCTTCCTTTGTGTTACATGTAGATATATAATTTACATGGCATAGTGTATTTAAAGGCATACTGAATCTGACTAACAAATACTGCCCCGATACTTTAAGGTGGAACAGGTATTTGGGGGCTTATTCAATCGAATTTTGAAATATCATGCAAAATCAATTAACCTTATACTAGAGAATTTTAACACCATCATTAGTAAAAATAAACTTTGGGGGTTCTAATCACTGAAACACGACTATGTCTTTGGAATGAGCCAACCTACCGTCAGCTGCATCTTCAATGCATGTTCCATCATGCTGCATGATTCAGGTGTCTGGACACAGAAGGATCTGCAGGGTTTCTGGGTAACAAGCAGCTACAGGACACCCTGCATCAAGGAAACAGTCTTCTATTAACCCCCACCCCCAATATGGAATCTTAGAACTCAGAATTTAGGTAAAAACTGGCTTTTCCCCCTAATTATTATGCGAGCTTGCAGTCCTTACATAAGCAGGGTCATTAAACTCTTGAATCTGTGTCGGTTCCTTACACTTTTGCCATTATGAGGTACAGTCATTTAAAATTAGACTGAAAATAGAGACTAAAGGATACAATACTACCTAATCTAGGACATGTGTGGGGACAAGAAGTGGGAGTGCATTTTGATTCACTAGGTTTCCCAGATTAAGAATATTTGTTTTTAAGTAGGGCAAGTGTTTTTAGGTTTGACCTTGTAATTTGTTGGAAGCAGCTTTTCTTACAATAGGAGAAAGACTGTGCACTTCAACAGTTATCTTTTCCCACATTACCTCCTACAGTCTCCTACCCATCCCTAAAGTCATGAACTAACAGCTACCCGGTCCTTCACAAAGCTGACACACTCCTGCACCAAAGGAATAGATTTATTTAGAAAAACTGAACTAGCATATATTATACATACTGGGAAGCCAAGCAATCTCTTTAATACTATGTACATCTCCTTGTAAATTCTGTCCTAATCTGTGGTCATCTCCCCAAAGGTCACATCATAGCTTGCACGTGAGGTTGTTAAAAATAATACGCTAAGGCAAGTTTTTTATCTCTAAGGCATTGTCTACACTAGAGAAGTTTTTTCAAAAGTTTCTGCCTGTTACTAACACTGGGTCAGCTGAGGTAATGCACCCTGGATGAGTTCTTGAAATACTCTGAGATATTGCTAGGTTCTAAGGTAACCGCTCAGCAAAGTGAACCCAGAGAGGTCAGTTTCAATCACCATACCTCAGAAGAGATTTGATAGAATTAGAAGAGGTCCAGACACAGCTAATGACTGATTAGAGACATGGAAAGGTGAGGGAGATGGAAGAGCCTGGGACTGTTTAGAAAACAAGTGAATCAAAGGAGAAATGTGATGGAGCATCTTACCTTTCCATTATCCAGCTGCATTGCATCTATATGCTAGCCAACAGTCCTTTTCTTTTAAGTCACAGCATTGTTGAAGTGTAGCATATCCCACCTCCTTCTTCTATTTCAGCCTAAGAACCTTAAACCACGAAGCAGCTGTCCTCTTCACTCAAAAGCCATCCCTTTTTTTTCTCCTGGGCTACTTCCTATGTTACCTGTCTCCTGCCACCCTTTTCCTGTCTCTTTAATCTAAACATAAGGTAGGTTATGTTCCCAGTCTGTAGGGAGCAACTCAGGCCCTTGACAAGCTTCTTCAGATTACCTCTTCGTTAATAGAGGATACTTTACAGCTGCTTCCTAGCAAGTAACCATACTAGTTTGTCCTACTCACAGGAAGGAAACACTACCATCCTCTGCTCCTATGGTCTTACTCTTTTACTGAACTAGAGGGCCCACCTTTTATCTCACTTCCTTTTTCCCAGAGGACATTGCTTCTGACTGACAATCATGTGAATGGGGAGGAAGGGGGCACATGTCATAGCTGGGATTTGACTCTCTTAAAGGCTCAACTAACCCAGTGATAGGACACAATGTAGGTATATAAACAATAGATGCTCTCTAGAGCAGTGGTTGTCAACCAGAGGTACACATACCCTTTGGGATATGCAAAGGTCTTCACAGGGCAACATCATTTGTCTAGATATTTGCTTTGTTTTACAACAGGCTACATAAAAAGCAGCAGTGATGTCAGTTCAAACTAAAATGTCATACAGACAATGACTTGTTTATACTGCTCTATAATAAGTACAATATTTATAGTCCAATCAATTTATTTTATAGTTATATGGTTAAAATGAGAAAGCAAGCAATTTTCCAGTAATAATGTGCTGTGACACTTTTCTATTTCTATGCATGATTTTATAAGCAAGGAGTTTTTAAGTGATGTGCAACTTGGGGGTATACAAGACAAATCGAACTCCTGAAGGTGTACTGTAGTCTGGAAGGGCTAAAAGCCACTGCTCTAGAGAAAGTAAATCAAGCATTCATATTTCTCTCTTTTTTACCAGAAGGAGGAAACATTCAATGAAGCTGGACAATAACATTTAAAACTGATAAAAGTAAACTTGTTAAAAAAAACAAACAAAAAAACCCCCACCATGTTTAATCATAGAGAGAGAGTTTACTGCCATGTAATAATCCCTGAGGAGAAAGGCTTCTTAGAAGGCGTTATGTAAGGTCTTATAAGCCATTTATATTGACAATGATATAGGGAGCCTGGGTGGGGATCAGCTGACGGGAAGCTGCATTTCAGCTGGAAAAACAAAACGGTTTCAGCCCTTGTGATTTATATGAGGGACCAGTTCAGCTCACAGTTGGTCCCAGGATTAGGGAGATGGTAAGATGTCTTAAAGTTACTTTTGTTTCTCTATTATCTCAACTATACCAAGCTTGGTACACCTGAGGTCAAAGAACTAAGTGATACCATGTTGTTGTATTGCTAGAAAGCAGAGGTGATTCTCTCAACGTTTTTCTGACCTTACGATTTTCACTGTTACATACTCCTTTTCTGTATATATGGAATATTGATTTAAAGCTGCTTATTTTGCTCACATGAGTAGATCCACAGAAATAATTACTGAGGTTGCTAAAATTTGGTCCATGGGATCCATTTTGCACCAAAGTAAGGGATCTGCTTCTCCACTGCCTCGCACATTGTGTAAATCATTTGTACCAGGAAAAGAAAGTGTAAAGTGTGTCACCAGTGTGAAAGGAGAATTCTGATTTAGTAACGTTTTGTACCTGATTTGTCCTCCCTTTGCATAGATATAAATAACTAGACAAGGGGCAAGCCAAGGCAGGATCAGGTCTCCTATCTAAAGCCATCAAGAGAGCTGAGCTATAAACTCCAGCTAGATTTGTAATGGCAATGGTCTCAGGACCTTAATAGTGACTATTTTTCATATTTTATATGAAGTATAGTTGTGCATATGACAAATCATGCACTGAATTACACCTAATGCAACTCCAGTAACTTCTGTGTGGTTCCATAGTGTAAATCAGTGCAGAATTTGAAGTGCAAACTGGTAACGAGCGTTAATTATTTCAACCACTAGAGGTCAGTCATAGCAACAATAAATAGTTCTTCAAGCTGCAGTTTAGTGTGTATACAGTTGCTTCCTCTTCCTTCTCTGTCTGACTGATAGTGTATGCTTAAGGTTTCTTCAAGTATCATCTACCACATAGCGTCACATAGACCAAAGAACAACATACAGAATCATACACCATAGCAAATCACACATAAATCTGTACGAACAGACTCAGAGACAAAAAGATTAAGGCCTAGTCTATACTGCGGGGGTACTTCTACTTACTGCGCTGCCTTGACTGGGCTACGTCGACTGGAAGGGCTCGTCCGTCCACACAGCATTGCTCCATGTGGGAGGGTGGAGTAACAGCGTGAAATGGAGAGCACTGCCCGCTCAATTGATCCCGCTGCCTTGATCCGTGAGGATCGCCACAGTTTTCTCAGTATAGACACGGCCTAAGAAACCTCACTCAAATTGAGGACAGCACAGTGTTGACTTAACATAATATAGTTAACCCAATGCCAAGGGCTAAATTCTTTTTGTTATCAGTATGTACATTAAGTAATTCTATTGGCTGTGGTGGAGATATTTTGGATTGATAATAGAGCTATCACCAGAGGATGATAATTCTGTTTGGCTGCAAGTTTTGAGGTTATGAAATTTGTTTTTGTTCCACACTGGAATGAACACAAAACCTTTCATATGTTTTCACACAAATGGAATTGTGTTGACGTGTCTATTTGCAGACTGAAACGTGTATGTAGCTTGGGATATAGGAGCCCCAAATTTAAGCCAGGAGCTGAACCTGGATCTCCCCCAACCCAGCCCAGCATCATTACCTCCAGAGTCTCTTTCTCTTTCGCCCTTATCGCTGTCCCCCATAAAAACTTTGTCAAAATCAATATGTCTCTGTAAAACATTTTGGCTTTGACAAAACTGCATAATTCAGCAAAATTTAATCTTGCCCCCCAAAAAAATTTCAACCAACTCTAAAATTACTTTAACTTATCAGGTTTTGGCCCGCTATCTCTAATGAGTAAGGTGGTATGATGACTGGTTTGTTAGACAGCCATGTAACCTAGTACAGTTCAGTTACTTACCATAATTTGGGTACAAGCTCTCTAACAAAGGCACACAATCCTAGGTAATAACATATTGTGAAATGATTTAGCTCACTGAGGCTGAAATGTAACACTGATCTTAAGGACAATTGTAGTATGAGAGAGGGCATTTTATTTTGGGGATTAGTGAAGGCTTTGCTCCTTGGGTAGCGTGGGAGATGGATTTTGTGTTTTGTTTTAAACACACGTGTCTAGATAAAGTGAAGGCGATAGAGCAGAGTTTTTTTTCAGGAAAAAGAAAGTGAGCTGAGGAAGAAAGAGATGAAATTCCCAGAAATAATTGCACCTGGACCTCCCACTGAGATCCATGGGAGTGAAGGGGGCTCAGCATGAAACAGGTGGTTCCCAGCATATTGCAGAATGAGCCTTACACAGAGGAATAGAAGGGATTGCACAAAACAGCAGTTCAAGTTTGATTTCAGTGTTTGGAAGCCTACTTTAAGAAAAAAATAAAGAAGTGGTCAAGGTATTCCAAGTCATGTTACTTTTCAGGTATACTGACAGGATTTATATGTTTGGCAGCTGAGTTGAACAAGGTATCTTGTTTTGAAGAACTGAACATCATTTCTTGATGTCCCTCATGCATGTCCTAGATCAAATCCCAGATTTGCCCATGCTCAATTTTGCAAGATCTCTACTTAGCAGAATTGCTAGACGATTTACTTAAATTGAGATGTTGATCTGTTTTTTCTCTCAGGTGTAATGAATATGTGACCCCAATTCCGATCCAGTTTTGTTCCCAGGAACTACTTTCTTGAAACACAATGCCCCAAATTCTGACAATTCTTTTATCACTAGAAAAGGAAATAACAAGATGCTTAGATAACATGAGCACATCCCACAATCTTTAAATCCTACCGCTCCTCATAACTTCACCCACTTCCCTATATCTGAATTAGACTGTAAATGTCTCAAGTCGGAAACCTTTCTTTTTATGCTCGTGAGGTGCAGTGTCATCAGGACTCAAGGCCTGCCACAGAGCCAGTCTATTGGCAACCTATTGAGTACAGCTGACCTAGACTGGGCTGCCTGCCTGAAGGGACAAGACAGCAAACCAGTTCTTAAACCCATTAGCAGCAGCAGTTTAGTGGCTGCTCCAAGCATCTGTTGTCAATGGCTGTGAGAGCTCCTGTGCTTGCTTGTTCTCAGTTCTGCTGCTGTCTTGCTTCACTAGGTAATCTGGCTCTGTCCCTCAATTCTGATTCCTGACTTTTGTCCTTTGACCCTCAATTCTGGCTTCTGGCCTCTGACTCCAGCTGTGACCCTAGGTTGTGTCTATACTTGTAAATTTAGGTCGACTTTAGCTATGTCTACTTAACTAAGTCGACTTTAAGTCGACTTTGTTAAGTCGACTTAGCATGACTACACCTACATTTTAAGTTGACTTTGGGGGGACCTTACAAAGTCGACCTAGATCGTCCACACTGAATGCCTAGGTCAACTTCTAGGGGCTAGGGGGACCTCGGGCAGGTCCATGGTGGCGGGGGGGGGCACCCATTGCCCAGTGCCAGGGGGCTCAGCCTTTGCCTCATTGTACCTGGGTACAATGGGGCAAAGGGGGACAGGGACCCTGGCAGGGCATAGGGACAGGGTGGGCAGGGCTCTGCCCTGCCCTGTGGGGAGGGGGCATGCAAGGCTCCCTCTGTGCCCCCCCAGCAGGGAGGGCAGTGGGGGAGTCCTGGAGAGCCCTAAGTCGATTCTAAGTCAATTTAGGGCTACTCCAGGTCTACACTGGCTTAAGTCGGCTTTAAAAAGTCGACTTAAGCCTAAAATCAAATTAAAAGGAGGTTTAATAAAGTCGACTTAATTTTCATTAAGTCGACTTTATTTTCCTTAAGTCGACTTAAGGAAAGTGTAATGTAGACGCAGAGTAAATTAAGTCGATTTAAGCAAGCTTAAGTCGACTTAATTTACGAGTGTAGACACATCCCTAGACTCCTAATCCTGGCTACAAACTCCTGCCCCAACCATGGGGCATATCCACCTATGTCCTGGTTTCTGATAGGTGTTGGCAAATAATGGTTTAATGTTTATTGCACTTACCACAAACTCTAAATTCATTAGCATTTTGAATGCATAAGATAAAACAAACATCTGAAGAACAGGTCTTAGTCCTAAAGATTCTAGACTCAGTAGAATTTATGGTTAACTATAACTAATAAAAAGGTTCTGTGTGTCTAATTTGGAGCCTCAGCTGTAGTACATGAGCTTATTAATCAAATATCAGCACTCTTAACCTTGTTGGCTATGCCCAGTATCCCTTGGGTAACATTTAGTCTGCATACTTTTATTTTAAAAAAAATTCAAAATATAAAGAAAAACAAGAGCAATTGTATCTGAAACTGATCCAACTGTATAACAAGAAATAAAAGCTTTTTGGATTTACTGCTTACCAATGTTGCATCCAGACTTGTCTTTTCAAGGAAATAAGCTCTTGGAGACGGAGAATGGAAAATCAATTCACCTTACCAGCGGTGGACTATGCTGACAGAATTTATAGTAACCCAACTGCATCCTTCATGTACAAGATGGATAAATTGTGTTAATATGCAGTATTATCTGATGGAAAGAGGGGCCCAAAAGGAAAGTGTTTGTTGGGGTGGTGGTGCTGCTGGATTTCAGACAGATTGGTAGCCACTGCAGGAAGCTGATTTTTCAACACAACAATCCATTTGAATAGAACCTTATATTTCATGAAGAAAATATAATTTCCCTGCTGGTAAATTTGTATTCAAATATTATTGTTTGAGTCCAGAAAGCATACCAAGCCAAATTCTGCTAAAATACATGGGTAGAAATTCCTTTGACTTTCAGTGACCTTACACCTTCAACACCAGTTTAAACATATGTAAGTGACAGCGAATTCTAGCTCACTGTATTTATTCTGGTAAGAAATCATGCCACATTATCAATTTTCAAATACAAATTTGAAGCTGTATGGCTATGTCTACACTTACAAAAGCTAGTTCAAATTAGTTAATTTGAACTAATTCAAATTCATTTTAGTTAGTTTGAATTGACTTAATTCGAAGTAGTATGGCCCCACTAGCATGCTAGTTCGAACTAGCCATGGCCATGCAGGGCACTTGCTTAGTTCGAATTAGTCAGTTGCAGGAAGGTCAATCTGCTGATTAGTTCAAACTAAGCAGTTAGTTCGAACTAATATGGCCATATTGGATTAGTTCGAACTAATTAGTTTGAATTAACCATTAATTTGAACTAAGCAATTGAATTTATTAGTTCGAATTAAGGAAGCCCTTAATTCGAACTAATGAAAGCCTAGTGTGGCCAAGGCTCAAGTTAGTTCGAATTAAGCTTCCTAAATTGCAAGTATAGACATAGCCTATGATTTTTAGCCAGTTAATGACAGCTATCAAGTTCCTCTTTATTTTTGTCAGTTGCCAGGACAACTTTAAAAAATGGGAGGCTGTAAAGTTTTTACTGGCTAGAAGCACCAAGTCTCTCAGAAGACTGGTTTTGAACCTGAGCTGTTAAAGAGCATTATCAATTAAGAGGAGCCCTGTATCTTTTTTCTGATACAGCATTTTTTGGCTGCAATCCTCTGACAGCACCATCTGGCAATGATCTTTCATCAAGCCCTTTGGAGGGAGCCTTTCTATACTTGCTCTTCGGTCTAACTATGTGTGCCATGCTATATGGGTGCATTCTCTCCCTTCTCCCCGTTCCCCAAATTCAGTTGCCGAAAGCTAACTTTCCTCTGGTACACTCCAGTTATTAGTGCACTTGTAAGATCTTGGCTATGTTAATAGAGAATACATGGTGTAAGGTGCAATACAGCTTTTGTTGGAGTTTTCATTTGTCAATATTGCATTTAATCTGCAGTGGTGCTGCTTATTCCCCTAGCTTTGTTTGATTCCTTCAGTTCTTCACAGACATCCTTAGTCTTGACTATTCTAGGTAACTGTTTCACCTGCAAAAAATTTGCCATTTCATTCTTTTCCAGATCATTAATGAATATGTTAAACATTGGTCTTAATACAGGTCCTAGTACACACTACTGTTAGCCTTTTCCTTTGTAAAAAAAATTGGATATTTATTTATCTGCTTTGATTTCTCTCCTAGCCAGTTTCTAAACTATGACCAAGATTCACCTCTAATCCCATGGCATGTTTCTTTTATAACCTCTATGTCTTTGTCAAACCATTTGTAAAGAAGTCTAAACAAAAATTCAAGCTTCCAGTTTTATAAGAAATAATTAAGTTCTGAGATTTCTAACTAGGTAATCCTTTTATATCTACCCTTCGGAACTAAAACCTTTTGTACCAACTAATTTGCTATTTCAGGACCTATCCTATTATAAAATTTCACCAAATCAACCTATGCAAAAAATTATGAACACTTAATACCAAGATGCCTGGACAGAAGGGCAGGTCTTCTAAAATTTGACAATTCTGAATTTAGCTGTTACATCTTCCATGATTTTATTTCTACAGTTTTCAACTACTTTGATGCAGTGTACTGTGTGGCATAAATCTTTTTGCCAACGAATGTTAGGTACCAATCTGGATATTCAATTTTTAAAAGCTTGATAAAGAGAAATGTATTTGGGATTACATTCCATCAGTCATATTTAACTCCCTTCTTCTTCATGTAAGTAAGTCGTGAAAAATCTCTATAACTACTCTGAACAGTTTTTGGATTTTGTTCTTGCATGGTATTGGTTCTTTATGCCTAATTAAATTAAGCTAGACTTTCCCCTGAGATTGTGACAGTAGTATCTTTGCTCTGTAATCTGTCCAGTCTCCCTGAAACTTTCTTTGATAGCTTTTGTAAATTTTAAACCTCTTTGTAAGAACAGCTTGTTATGTAAAATGCAGCTTGTTTTGATTAAAGTTCTCCTTTGTGGCAGTTGGATGCTAATGTAGAAACACAAACTCCTTGAGAGTTTTACCAACTGTAATTGGAAAACTGAGTACTAACCAACAATCAGGCAGGTGGTGGTTTCTGAAGAACTTCTGAATTTCCATATTGTGTTTGAGGTCTGCTTTAGGTATCACAACTTGATTTAAAATAGTGTTCTCAACACTCGTACACCAGAATGCATTCTGACTTTGCACTTATGACCTAGATTCCCATCATCTACTCTGATTACTTTTAATATTGGTAAACAAAACTCAAATCAGCAGTAAATACCACAGCAGAATTCTAGCAGAGTGCCAGCCCAAAAATGAGGATATATCTATCAGCACGCTGTACCTCACAAATAACCATCCCAACAGATCTCCATCCTCTTCAAATGATTCCACAAGTGAGGCATTTCAATACCACTTTAATCACTTGCCATTAGGATAATTGTATCAAGACATTTTTACTTTTTTTCATTTCATTTTGATTTTCTAAGAAAATGACAAAAAAAAATCCTTGTCATATTTTTCTTTGCATACTAGGATGCCATCTTTAGTATCTTGGACATAACTATTTGTGGTTTCTTTTCAGATATAGAAAGAATAGTGCTATTTCCACCTGTATGGATGCTTGTAACCAGTCAAGTTATTGTTTGTGTTTGATCAACGATTGGTATTAATGTCAATGCTAATTATTTTAGTTGTTCTCTTTTTTCTTCACTTGCATAATCTAGCAACGAACTTGTGAATTTATGTCTGCTGTAAGCCTATATCTAAGATAAAATCATTGATTTAAAATTGCACATTTTGTGCTGCCTTGAAGGGGATGTTTGCCTGAGTGAATTCTGCAACTGTCTTATCAAATTTAAGTCTTTGCCTTTCAATTGTTCTTATGACATAGTCACCATTTGAACTTTGCCCTTTTTTGGAATGCCAGGTATGATCAGAGAGTATTTCTGAATTAAGAGGATATTGAAAAGCTGTTGGAAGACTTGGAATAGTGACCTAAACCTACATCACTGCTATATTTTGATGACAACGACACTAAAAATGTATCACTTGGAAAATGATGTAACTCAAGCTCTTCCACTTGGAGTTAGAATTCCATCAATGTTAACTGATATTACAACAATGCTTAGAGGCTCTAACTAGGAGCAGGGTTCAAGTGTGCTAAATGCTATTCATATGTATAGTGAGGAACACTCTCTGCTCCAAGGAGTTTACAATCTAAGACTCAAATCTGCAACTGGGTCAAGATGGGCAGATCCCTACACCTGTGGGGTACGTCTACACTGGAGCCTTAGGTTGACTTAAAGAAGGTTAAGTCGACCTACCGACTCCTGTGTCCACACTGGGCTTTTATTAAGTCGACTGAAATGCTTCCTTAATTCGACTTAACACCATCTCTTACGGTCAACTTAACGCTTAAGTTGACCTTATTAAGTCAACTTAAGCCAGTGTAGAAGGGGAAAGCCCTTAAGTCGCCCTAATTGCCCTCCAGGCCCCCTCCCAGCTACCCACCATGCACCACTCCTCTGTCGACCTAGCACCTGCCAGTGTGGACTGAGGCAGTCAACAGGAGTTTTCAATGTGGACTCTCTAAGTCAACTTAACAAGGTCAACTTTAAGTTGACTTACAGTCAACCTTGTTAAGTCGACTTAACAGAGCCTCTAGTGTAGACATACCCGTGCAGAGCTCAAGGATTTCAAAGCAGAGCTAGTTGCATGATCAGAGCCCAAATGGACAAAATGGGAGAAAAGAGTTGATGTTATCCCCAGTTTATAGATGGAGGAATTGAGACAGAAAGATAAGGTGATTTGCAGAAGGTCACAAAGAAAGTCTGGTGCAGAGCTAGGAATTTATCCCTGGTTTTCCAAGTCCAAGTCCAGTGACTTAGCTACAAGGCAGCTATTCTTCACAAGGGCACAATTTATCTTGAAAAATCTGAAGAAACTGATTCAATGCACTCTTTGAAATTAGCACAAATCCTCAATCTCTTCCTACATAACTTTTGATAATGATGACATTATACTTGTTAAATAATGTCTGCTTTCCTTACTTCAGTCCATTCAGTTGCTTATTTCCTATCACTTAATTCAGCTCTAGGAATGTTTAGTGAGGTCAATTCATACTCTGATATGATCAGTAAATCACCCATTTGCAATAATGATCTCATTCGAACTGTAGTAAATGTGAAAGATGGTGAAGACATTTTCTAGTGAAATGTACACTGTGAAGACTGAATAAGTATTAGATATTCTTCAATAGAAATAGCTGGAATCTTTCAAGATGAACGGGCTGAGAAACCAGGTACGTTTTCTTATCTGAATTGCTTAACAGAACCATGCCGCATGACCAAAAGACTAAGCATGTGCATACAGTTTTCATCACTTTAAAATCTGTTTTGAGTTACTTTTGAGCAGCCTACAAGCAAACAAAAGAAACTGTTTCCAGGAGAGGAATTTTTTTCATGACGTCATTTATACAGTTTAAAGGATTGCAGATTTCCTGCTTCCTCTTAAAATTGCATTAAATGAACTACATTTTGTTGTAATGTGATACATACTGTGCATTGGAGTTTGTTCTCACTATCCTCAATCTACCTGATTTTTTCTCCATTGCAAAGGAGAAAGGAGAATTTATTGTCATTAGGCTGAGTATTTCTTCCTACATTTCCCCCCTATTTTATGCTCATTTTATTTATATAAATATTTAAATAGAAAGGAAAACATTTATCCTATTGCATGGCACCATTTCTGGGATGCTGACACAATCTTGAAAGTCAGGGGAGGATTGTATGAGGCAGGCTTCATGATTTTGTGGTGAGATGCACTTGGGGCTGATCCAAATGGGAGACTCATCACTGACTTCAATGGGCTTTGGATCAGGCTATTGCTGTACAGCAAAACAGAGAAATCCTATAATCAGGAGACTTTATACCCTTTATGATGCAAATTAGGTCTCTAATCTGTCATCATTCCAGCCTTTTCTTGTTCACTAGGGAAAGATTCTGCACTGCAGCTTCATAGGAGTGTAGTCTCCATATGCGTCTATGTATTAGAAAGTAGGCTGTACCTCTGTCTGAACTGTGTTTCAATTTCTCCTGAAATTCACCTACATGCTTCTTTCATAGCATAGGGGAGAATTAATAAAAAATATTAGTGGCTGATCCAGCAGTCTTACACAAACAACTCAACTTAACTTTAGTGGACATTACATGGTACATAAAGGTTGAAGATAAGCGCCTGGTTTTCAACTCATCTCTCCCTTCTCCTGCATTTAGTCCCTTCCTATGGATGAGGTCATTTAGCTCCTAGCTCTGCCCAATCTAGATTTCCATTTTAATTTTACTGCTGCTTTTGTAGTCTGTATTCACTGAAACTGTTGCCTGGGTGGAAGTTGGGGGTGGCCTAAAGTGAAGGAAAAAGGTTTCAGGAAAAATTCTGATTGATTTTAAATACACACAAATAAACTCTGTTTATTCTCACTTATAACTAATATTCCTATGCATTAGGCACACTAATTAGCAACTACTAATTAATACTTTGACTTTCTATGCACTTCTAAGCTGTTTATTCAATGATCCCAAAATACTTCACAGAAATGAACTCATTTAGTCTCACAACATGCCTGCCTATAACATAGAGAAGTGTTGTTATTTTCCCCAGTCAAAGATGAGGATACTGATGCATAGGGAAGTGAAATCATCTGCCCACTGTCAGGGAAGTTAATGTTAAAGCCAGAAATAAACCCAGTTCTTGGAGCTGAACAACAATATGTAGTTGTCTCAAAATAACTGTACTGCATTTTATCACTGCTATTGGAATTATATCATGCTGATGTCATTTGTTGTATATCCTGCAATCCTTAATCACATTCATAATCTTTCTTAATGCAAGTAGCCCTACTGAAGTCAAATCGATCCAATTATTTGTATGAAGGAAGGATCAGATCTGTAAACTGTAAGATGTCACCATATTATGTTAGAACATGAGGGCGGGTACTGAAACTTGCTTTAGCTATACAAGTTTTTATTGATTAAGGGTCCTTTTGAAAGTGCTTCGCCTTGACTGGAATTGTGAATGCTGTGGAGAATTCACATGAAGGCAGATTTATTTCACTTTCATTTCTCTTCACACAAGTCCCTCATTTTTCAGTATCACCAGATGTCCCCACAGCAGAACTGCAATGGTTTGTAAGTTCACTGGGGGCAAGGATGTGACTCTGCGTGCCGCCCACACATCCCCCAGTATGGCCTCTGAATACTTATCCAGGAGAAATTCAGCCTAGTTTAAAATAATTATTTTATATTAGCTTAAACTAGGCAGATACAATCATTATTATAGATTTTATACATACCTTTTTCACTTATACAAACATACCCAGGCAGCGCATGTTTCCACTGGGCTTAGAGGCTGCGTCAACACTTGTAAATTAAGTCAATTTAAGCTTGCTTAATTTGACTTAATTTACCCTGCGTCTACACTACAGTTTCCTTAAGTCGACTTAAGCAGCTTGCTTAAGTCGACTTAAGGAAAATAAAGTTGATTTAATGAAAATAAAGTCGACAATGAAAATTAAGTGGACGTTATTAAACCTAGATTTCATTAGATTTAAGGCTTAATTTGACTTTTTAAAGTCGAATTAAGCCAGTGTAGACGTGCGGTAGCCCTAAGTCAACTTAGGGCTACCCCAGGACTACACCAATGCCCTCCCTGCTGGGGGGGGGGGGGGAGAGGGAGCCTGGCATGCCCCCCCAAATGGCAGGGCAGAGCCCTGTGTGTTGCTGTCCAGATTTAGGGAACCATTTATGTTATTATTTCCTATTAATATCTCATATATGCTATAATCCATAGGAGCTATGTCATGTTTGGTATCAATAGAAAGGTAGTAATTTGCTGGGAATGATTATATAGTTTATGTCTAGGAATTGGATTAGAAGTTAGTTTAGTTAGGAATTTGGTTGTTAATCTATACTTTAACTTGTGAGACTCTGTGTAAACACCTGAGACATGCTGGAATACAACCATTGTGTCCTTAATGGCTCATCAGGTTACTCCCTGGGCCCATTGTAGTTGGCAGATTCCTTAACATTAAGGACACAATGGTTGTAGACAGTGTGGATGCTCTAGGTCGAGTTTGTAAGTTCCCGCTTAAGTCGACTTTAATTTTAAGCGTAGACACACTAAGTCGACTTAAAATTACAAGTGTAGACATAGCCAAAGACTGGTGCAGGCTCCTTGCTGCAGCCAACGGGATGGAAGATCAGCACTCCTCTATCCCTGACTGCCCTAAAGCACTCCCGTAGGTTCCTAGGTGCTGGGGTCACTGCTGGAGCCAGAGGGAAGAGAGCACCAATCTTTCATCCCCCTCGCTGCAGAAAGGAGCCAATACCTACAGATCCAGGTGGAGCACATGGTCCTACAGGATGCATTTGGTTTCTCTCCTGCAGCCAGGGAGATGGGAGATCAGTGAGGAGGGAGACATCCTTCACAAAGAAGTGCTTCTGTCTCGTTGCAAGGGGGAGGGAGGGAGGAGGCCCCTGCTGGCAGAGACTGGTGGCCCTTAAGGATTGTAAAAATGGTATCTATGGCCCTCAAGCCAAAAAGGTTGGGAACAACAGATATAGGAATTTGGAGATCAGGAAGGAGCTTACGATGATATTCAGCAATCACTCTGGACTCAAGGGCTATGTCTGCACTGGCAAATTAAGTCGACTTAAGGAGGTTTAAGTTGACTTAAATTAAGCCGCGCTCACACTAGGCTTTCATTAAGTTGACTTAAGAAATTCCTTAAGTCAACTTAATGAACACTTAAGTTGACTTAATTAGAACCGCCTATTAGGTTGACATAAGCCTGCTTAGGTCGACCTAACCCTTCTTTAGAACCGCCTATTAGGTTGACATTTAAGTTCACTTTGTTAAGTTGACCTAAAGGCAGTTAGGTCAACTTAACAAAGTGGACTTAGTCCACATCCAGCACTTTGTTAAGTCGACTTAATAAGGTCGATTTTAAGTCAACTTAAAGTCAACCTTATTAAGTCAACGTAACAAAGTCGACCTAACTTTTTGTAGTGTAGACATAGCCAAGGTGCTGAAAGAGATCCTCTTTATGCAGCGACCAGCTCCAGGTGCTTCTGTATGCCAGAACATGGGCTTTTGTAGTACATCTCCCCCACTCCCTCTGCAGAGGGTCTGGAAAAAAATTTATAGTGGTGGTGTTAAGAACCATTGAATCAAACTGTAAACTCTGGATATGATGGAAACCACTTAAAGCTAGGGGTTGTGGCAACACCCTTAGTTCCAACACCTATGCTCTGTCTGGGCTAGCTCACTTAATGGTATGGTTCCCAACACCACATCTTCCTTTCTCAGCCACACCTTGTAAATAACAACACTTAACATTTATATAAACACTCAATTCCAAATAGTATAACCATCCCAACTAAAATTACTGAAAATGTTCAATTAATTTCTGTTGTTTGGGCCTCAGGTCCCCCTTGAGATACCTGTGGTACTGTTGTCAAGGGAAGGAGAGTCCATTTATTCTGGAAATGTTATGGTCTAGGGCTTGATTGTCTTAACCTGCTCCATCTGTTGCTGAATTGAAAACTTCTCTGGCAAACTAGCAAATTCAGTGCCCTGTCTCTCACTCCCTTCTGGGATCTATAGATGTGTTGCCTGTTCCTCCTCAGTATATCCTCTGGGGTGCCATCAATGCCCCTCTGCCATATACCTTGGCCAGACTGGACTGTCTCTGTGCAAAAGAATAAATGGACATAAATCAGGCATCAAGAATGGTAACATTCAAAAACCAGTAGAGGAACATTTCAATCTCCCAGAACATTCTGTAACAGACATGAAAGTTACAGTACTTCAGCTAAAAAACCTTCAAGAACAGACTTCAGCATGGAACTACAGTGCTGGAATTCATACACAAACTTGACACAATCAGACTGGGTCTGAATATGGACTCAGAATGGCTAACTCATCACAAAAGGTAATTTCTCCTCTTTTAACAGCCTCATATTCTCATTAATTGTTGTTAAAGGCCCACATCCACTCTGTTTGAATTAAAAAAACGTATTTGGTTTGCTGAAACAAACTAACAAGCTACCATTCTGGAACTGTTTGAATTGAACTTGTGACTCACCCTCCTCTGCCTGTGTATATATACCTAACATGCTGCCGTTTCCATTTCATGCATCCGAGGAAGAGGGATTATACCCACGAAAGCTTATGCGATAAATAAATTTGTTAGTCTTTAAAAGTGCCACAGGACTCCTTGTTTGTTCTGGGTGACAATATTTTAAAACTATGGGGTTGACACTGCTGTTGTTTGTGATCATTGATTTCCATTACAGATGTGCACTGCATGATGTTCATGAAGCAGTGACAACTCCCAAGACCACAAATTTTATGATATATATAGCTTGCAGCACCCTCCCTGAGATTTCCTGTCTGGGAAGCTAACTCACATAGGCTACATGTATACTGTAAGTTTCTTTTGGCAGTGCATGTATATACTCAGATAACCTCCTCCCCAGTGTTTTTGTTTTTCTTTTGTTTTGTTTTGTTTTGTGCCAGTACTTAGCTAGCGACCCCCATGCCCCTGTGGCAGCCAGCGGCGGCAGCAGGAGCTGGGTTGCATCACTGTGGAAAAAAGGTGCCGGTACTCAGTACTCCTGAGTACCATCACAAAAAAAGCCCTGCTCCTCCCCAAGTTTAGCACAGGTTTAAGTAGCAGTGTAGTCAGGGAGGCATGTCTTAGGCAAGCAGAGATATGCCTAAAGAGTGTGTATATCATGTACCCGAGTACATAACCTACATACAGCTCTCTAATCACCCAAGGTATGATGGGACACTGTTATTTTTAGTCGTGTATTGTCCCACTGCCTCTGAGCTGCCGGAGCCTTTCCTCACTGCAAAAAAAGACTCTGGGAGTTAGGAAAGGCTCTTTATTAAACTTCCTTTAAAGTTGACTTTAGGCTTAAGTCAGCTTTCTAAAGTCGACTTAAGCCAGTGTAGACGCAGAGTAGCCCTAAGTCGACTCTAAGTCAACTTAGGGCTCTCCAGGACTCCCCCACTGCCCTCCCTGCTGGGGGGGGGGGTGGCACAGGGAGAGCCTGGCATGCCCCCCCAAAGGGCAGGGCAGAGCCCTGCCCACCCTGCCCCTATGCCCTGCCAGGGTCCCTGTCCCCCTTTGCCCCATTGTACACAGGTACAATGGGGCAAAGGCTGAGCCCCCGGCACTTGGCAAGGGATGCCACCCCTGCCATCGTGGACCTGCCCAAGGTCCCCTTAGCCCCTAGAGGTTGACTTGGGCATCCAGTGTAGATGCTTTAGGTCGACTTTGTAAGGTCCCCCCTAAGCCGACTTTAAATTTACGTGTGGACATGCTAAGTCGACCTAAATTAACAAGTGTAGACATAACCTTTCAGAGGAAAGATAAGGGAGAAAGTTTCCCACAATTCTGTGCTGCTAGAGCCCTTTCCCACAATAAGGAGAGCAAAGAGCTGCTCAAGTCTTTTCCTGCTGCCCCCCCATGCTAGGGTCTTTCACTGAGGTGTGTAGCTATTCCTCACAATGTGGATGCAGTGTGCTTCCCTCTGTGCACATGTACACTACTTGCTGACAAAAGTGATGTGTAGTGTAGAGGTAGTCTTAAGGATACAGTTCCCAATATCACATTTAGCCCCTTCCCCACAACACTGCACAACCAGTAAAAATGAAGAATAATTTAATAGTTTGGGGGGACTGTTTGTTGGCCTTTTTACGAATGATCAGGTACAGGCAAGTGCCAAAGGCATGATAGTGGGCTTAAGAGAACAAATTGTCAGATCTGGTATTTCAGTTCTCAAATTCCCATGTTACTACACACAACTATACACAGTGTTAATCAGCATTCATATGTGAAATTCAACCTCGGTGGCTACCTAAAAAGGCTCAAATCACAAAAACTATTTCTCATTTTCTGTATTTAAAAAAATGATTGGCCCAGAGCAGTAATCTCAGAGCTGTACTATGTAAATAATCACATCCTTTATCTCTAACTTTACAAGCAGGAACAGCGCAAGCAATGACTGAGATATAATTAAATACAGATTCGATTTACATCCACTGCACATGTATAAACTACAAACATATTGGGGAAAATATCTCATACTGGAAAATAACCAGTGCAATGAGCACATTCATTTTCCAAAATAAAATATTAAAAATATAAATCAAAACAAATGAGAAATGTACTTGATTTGTTTAAAGAAAAACTGTCTTTCAAATATAGTAAATCCAGTATTAGGAAAACAAGCTTTGTTTATATTCAGTTAAAGTAGAACAAAACAAATGGAAAAACTTACTTAAAATCTGGGAAACATGCTCTTAAGGAACTGTCAAATAATGTCTTCTATGTCAACAAATATTGCAGTCTTTTTCAGGAATTCCTCCTTTTGTTTTTTTATATAATTACACTTCCTGTCACTTCTGGGGAAGTGAAGAAACAGATTGACAGAGCCAGACAGGTACCCAGAAGTCACCTACTACAGATCAGGCCGAGCAAGGAAAACAAAGAACACCACTGGTCATTACCTACAGCCCCCAAGTCAAACCTCTGCAGCACATCATCAAGGATCTACACCCTACCCTGCAAGACGATCCCTCTCTCTCAAGCCTTGGGAGGTAGGTCTCTCCTTGCTTACAGACAGCCCCCAACCTTAAGCAAATACTCACCAGCAGCTACACTCCATAAACAGAAACACTACAGCAGGCACCTATCTCTGCAACAAACCCTGTTGCCAACTCTGCCCACATATCTACTCAAGTGACACCCCTATAGGACTTAACCAAACCGCTACTCCATCAGGGGCTCATTCATCTGCTCATCCACCAATATGATATATTCCATCATGTGCCAACAATGTCCCTCTGCCTGATATATTGACCAAACTGGACTGTCTCTGCACAAAAGAATAAATGGACACAAATCAGATATCAAGAATGATAACATTAAAAAACCAATAGGGGAACACTTCAACTGCCCTGCACATTCTGTGAAAGACATGACAGTTACAGTACTTCAACAGAAACACTTTAAAACAAGACTCCAAAGGAAACTGGAGAGTTAGAATTCGTATGCAAATTTGACACCATTAGATTAGGTTTGAATAGAGATTTGGGCTGGCTCACTCATTACAAAAGGTGATTTCCCCCTCTTTTAGCCTTCCCACCTTCTCGTCTGTTGTTCCACACTGTTTGAATCGAAACAACTTGCCTGGTTTGTTGAAAAACTCTAAACTGATCTTGTGACTTACCCTTCTCTGCATTTATATATTCACTTACATACTGTAGTTTCCATTTGATGCATCTGATGAAGTGGGGTTTTACCCATGAAAGCTTATGTGCTAAATAAATTTGTTAATTTTTAAAAGTGCTTCAAGACTCCTTGTTTGTTTTGCCGAACTAGACCAACACAGCGACCCCTCTGGAAGATCTCACAGCGATAGTCTCTGGCTCAGAGAGATTCTTACCACCCCTGACAGCTAACCAGATGCTGATGGTGGGTGTAATGAATATATGTAGTCAATTTTATAGTTTACTGGTTAAAATGAACGCAAAGTTTTTGATGTGGCTCTCTGTCACGTCCTGATTCGTATGTAGTGATAGCTCTTCCATCTCTATCACTCAAGCTAAATTAGACAGTACCTCTCATTTCGTTTTTGATTAGATAGGTAAACCATACAAGGCAATTTAATTTCACAGTATTTAGTCAAAGAATTCTTCCATAGTTCAAAATACATATCACTTTGATTTCATCAAAGCAACATTTTTCAACAATTTTGTTTCCGCTCCAAAAAAAAAATTCAAATAGCTTTAATATTTGAAAATCTTTTTGGGCAGCAGTCATGGCTAGTTTGAACTGCTGGCCCCATGTGAGCAAACTGTCAATCATTTACTCAGTAAAAAGCTGGCACTTCATTCCCAAAGTATGATGCAGGCAAATCCCTGATCTTATCTTTGGAAGCCAGCCAGCTGCTGTGTGTCATGCAGTAAGTGCACTGAAGAACCTTAGTAGCTTTGGCTAGGGGCATCACATTAATCTTTTAATTAATCTGGGAGAGAATCAGTTTACACTTTCTTTCCAAATCTGATTTTTCTGGCATGAAATTAAGGATGGTAGGACATGGGACACTGTTCATGTATTTGTCCCAGTTGATTCTTCTTAAACTAGATTCAGATAAATCTCTGTCCTTGTATTTTCAAGATAGAAGATCCAGTGCCTGAGGAAGTTCTCACTGAAGATAATTCATCTGAAGTGACTTTTGAGACCGTTTTTTTATTTCCAAAACCACCATATATGCATTATCACTAGACTGTGATTTATGTTGAACAGTAAAATGTAACTGAAAGTGACAGTGAACAAACCCAAGAATACGGAATAACTATGTATATACATATATCAGCAGTAGCAAAAATTATGGAGTAGAGTTTGGAGAAGTAATAGTATATAACTAGCCACATACAAACCAAATGCCAAATAGTCAGTTAAAGGAGACAACAAATCTTTATTACATCTACTCATTCCATTATGCTCCATAAATAAGTGACCATACAGCTAGTCCTGGCCCGGAAAGCCAGAACAAAGTATAGAGTAATCATAAAAGTATTTAGCAGGAGACCTGTAAAGGGGCATAAGGATTGGACTGGGCTGGGCTGACGTGCAGATCTGGAGATCTCACCAGAGGCCTAAAAAAATCGAAAACCCCAGTCTGGCAGATGTCTTGATGTTCCAGTCATGCTGCAAAAAAAAGGACAAGTGGAGGGCTTTTCTCCTTCCCAGTGTCAGAGAGGTACAGTGTATGGACCAGTGGACATAAAGACTGTTGGGTTCTTTGCCAGCATGTGAAGAGTGTGCTGGCCAATGATTGTCCATGTCTGCCATAATTGATATTGCAAAACTTCCCATGCTAGTGTCATCCATTCTCTGGTAATTCATGTGCCAATTTTCTGTTTGGATGACTGATCCACCCCTGGCATTTCAAATAAAATAGGTGAATAGATGTCTGAGATATCAGAAACTAGAAGAGATCACACAGGTATTGCTAATAACTTGTAGGACACAAGGCACCGGATTCTCAGCAAGTATAAATTGTCCTTTGACTTTAATTGAACTATGACAATTTATATCAGCTGAGAATTTGGGCCAGTGGGTCCAAAGCAACTATCATTGACTTCAAAAGACTTCAATGGGTGAAGGATTGGGCCCAAACCCTATGCTATGCAAATGGGTTATATGTCTTAATGCAACAATTGCACTATTCCACTGTGTAGGAAAGATAGGAAGGATGGCAAGAGACCACCCTGGCTTAACCAGGAGATTTTCAATAATCTAAAAATAAAAAGAGTCCTACAAAAATTGGAATCTAGGTCAAATTACAAAGGATGACTATAAACAAATAACACAAATATGTAGGGGGAAAATTAGAAAGCCCAAGGCACAAACCAAGATCATACTAGCTGAAGGCATAAAGGGTAATGAGAAAACATTCTTCAAATACATTAGAAACAAAAGGAAGAGCAAGGACAGCATAGGACCACTACTCAATAAAGAGGGGGAAACAATAACAGGAAATGTGGAAATGGCAGAGGAACTAAGTGACTTTATTGTTTCAGTTATCACCAAGAAGGTTGGTGGCGATTGGATGCCTGACGTAATGAAGGGCAGTAAAATGGGATAGGATCAGAAGATAAAATAGGGAAAGAACAAGTTAAAAATTACTTAGACAAGTTAGATGTCTTCAAGTGACAAGGGCCTCATGATATGCACCCTGCTCAAGGAGCTGACTCAGGAGGTATCTGAACCATTGGCTATTATCTTTGAAAAGCCATGGAAGATGGGAGAGATCCCAGAGGACTGGAAAAGAGCAAATATAGTGCCCATCTATAAAAAGGGAAATAAGAACAACCCAGGAAATTATAGACCAGTAAGCTTAACTTCTGCACAGGCAAAATAATGGAGCAAATAATTAAGGAATCAATTAGCAAACATTTAGGGGAATAGGTGTCAAGTGATAGTCAGCATGGATTTGTCAGGAACAAATCACGTCAAACCAACCTGATAGCTTTCTATGACAGGGTAACAAGCCTTGTGGATAGAGGAGAAGCAGTAGAGGTGGTATATCTAGACTTTAGTAAGGCTTTTGATATAGTCTCACATCACCTTCCATTAACAAACTAGCGAAGGACAATCTAGATGGAGCTACTATAAGATGGGTGCATAACTGGTTAGATAACTGCTCCCAAACAGTAATTATCTATGATTCACAGGCACACGGGGGGAGAGGGGGCATAACAAGCCGGGTACCTCAGGGATCAGTTCTGGGTCTGGTTCTGTTCAATATTTTCATCAATGATTTAGATGATGGCATAGAGAGTACACTTATAAAGTTTACAGATGCTACCAAGATGGGAGTGGTTGCAAGTGCTTTGAAGGATAGGATCACAAATCAAAATGATTTGGACAAACTGATCAAGTGGTCTGAGATAAACAGGATGAAATTCAATAAGGACAAATGCAAAGTACTGCACTTAGGAAAAAAACAATCAGTTGTACGCATACAAAATGGGCAATGACTGTTGTACACATACAAAATGGGCAGTGACTGCCTATAAAGGAGTACTGCAGAAAGAGATCTGGGTGTCATAGTGGACCACAAGCTAAAGATGAGTTAACAGTGTAACACTGTTGCAAAAAAAGCAAACATCATTCTGTGATGTATTAACAAAAGTATTGTAAGTAAGACAGGGGAAGATTGAAAGAACTGGGTTTGTTTAATCTGGAAAAGAGGAGACTAAGGCTATGTCTACACTTGTTAATTTAAGTCGACTTAGTGGATCTACACTTAAAATTAAAGTCGACTTAAAGAGGAACTTAGAAAGTCGACCTAGAGCATCCACACTGGATGCCTAGGTCAACTTCTAGGGGCTTAAGGGGACCTAGGGGAGGTCCACGGAGGCAGCGGGGGCACCCCTTGCCCAATGCCAATGTACATAGGTACAATGGGGCAAAGGTGGTCAGGGACCTTGGCAGGGCATAGGGGCAGGGTGGGCAGGGCTCTGCCCTGCCCTGCCCTGCCCTGTGGGGGGGCATGCCAGGCTCCCCCTGTGCCCCCCCCCCAGCAGGGAGGGCATTGGTGCAGTTCTGGGGTAGCCCTAAGTTGACTTAGGGCTACCTCACATCTACGCTGGCTTAAGTCAACTCTAGGGAGTCGACTTAAGCCTTAGGTCGAATTCAAAGGAGGTGTTATAAAGTCAACTTAATTTTAATTAAGTCGACTTTATTTTCCTTAAATTGACTTAAGCAAGCTGCTTAAGTCGACTTAAGAAAACTGTAGTGTAGACGCAGGGTAAATTAAGTTGACTTAAGCAAGCTTAAGTCGACTTAAGTTACAAGTGTAGATGCAGCCTAAGAGAGGACACGATAACAGTTTTCAAGTACCTAAAAGGTTGTTACAAGAAGGAGGATGAAAAATTATTCTCCTTTACCACTGAATAGGACAAGAAGCAATGGGCTTAAATTACAGCAAGGGACGTTTAGGTTGGACATTAGGAAAAAATGCCAAACTGTTAGGGTGATTAGCCACTGAAATAAGTTGCCTAGGGAGGTTGTGGAATCTCTATCATTGGCAACTTTTAAGAACAGGTTAGACAAACACCTGCCGCGATAAATAAATCTGTTAGTCTTTAAAAGTGCCACAGGACTCTGTTGTTTTTCTGCAACAGACTAACACAGCTACGCCTTTGGAACCTGCCAGGGATGGTTTAAGAGGGTACTTGGTCCTGCCATGAGTGCAAGGGACTGCACTTGATGACTTCTCATGGTCCCTTCCAGTTCTATGATTCTATAAAGCACTAAAGTATGTGCATAGCTTTAAGCATGCAAATAGTTTCATTGAACTCAACAGGACTATGTATGTGCTTTGTTGCAATAAAACCATAATTTCCATTGCATATCAATTGATAAAATAAGAACAATTATCTCTGAAAAATAAAATTTGCATTGTTATGTAAAAATTGCTTCTGTGGATAAGATTTTTATTGTGAAAACAACTCAGCATACTAGCACCTTTCTAAAACATATTTTTAAAAGATACTTCAGGGTGCTGTCTTTACAAACAAAGTGAAACAAAATAATCGCCTCTCAGGCTAATACATTTTGAGGCACAGTTATTCTACAGTATAGATAAAAAGTATAAGCATTACCATGTGCGATTTCCTGTGTAATATTAAAAGTAATGCAATTACATTTTTGGTAATTGATAAGGTTTTTACCTGATAGTGATCTGGGTTCAGGAGTTGAAAAGCTGCAGCAGAACATGCTTTGCACATAAAAACACTCTCGGGTTGTACACTGAAACACAGAATTAGAAGATTTAAAGGACAACACTGTAAAACACTGTTGCCAGCTCTCACACTTTTATTGCAAATCTTGTGATATTTGGTGTTTTTCTTAAAGCCTCAGCTGCTGGAATCAAGACATTATGTGAGAATCTCAGCTGTCTTAAAAACCACACAAGCGTCTAGCCCTTATAATAATAGAGAAAAGCTTCAAAATGTAAAGCAAGTGCACCCCAGCTACTCAGAAACCATTGGGTAAATAAAAACAGCCCACCGTTAGTTTTAAACATCCCTCATGATTTATAAGTCAATCTCTTGGTTTTGGGGGGCTGACTCCTAAGTATGGGTTTGGCATACCTGTGTTTATGAATTATGTAAGTGGTTTGTGGTCTATTGCATGTTTTATATCATCACCTTTAAACATTAAGAAACATCTTCTACAAATAATTTCTATCTTATAGAGTAAATAATAACTAGTCCTATTTCATGCATTTAAGGATATTCTTCCCAGGTGGAAAATTGGATTTCAGGAGGGAAATGTTAGCATGCAGCCAAATGTTAATGTTCCAAACATGCATAGATCCAAAACACTTGTCCAAAATCAAATATTTTTAGATGCCTGACACCACATGCCTAATAGTGCCTGCATGTTCATGCTGTGGACATTTTTTCTTATTCTCATACATTTCCTAACACATGGTTGCAGGAACAAGAGCAGCAAGAGCACAATCAGTTTAATGGGATAATGAACAACTGAAAATCAAATTCTTGTCCCCCTTTTCCAAATTGTTGGGTGGGGACTAGGAAATGAGAGGTACCTGGATACAATATGCATTTGTACAACTTCCTATTCCACTACTTTTGAAAGCTGCTGTCTCCAATACTGAAAGAGCAGACCACACTGGGATATGAAGGTAAAACTTTGCTTTGGCCTCATCAGCCACTTTGAACTTAAGGTAGTATAAATGTAAGAGATGATTCCTCGGTCTTATAAAGTTGAGGCATTTGCAGTTTGTGGACACTCTCAGTGCTCCACTCTTCCTCCTCCAGCATACCAAGAAAGCTAAACTACAGAGCAGAAACACTCATGTCCAAATTAATCCCTAATACCAGTTCACACATATAAATTAAATGGAATACCACAGGCACCTTTGAGATCAGGATTTGGCCCATATTCCATAATTAGTTGTCTCTCTCTTCTGCCAGTTATCTCAAGGACAAGGGTGGCTATTGATATGCTTTAATATGTTGAGAAGTGTTTGTATCCCAGTATCCAAGGATATTAAAGGAACTGGCTCATGAAATTGGCAGCCCATTAGCAAAGATTTTTAATGAATCTGTAAACTCAGGGGTTGTACCGTATGACTGGAGAATCACTTATATAGTCCCTATTTTCAAGAAAGGGAATAAAAATGATCCGGGTAACTACAGGCCTGTTAGTTTGACCTCAGTAGTATGCAAGGTCTTGAAGAAAATTTTGAAGGAGAAAGTATTTAAGGCTATAGAGGATAACGGTAATTGTAATAAAATACAACATGGCTTTACAAAAAGTTGATCGTGCCAGACCAACTTGATCTTGAACTGTTTTGAAAGGATAACAAATTTTTTAGATAAAGGGAATGTAGTGGACCTAATTTACTTAGATTTCAGCAAGGCATTTGATACAGTTCCACATAGGGGCTATTAGTTAAGTTACAGAAGATGGGGACTAATATGAATATAGTAAGGTGGATAAGGAACTGGTTAAAAGGGAGGCTACAGTGGGTCATACTGAAGGGTGAACTGTCAAGCTGGAGGTAGGTTACCAGTGGAGTCCCTCTGGGATTGGTCTTGGGACCGATCTTATTCAACCTTTTTGTTACTGACCTTGGCACAAAAAGTGGAAATGTGCTAATAAAGTTTACGGATGATACCAAGTTGGGAGATATTGCCAATGAAGAGAAGGATCGAGATACCATACAGAAAGAGCTGGATGACCTTGTAAACTGGAGTATCAGGAATAGGATGAAATTTAATAATGTGAAGTACAAGGTCATGCATTTAGGGACAAACAACAAGCATTTCTTCTATAAGTTGGGGGCTCATCAGTTGGAACGGACCAAGGAGGAGAAGGATCTGGGAGTACTGGTTGATTCTAGGGTAACTATGAGCCGCCAATGTGATGTGGCCATAAAATAACTAATGCGGTTCTAGGATGTATCAGGAGAGGTATTTTAAGTAGAGACAGGGAGGTGTACAAGGCCGCTATACAAGGCACTGGTGAGACCCCATCTGGAATAATGCATGCAGTTCTGGTCCCCCATGTTTAAAAAGGATGAATTCAAATTGGAACAGGTGCAGAGAAGGGCTACAAGGATGGTCTGTGGAGTGGAAAACCTGCCTTATCAGAGGAGACTCAAGAAGCTTGGCTTGTTTAGCCTAACCAAAAGAAGGTTGAGGGGGGATATGATTGCTCTCTATAAATACATCAGAGGGATTAATATCAGGGAGGGAGAGGAATTATTTGAGTACAGCACCAATGTGGACACCGGAACAAATGGTTATAAACTGTCTATCAAGAAATTTAGGCTTGAAATTAGGTGCAGGTTTCTAACCATTAGAGGAGTAAAGTTCTGGAATAGCCTTCCAAGGGGAGTTGTGGGGGCAAAAACCATAACTGCTTTCAAAACTGAGCTTAATAAATTTATGGAGGTGGGATGGTATGATCAGATAGTCTATTTTGGAAATTGACTGATCTTTGGCTACCGGTAGTGGATATACAAGTGGCCGAAGAAGGGAGGGTTCATGGGGTGTGTTCTGAGTTATTACAGAGAATTTTCTTGGGTAACTGGCTGTTGAGACTTGCCCATGTGCTCAGGGTTTAATATCGCCATATTTGGGGTTGGGAAGGAATTTTCCTCCAAGGCTGATTGGCCTGGGCTCTGGGGGTTTTTCGCCTTCCTCTGTAGCACAGGGCATGGCTCACCTACTGGTAAATTCTCTGTATCTTAAAGTCCTTAAATCATGATTTAAGGAGGTAAATAACTAAAGTCATAGGTTAGTGGCCTATTGCTGGAGTGGTGGGTGAGGTTTTGAGGCCTGCATTGTGCAAGACGTCAGACTAGATGATCGTACCGGTCCCTTCTGACCTTAAAGTCTAGGGCTGCGTCTACACTAGTAAATTAAGTCGACTTAAGCAGGCTTAATCGACTTAATTTACTCTGTGTCTACACTGGAGTTTCCTTGAATTGACTTAAGCTGTTCCTTAAGTCGACTTAAGGAAAACATAAGTCGACTTAATAAGACCTAGTTTTAAGATGACTTAAGGCTTAAGTCGACTTCTTAAGTCAACTTAAGCCAGTGTGGACACACTAAGTCAATTTACAAGATAAGTCGACTTAGGGCAGGGGAAAAAGGGAGCCCCTTCTCCCTTCTCCCCAGCAGGGCCGTCCTTGGGGGGGGGGGGGGTGAACGGGGCGATTGCCCCGGGCCCTGCGGTTACATGGCCCCCCAACAGCCGCGCTTCCCCCTGCTCCCCGCTGCCTTGTGAGCCGAAGGCAGCGGGGCAGGCCAGGAGTGCTTCCCCTGGCCCCTGGGCCGGCCATCCTCCCCACCCCCAGGGCGGAGCACGCAGACCCAGGGGAGTGGCAGGCTTCCCAACACCACTGGCCAGGGCCACATGCAGCCAGGAAGGTAACTGACCGTGGCTTTGACCAGTGTTGGCTCCCGGCGGGGCCCTCAGTTCTCCGGTTGGGGCACCAACTGTGGCAGCCTGGGATCCCAGCTGCAGCTGGGGTAGCAGAAGCCGGGGCTGGCTCCCCACCGCCCAGGGGGGCTCGGCTGCAGCCTCAGCTCCCCGCCCCACGGTCGCAGCCACAGCCTTGGCCTCAGCTCCCTGCTGCCCAGAGTCTCGGCTGCGGCTCTGGCTCCCCGCCACCCAGGCCACAGCTCTGCGCCACCAAGCGTGCGGCCTCGGCTTCCCGGCCCGGGGCTGCGGCTCCCGGCCGTGGCTTTCAGGGCTGGCTCCCCGGGGGAGCAACCGTGGCCCATGGGGGGAGGAACGGGCCGGCCCACTGCAATCCCCACCAGCATGGGGGGGCAGGGCCCCACCTCGGCTGATTGGCCCTGGGCCCCGCCCCCCCAAGGGATGGCCCTGCTCCCCAGGAAGCTGCTAGCGGCTCGTCCCGGCTCCCTTCTCTCCAGGACCCCAGTGGTCCCAGCCAGAATGGAGCCCTGCGGCTCCTTTCTGTCCGGGACCGCGCTCCAGCTGATAGGGAAACCCTACAGTTTCCCAACTTGGAGGGTGTGTGGGCAATTGCCAGAAGGGAGCTGAGCGGTCCGGGCCAGAAGGGAGCTCCGCGATCCCTTCTCCCCCTGACCGCCCCAGGGCTGGCTCTCCTGAGGACAAGCCCCCCTAGCCTGGGGAGGCGAGGCTCCTTTGGAGCCTCTCCTCCCCCTGGACCTAACCAGTCAACTTAGAGAGTCTAGTGTAGACTCTCTAAGTCGACTTAGTAAGGCCAGATTTAAGTCGACTTAAGAGTCCTGGTGGACTCTATAAGTCGACTTAATAAGGTTGACTTAAAGTCGACTTAGTAAAGTTGACCTAAATTCCTAAGTGTAGACATAGCCTATGAGTCTATGAGTATGAAAACACATTTGCTGGTAAAAAAATTTAATATACATATGTCTATAGACTTCTTGGCACATATGTATAATACTCAGTCATGATCATAATGGGAAAACTGTGAGTTTCTGTTCCCATCTTAGAGCAGTATGTCATTTTTCACAGAAGGATTCTGTAACCATATCTCACTCTGTTATAGTGTATTCTCTCTGTTATCTAAAGATTCTAAACATTACTATTTCTAGTTTCTGCCTGGCACTTAAATTCTGCTTAACTCAGTGATTTCATTGCCCTTTCTCATAACTCTCACTCTCACACAGAGCTTGAAAGAGATGATTTTCTCCTCTCATTAACTGCATGAATATTGGTGGCTAAAATCCTGTGTTAATTAATACTCCCTTTTTTCAGGCTTGAACTTTTCTATGTGTTAGACTACCTCCCCTGATATAGCAAATATGACCCCAACTGTGGGAGAAATATTCTTAAGCAAGAATCATGGAACATTTTAAAATTTGGTTCCTATGGATTCTCAGTCCAGGAAGAGAGAATGATACATTGTGCTGTGCTGTCAGAATTGAATCAAAGAAAATCTGCATGATAATTATCTTTATGATATTGCATATTAATACGGTACTCTTGTTGGGGTTCAATAATGTTACAGTGGTATGAGTCATGAATAGCATTGACAGATAACCTCTTAAATGCTGGAACAAACATATTTCCCACCACATCTGTTTATCAATGGGCTTTAATCCATCACTGTAGTATCGGAACGCTACATCTATTTCTGGGCTATTTATAATAATATTGATGATATTCCAATATAATCACATTTATTCAGGAGCAAATGGTATCCTTTGATTACCTCGTGGTACATTCATTGGAGAACCAACTGGGGATTCACATGAATATCTTGCTCTCCTAGGTTGGTCCTGTACCGTTTAATGTTCTCTTTCAAGGTTGTCCATACAACTTGTTGAGCCTCAAACTTCCACAAGGCCTGGGAAAATTGTCTTTGGAGCAGAAACCATGGGCAATTGAATCACGGGACTCCCAATAGATGGAGAATTCCACCCCATGTCCTTGTACATATTTGTACAGGGCTTACACTTAAGGTCAGTGCCTCATCATGCTCACTTTTGAACACTGCCTTCATAAAAATATTAACATAATAATGATAATGGCCAAGATTTTTTTTGAATGGGTGGGGGCCTAAAGTAAAAAAAAAAAAAAAGAAAAAATGGATTGAGGAGCCTAGTTAGAAGCCTAACATAGGCAGCCATTTTGGAACCATCTTTAATATTATATATTTTATTTTGATTAATATTAATTTGCCTCACCCACTTCCAAAAGACACTGGAGGGACCATGAGTCACTGACTGGGCACAGAACCACAGAAATCACAAACAGTTGTGCCTAATACAGGTCTTGTTCTCAATCCCTGGGTGAACATTTACATGCCCACTGAAATTCCACAGATACACATGTAATTCCAAGAGCTTGTCTATACAAGAAAATTACCTGCATAACTATATGGGTATAATTATACTGTAATAGTTAGACTGATATAACTCTCCACATGGACACCCTTATTTTGGTGTAAGAGTGTCTGCTCAAAAAGTTATTTGAGTAAATTTCCATCTATAGATAAGCTCTAAGAGGCAAGCTGATGATGAACTATTTAAATGCACTTTTACAAATGAATTAGATCTTCCATGAATCTTATCTGTTCTTGGCCATGTTATCTCTTTACAAGAATGGAGACTTTAGAAGAGACAGTGAGTTAACCAAGTATTGAAACATATGCTTTCTTCCTTCCTTTTACGGTTTGCAGTTTTCTATCAGCAGATGGCCATATCATCTTACAGCTTATTTCCCCCCTTTTGGTTCCTTGAATCAAACTTCAAAAGGGTAAAAGATCTGAACGGGTCTGGTATGCTCTTTTTAGGCAGCAATTTATGAGAGTCAATGGAGTTCTTTCATTGTAGAACATGAATACCACAGAGCTGGTTAAAGCCTTTTCAAATGAGCTTCATATAAAAATGGATTGAAAAAAATTTAATCTCTTTCCCACCCAGAAGCTCCTACTTCTCTGACCATAGACTGCTACATGCACTTTTGTTTGATTAAAAACTATCATGCTGTATCAAAGTGTAAAACAAAAGACAGCATAGTCCTTTTCTTATGTCATGAGGGTCAACCAATTAGTTATTGCACTTCTGTAACAAGGTCACCCTGGTCTTAAATGCTTGTCAAATGAATTTATAAACACATTCAATATATATAATGTACAAAAAGCTACTTCTTAGAGCATTAAGGTTGCACTTAAGAGCTCAAAATGTAGATAATAGCAAAATTCTAGTGCAATTGGCTCCTGGTCCCTGACTAGGGCTCCTATGTGCTGCCATAGTCCAAATAAATAATAATAAAAACATATGTGTGTAGCTATGTGCAACCCCAATTTGATGCACTCATGTGTATACATTACCCTACAATGTTTAATTACATAGTCACAAATGTCTCAAGTGATACAATATCATACATTTCTTCTACAAGCAATACAAATGGGTAGCATTTTTGTATTTTTACATATATATATATATATATATATATATATATATATATATATATATATAATTTATGTAATAAAGATTATTGCATCAAACATGCATAAAAGCAGAGTTAAGATTGGACTTACAACTTTAACTTTGCATTTCTGGACTTTGGAGAGTATTACTGTGAAGTTTTAATACTCACTTAAAGTAGTTTTAAAAAAAAAGAAAAAAGGAAAGGAGATTCACTAGGATTTTTAAGCTTTGTACTTTGCAATAATTCGGCAATGTGTAATTTCCATCATATTGATCCATTTGGCTAGATACCATTCCTCCTTTTCACTGCACACAGGTTGACAAATCTGTGAGACACTGTTCCCTGGGGATTTACAAAACTTTAAAGGTCCAATGAGAACTCCTTCCAGCACACGTTACCCTCCATACCTTACACTAAGATCTGCTGGGAGTAAGCTAAGGACTCCTGGCAAGGGGGAGGGGAGGTGTCTAAGTTACAGCACATAAATACTAGGGTGCAGTGGATTACAAGGTCCTTTACAGATAAATTTCATATTAACTCTATTTTGTAACTAGCACTTAGATCCTACACTAATACTTACATTAGAAAAAGATAGATGCAAGACACAGCACACTATACAGGGGCCTCTAAAATGTCTGAGAGCATATACAAACTTTTTCAGAAAGAATCCAAGCTGTATATCAGTGGTCTTCAACCTTTTTTGGATCAGTGCCCAGTTTTTCAATATTTTCACATTTGCAGTAAGTTTACTGCCCACCTACATAAATTGTTACTTTTCATAAATTGCCACTGTCATTAAATTAATTGTTTGTAGCGCCCACCAAAAATCACAAAATGTCCACTAGTGGGCAGTATCGCCCAGGTTGAAGACCACTGCTGTAGATGAAAACAAAGTGTGAAGATTGTCCTCGGGCCAGGAAGCCTCATTCACCCCCTTAAGAGGTACAAGTTGTCGGTATCTAGATACAACTGAACTAGCTCACCATATGCTGTACTAACACCATGAAACTTGTGTGGAGGACTACATCCAATTTGCAGCCACCACCCATCTTAAACAAAAACTGATGGGATTCATCCTTCTTATAAATTATGCCTTCCTGAGCAGCTTACACCTTAGGGGAAATCACCTGAAGAAGGTCAAGGAATGGAACATATGTCTTCTTTCCTTCGGGTTTCCGCCAGTGATTTGGAGCTTTAAATTTCCAATGAAACATTCTAAATAAGCAGATATCACCAGCACCAGTCACTTCTCAAGATGCACTGACCCTCTATGGCAGTGGTTGTTAGACTATAGACATTTAGGCCAGCCTATAAGGCCTATGATTTTCTTTAAATATGTTGTATCACTAGCTAGCTACTGTGGTAGCAAATCAAAGAATTAACTTGACTGGCTGAGGCCTTGTACTTGAGCTAAGCAGAGGCAAAAAGCACCAGAGGCAGCCATAGACTGGGAAGCGTGCAGTCACATCCACACATTCCAAACAGATCAGGTCAGAAGGAGCCAACACCTCAAGAGCATCACACTTGTGACAAAATTTACATTTTTCATTGTTTGGTCATCTTGGTATCTATTGCTCTGTCTGCATCCTTAATTGTTTTTGTCTGTCTTGTAATTCATTGTAATCAGTTAGGGTGGTGGGGTATGATTGGATGGAGGATTATGTTACAATATGGTAGGATTGGTTCTTAAAATATCAAAGAAATGACTGGTTAAAATACATTATAAAAACTAAGGTAAATCAGGAAGGGAGGAAAAATTTACTGGGGGGTGAGGGGTGGGATTTATTGGAGCGGGTGGGGGGTTTGCTGGAAGGGGAATTTATTTGAAAGGCTAGAAATTTACTGGGAGGGGAAACTTATCGGTGTAAAGGACTATGGAGTCCTAATGGATGCTTGTGTGGAAAAGATCCCAATAAACCTGTTGCAGTGCCTGCTTCTGGACTCTGGTCTTCCGCTCCTGTCAGTGAAGCAAGAACTGAAAGGACTTGGGAGGGTCCTAACCGTGGTCTCCAACCTTTCACCAGTAAATGGCACAACACTCATAGGTACCAATGGCAACTGCCCTTTAGAAGTAGATCGTGATCTACTGGTTGGGGAGTATAGAGTCTCCAGCTGCTTTATACCACTTCAGTCTGTCCCTGGTGGACCAACACCAATAAGCGTGGACACAATCCTTCAACCCAACTCTCTTTGGTAGGTGAGTTTTGATGGTGGGTGTTTATGCCAGGTTTCACTGCAATAATAGGGGCCTTGTGGGGTTCCACAGCACTTTCTGAAAAAGCACCTCTTCCTGCCTCAATTCTGTTGTCAGTGCAGGACATGTGGAAGAACAATTGTAAATGTCAAAAAATGCCCAAATGGGGGGATCAGTGCCAAGATACAGAAAGGTCACACTCTCACAAACAGCTTCATTTTTGCTCTCGGTGACATGCTACAGCTGCTGTTAAATACAAAAGATTCATCAGTCATTTGAACTTGTCACCCCACATTTAATTTCTCAACTAATCAGTCTCCTTTTACTGTTTGTTATTATAGTACATTTGGTACTAATGAACTGTCATTCAGTCTCACCTTTGACAGATGTAGGTAGTCAGCTGCAACTGAAAATGGATGTGCTCACATACCCAGTAAGAGTTATGTACACAACCAGCTTCAGGATTTTAATTATGAGATGCTAACTGAGCCCACTGAGGTTTCGTATGCTGAACTTCTGTAAAGGATGATTTCAAGGATATTATTGAATCTGGAGTCTTGAATTCCCAGAGGAGTAAGCCACTAAGAATGCACAGATTCTTTTTTCTCCAAGACAGACATAAAAGCTCTCACAACTCATGTCCATAGGGAAAGAAGCGTGTCTCTGGATTGCATTATGCATCCATACTCACACGCACATGTTTTTTTCTCACCAAACACAGCTTCTTGCATGATCAGGAAATTAGCAGGATGATCTTTAGGAAATAATTTGACCTCTCTCCTCTCTGAAGAGTACCCATAACCCTTCATTAGCACGTCATTCCTTCTGGCTCAGTGAACTTTACAAAGTACTGCCTCTTTTCCTCTGGTTAAAGATACCAATTAAGAAGTTCCACATGGCACTTTGTTCCCTTTTGCATTGCACATATTATGGATTGCATTGCAGCTTCAGACTGTGAACTCACAGAGTCCCTCAGTACCATTTTCAAAACTGCCTAAATTGCATTTTCAAAAGTCACTTAGGAGCAATTAGGAGCCCGAGGCTATGTCTACACTTGGCCAAATAAGTCAATTTAGCATGTCTACACTCAAAAATTAAGTCGACTTAAAGAGGGCCCTGCCAAATCAATTCAGAGCATCCACACTGGATGCCTAAGTCGCCTTCTAGGGGCTAGGTGGACCTGGGACTGATCCACAGTGGCAGGGGGACACCCCTTGCCAAGTGCCAGAGGGCTCAGCATTTGCCCCATTGTACCTGGGTACAATGGGGACTGAGCAGGACAGGGACACTGGCAGGGCATAGGAGTGGGGTGGGCAGGGCTGTGTCCTGCCCTGGGGGCGGGGGCGGGGTGGACGGATGCCAGGCTCTGGCAGGGAGGGCAGTGGGGAAGCCCTGGAGCCCTTTAAGTCAACTTAAAGTTGATTTAGGGCTAATCTGCATCTACACTGGCTAAATCGATTTAATAAAGCCAGTAAAGTCGACTTTATACTTGGTTTTAGTATACTAGTTTTTAGCCAGTAAAGTCTACTTAAGGAAAGTGTAGTGTAGATGTAGATTAAATTAAGTCAACTTAAGCAAGCTTAAATCGACTTAATTTGTAAGTGTAGACACACCCTAAGTTAGTTTTACTTTCAATGAGACTCAGGCTCCTAAGTCATGCACACTTTTACCAACAATGGATTGGCTCTTGGGCTTTTATTTGTATCATATAAATTAGTGTGTATCATGTAGAGACAGGCAGAAGACCTGGAAAATCCCAAATTCTAATCCTGATGCTATATAGACTCCCCATGTTACCCCAGGCAACTCTCTCAAACTTCCATGCCTTAGTTTCCTTGTGTAAATTAATTATCTCAACCTTAACTAATGCTAACTGAGGACTGATTAGTTAATGTATGTGAGGAGCTTTGAAGATATTACGTACTATATATTATTAATAAGTACTTGCCAACCGGTGCATCAAACTATAACAAACACCTCTTCCCCACCTCACCCAAACAAGATGATAAAGCTACCTTCAGCATCTTGGGTCAAGAAGCCACTGATATACAAAATCTACTCTAAATAATGATTTAAGTAATATCATGCAAAGCTATCGTGCTATTGTCTGCTTTCCCCCCTCTATTTATTCTCTATATGCTGTTTTTGGCATGTCTGACAAAACTTGTTATTTCTGGAATGTACATTTTGTTTTACAATTGTGGCACTTGGTGGGGAAAGCAGGGCTGAGGACCCACCAGGCTTTGGGGCTGATATTTTCAGCCAGTAAAACTCCAACATCTGTTTCTCTAATAAAAAGTCAGGAAGAACAATGTAAATCATTTTTTCACCTCCATTTCTCCTGTATTTTAAAAGGCTGATCACCTACAGTCCTAGTCGCAAGAATGGTTGCAGAATCTGAACTGATGGCATGCAATTAGATCAGTATCTAAAAGAGTAAAAAGTCAATGAGGCGTACATTTGAAGCAGAATCTCTTGGAGCTCTATCCTCAAGGAGTCAGATTGGTTGATCTGGTTTACACAGCAGTGTTGTGTGCAGTTCACAGAAAAAGAAAAACATCTTTCAACTTAAAGATAGCTGTTTGTTTGGTAGAATTATTTTATCTGCAGTGCTGTGCTGTATTACTATCCTTTATTGAAATTTCTCTGCCAGGCCATTTTGTGACACTAAATATTTTGTATGTTAAAGCTAATGCTGTCTGAGAGTGAAAGTCAATAGTCACAATTAATTAAGAGGCCAATGGGCAGTAGCCAAGAGTAAGACAGTCTTTCAATAAAGCTTATTACACCAGATATAGTTATAAACAAAGTGAATTTTTCCGAGGTTGAGAAACATGAATTTATATTCACAACTCAATTATTAGGAATGTTTAGATGACCATAATTTACTTTTCTAAAACTACAGGCAAGTTTGCATAATTTTGAGCATTCTGACTATTAAAGACTAGATCTGATGGGCAAATAATTACAATATCAACTTTACAACATTTGTGCCATTTGTTGAGTATACGAGTGGTTATTGTTTTAAATAAAGAACAAAAGGCACTCAGGGGAAAATGGATGCTACAATCTTCCGCAAGAAAGAACTCTGCGTATTAAAAAGCCAATTAAAAATTATCATTAATTTCATTGGGGATATGTGGCCTGCATTGTGTAGGAGGTCAGACTAGATGATTGTATCAGTTCCTTCTGACCTTAGAGTCTATGATCTGATGTTAAGAATGTAAGTAATGCATTTTGCATGGGGCAGAAAATAATTCAGAGGCAAAGGAGATGAATGAAGCCTAGGCCCACCAAGGCACTGGAATTCTGTTCTGTGACTGATTTTTAAAATGTTCCAGTTAAGCTTATTTATCTCTTTTCCTTTGAATTGTCTTGTCCAACTTCATATACTGTTCTTGTAGCTAGCCAACAGCATTATTCACTAATTCTAATTTATAGCATCATTTTGATTCTACAACACATGAATGTGTTGACATACTTATAAAGTGCTATTTCAATAAGGCAGTTGCTTTTTAAGTTGTTTTAATGCTTTGCTAGTTATCTATATAACCTCAGCTCCAACCTAATCCTAAACCAATCTCTAACAGAACTTCCAAAGGTACTCTAATACCTATAACCACCAATTTTAGATTCTTCTCATCCACAGACATGTGCCACTACCCAGGACTGACCTATTGCACCATTGACCACAACCCTCTTTATAGAGTTCTCTGCTAAATTGCTACAGGATTCAAACAGATACACATCTGAGGAGAAAGCTGAATAAGGTACCATATCAACAAATCAGTTTAAGCACATGCTTAAATCCACCTGTTCAGGAAAGCACTTAAGGATGTGTTTAAACGCTTTACTAAACGAAGGCTCTTTTCTCTACCAAGGAGAAATCTGAAGTGAGTGTAGCTCACAGGAGTCTACGCCACATGGGGACAGTTCAGTGAAACAGCAAGTCATCTAGTAGTCCAGATTTTAAAAATTATTAATTTTGCACTTCAAAAAGATGTCAGATTAACATCCCAAGAGACTGAACTCCTCTCTGTAGGCAGTGTTGTCCAACTGATAGTGCACTGGATTGGGACTCAGGACCCTGGCTTCTGCTCCTGAGTGAACTGCTGTATTACCTCAGGCAAGTCTCTTTACTTCTCTGTGCTTCCATTTTCCCTCCCACTCTCTGTCTTGTTCTAATCATGTTATAAGCTCTTGGGGTTGTGATTGTCTCTTACCATACCTTTGTACAATGCCTAGCATGCTGGGGCTCCAAACTTGATTGACACCTCCAGGCACTGTTGTAATACAAGTAACACAGAATAATTTATTTATGCACAGACCAGTGTAAGATGGGCAACAGCGCCACAAATTCCGCTGTGCAATGGAATGCTAAACCACGTTATACTGTTCAATCACTAGATGGCACTGTGTATAAAAGATCTTATTTCAACTAACCTCAGTCATATCTGGTAGTGCATAAAGGATCTTAATGATGAGTATATTTGGTATGTATCTTGCCCAAAGCAAGCTCTATAGCCAATTTATATCTGGTACAGGATCATGACACCCTTCAATGAGCCTACATTCTGATATGGTGAAACCATCTCTAGGGCAGAGGCTGATTCTATTTCCATATCCATTAATGGCTAGCTTCTTCATTTACACTGGATGAACCGACAACACAATCTGTCCATTAATTTTCAGCCTCATGGTTGCGATTCCCCAGATGTAATTGGGGCATTTGTGACATTTCATAGTCTAAAATCTGTAGGACAGGAACCATACCTTCCTCAGTATTTGTACAGCATCTTCCACACTGTGTAAGCTACAACAAACAAACAAACAAAGATACTAGTCTGCAGGAAGCAAGGCTAAAATCACCTAACACATGTCAAATAAGAATGTGGAATCAGCAAATTAATCACACTCAGAAAAAGGCAATGCAGAGCCATGAGATAGTAGTAACGTCCTATCACTAGCAAAATAGGTTTGACTTGAACAGAAAATAGACAATTAATATTCTCTCTCCAATACCATAGGCCATCCAGTTCCTCGGTTTATTTTTTTTTCAAGTCACATATTTAGTTTGCAATTGAGCAGAAGCACTCTCAAAACCTGGAGTGAGAGAACAGAAAGAACTATCATTCCAAACAGTATTTCATGTAAGGAGACAAGAACAAAATGACAACCTAGTTCTGCTAGTGAACTGGAGGGAGTTTACCAGAAGCTAAGAAAAAACACGTTTTAAAATATAAACAAGGCTAATATGTGTTTGTACGTTAAACCAATATCCATATTTGCAAGCACTGTAATTCAGATGAACACAGATAAATTTTATGTGCACTATTTATAAAATCTCAAATCTTAAAGTGACACGTTTCATTGTACAAAGAATCTCTCCTCCACATAAAGGCTAAATTATGTTGTAACATACCCAGTACAACCCTAATGATGTCAATGGGCTGCCCAGCATGAAGCAAAGCACAGGCTTTTCCCCCAAAGCTATTTGTACACCAATTTCTAGTGTGGGCAGATAGGAACTGCACATAAGAGGGTTTGGCTGTATTTTATGCTAAAATTTGCTTTCATCTTGTCTTAAAAAAAAAAAGAAGAGTAGCAGCTTGTATAACCTTCTACACAGTGTGTATATATCAACAAAATGCTTTTGTAATCCTATCATAAATACATCAGAAAACATATGTTATCCAGTAATTGCAAAATTGGCATTAAGAATACGAACAATTCCTTTTTCATCACTAACAATGTGTCACTTCCAAGGAGGCCAGTCCTTTAACAGAGACACATCCAAGATACCAAAGTCTAGCATTTGACAGTCACATTATGAACACTCTGCTAAGAGGAGATCTAGACAAAGTATGTACAGTATTAGGGAGGAGCATGGCTGTACCTCAGTAACAGAGCACAGTAATGAAGTAACATGTATCTTTTTCATTTGTCCTTGTGAACAAATTAAATAATACAGAGAAAACTTTGCATTGTAAGACCTCTGGTGAGCAGATCTCAAAAGAAAAAAAAAAAATCAAGAAGATTATTTAAGATTCCTTTCTGCTCTTTGTAAGACTAGCAAGGTTGTCAACCTTTTTACTGCGGAAAAGTATAATACCTTTCTGAGATATATGTTTTAAGTACAGGAAATTCCTCAGAAGAGTGAAAATACCATAGTGTAAGAAATATTGACTTTTCCAGTTTATCCACCATACTGCAGGACAGAACAAGGATCTACAGAACACTACTAAGGCTTGATATACTGTGCCGCATGCACTACCGGATATAGGTCCAGAGTAGGTAAGGGAAGAATGCCAGCATTTGCAATGAATCTTCACAGTTGCTTTAAGTAAGGCTCTTTGGGGTGAAACCTTAAAAGTAGTGCCAAGGATTTTGGCACATGCCTCCATTGAGGTTAATGTGGTTCACACAGCCAAATCCCTTCTCTGTGCTCTAAACATTTACTCCTTATGCTGTTTTCATATATTATTTTTGCAGTTATATTTTGTGATTAACAATTTTAATTGCTTACTCTTTCTGTGCCTCTATTCTCTGTCTGTAAAATAGGAATAATAAGTTACCATCTTTCTAAAACACTTGAAAATCCTCCAGTAAAAAGCACTATGTAATAAGTACAAAGTACCATTAATATTTAGTCCATTAGTAATCCATAGGCAGCATGGAGCCATTCAGCCCTCTCTGCAGGAGGAAAGAAACTTCTAAAATAGCTAACATGAATGTTCTGAATGTTGCCAGCTCTCGCAATATTTGGAGTTTATCTTAAAGCCCAGCTCTTGTAGTCCTGTAAGAATCTCAGCTTTAATTTTTTTTTTTTAAAGTAAGTTTCTAGGGCTTCAGAGAAAAGCTTGAGAATGTGAACCAAGTGTATCCAAAAGACTCATAAAACAGAAGGCAAATAAAAAGTACCCCAACGTCACTATTTTAAGGACTCTCTTGATTTTTAGCCCATCTCCTGATTTTTGAATGCCTAGAGTTTGCAGCACAATATTATAGCCATGCAGTAATCAAGGTGTTACTGAAAGATGACTAAATCAAATTTTAAAAATTACCAAACCATTGCAAAGCGAGAAGCTAATGTGTTAACTGAAAAAAAGAAACATTTAAAAATTCCCACCCACATCTAAACAGTAGGTGCAAGTCCAATAGCAGTTATATTAAAATGATAAATGTGTATCCACTCTAGCATAACCATATGATAGCAGCAGCGGGTCAGAGCAGACATTCATGACAGTGGTAAAAATGCCTAAGCTCTGCTTCCACTGAGGGCTTACACCACTCCTAGCACCAGGGCAGATGCACTAGCTGTTAAAGAAACTTGTTTTTCTAGTACAGAGGATCTCTATGCAGGTGTCATCTCAGGAAAGTACCCACTGGGTACAGCTGGACCATGCCTCCAGCTGGTGTTGGAAAACAAAAATCTCTACTTAAAAAGCAAACAAATCCATCAGAAGTGTAGCTCTTGCCCAAGCTAGGTAGGAGCTAGTCTCAGGGCCAGGTTAAACAACCCTCTAGTCCATAGCTAGTCCTTCCCTTTTCTCTCAGGACAACCTGGACACACTCTCTGACCCACCTAATGGTTGAACAGGATGATGACTGAAGCGAGTCTTCCCTTTTTCTTGGAAGCATCTTGTCTCTCTGTAATCACCAGACCTGTGAATCTGCTCCATTAAGGACACTCTCTCTCTCTGGTCAGGGCAGTCAACTTTGTATCTTTTCCCCACTTGTTAATTCAACCAGAGGTTCTTCCTCCACAGTTTTTGCCGGATAGAGCCAATTTAAACCCTTACTGCGAGGATAGACCACTAACCTTTTCCTATCCTGACCTAGTGTGGGGTTTCTATACCATATTGGCAGGGCCAACATTTGCTTCCTGAACACCACTCACATGTAATTTCATATGTAGATGATATCTTGATACACACCCCCACTTCAGAAATGAATAGGGAAATCACCAGGGAAGTAATAGCTATAATACAAAAAACAGGATTCAAAATAAATAGAGAAAAGGCTCAACTAGTACAGCAACAAGTGAAATACCTGGGCATGTGTCTTGGGGAAGATGGCCGAACTCCGGATCAGCAAAGAGTAGAAACAATAGGAAAGCTACCTGCTCCCACTGACACACACACTTTACGAGCGTTCTTAGGAACTGTTAATTTCTCTCGAGAATCCATTGAAATGTTCTCTGACAAAGCTAAGCCTCTCTACCAATTATTAAAGAAAAACAGGATTTGGGAATGGGGACCAGACCAACAAACTGCCCTAGCCATCTTAAAACAAGATTTGGCTAGTGCCCCTGCCCTGGCTTATCCTGATCCTGCCCTGCCCTTTGTAATTCAATTGGCATCCTCGGAGACAAGCATTGGAGCGACCCTTAATCAAAGGCAATGTGACAAGCTCAGAGTGGTTGCCTATGCCTCCAGGCTTCTGGATCAAACGGAGCAAGGATTTTCCCCTTGTGAAAAGGAGTGCCTGGCCCTGATTTGGAGCCTCACACATTGGGAATTTATTATCGGAGGATCAAAGGTCATTGTGCAGTCAGTGCATTCCCCACTCAAGTACATCATATCAGGAAAAATACAGGATGGCCAGGTCTCTAACCCACGCATTGCTCAGTGGACTCTCACGCTAGTCAATCGAGGAGTAGAATTTAAAAAAGAACAAGTTGTTTCACCCACCCCATATGGGTTAATCATAGAAGGAGAGGAGCATACGTGCCCACTTCCTCTGATAAAGCACCTGGACTGGTCAGTCACAGGAGGCAAGAGGCTTGCAGATGCACAACAGAAGGGGTTTGTAATTTGGTTTACCGATGGTTCAAGTTTTTACCAAGAGGGTCATCCCCGAACAGGGTATGGAGCCATCCGTATAAATGATGGAAAAACGCTCCAGGGACCAGCTCATCCCCATTCTGCCCAGGCAGCTGAAGTAGAAGCAGTAAAAGCTGTCCTAGCTTATGAATCTCATGACACCCCTGTTGCTATTTACACTGACTCTGATTGGACTGCCAGAGCCATCACAGTGTGGCTCCCCCTTTGGTTGAATAGAGAGATGGTAGCTGCTGATGGGCGTCCTATTTCTCATGCAGACAAATGGAAAGTAATTGCTAATCTGATCAAGGAAAGAACTGGGAACACCTGGATAACTCACACAAAGGGGCATCAGAAAAATAATTCAGAAGAAGCCCATTGGAACAACAGAGCTGATGCCTTAGCCAAAGCTGCTGCTACTAGTAACTACACTGAAGACAGTAATCAGACAGAGCAAATAGAGGCGGTGACTGCCCGGGGAAATACTTTAGGCAAAGGAAGGGATACCTTAGACTTAAGTACCCTTCAGGATGGGGACACAGAAATCCAGTCCCTAGCCAAGGCAGGGAAAGATCACACAGGCAGATACAAGATTGAGCAGTGTGAAGGTGTTTGGTGGGCAGTAGATACAAATGGTCACAGACACTGGATAGTCCCCAGCCAGGTACAAGGGGACTTGATTCAGTTTGTGCATGAGCAGGGGCATAAGGGAAAACAGGACACTTTAAACAGGGTTAAAGATACAGGCTGGTGGCCAGGCATGAAGGCTGATATTGATCAATGGTGTGATAATTGCCTACAGTGTGCCATGGTTAATGCTGATCGCCAGATTCAAAAGAATGCATTGGGTCATCAGAGAATAGAGGGTCCATGGTCCCGAATTCAAATAGATTACATAGGCCCTTTGCCCACCACCAGCAGAGGAAACAAATACTGCCTGGTCATTGTAGATCCCTTCTCCAAATGGGTAGAAGCCATCCCTACTAAAGCCAACACTGCCTCTGTCACGGCTAAGCAGCTCTTTAACCTAGTTTTCTCAAGAACGGGAATTCCCAGAGTAATCGATTCAGACTTAGGTTCCCACTTTGTGGGAAATGTTATGCAAGAATTATGTAAAGCTTTAGGCATTAAACAACGTTTCCACATAGCTGGACACCCTGAGTCCTCTGGACAAGTCGAGAGAACTAATCGCACCATAAAGGAAGCATTGAGAAAACAGGTAAAAAGCTCAGGAAAGGATTGGGATGAAAAGCTACCCATCATCCTAATGGCTCTAGGAGGCTCTAAAGCCATACATGGGTACACTCCTTTTACAGTCATGACTGGAAGGCAAATGCGCATGCCTGAGAGCTGGTGGCTGGGAGTGGAGCTTCCTAGTGCCTGGGAAGGGAAGGTGGTGACTGATGAATGGGTACAAACTCTAGTGGAAATGATAGCTGTTCTACACAAGCAAGTGGCAGCACAGCTGGGCATCATACAGCAAAACACAGACAAGAAGCTAGGTTGGGAAAAACCTCCTTTGATATGGGAATTAGGCCAACCAGTAATGTACAGGAGGTTTTCATCAAAGACACACTCTTTGACACACACCTGGGAGGGCCCCTGCATTATTGTTAACCGGGCCAGCCCTAGTGTTTATCAAGTTGAAATCCTAAATGGAAAAGATGGTCAGCCTTGGCGAAAATGGTTTCATGCCTCACAGCTTAAGGAATGGAAGGGTAAACCTCCTGACCTTTAAAAAAATGTTATAAACAGTCTATTTCATCCTGCCAGCCACCCTTCTTGGCTAGCAAGAAGGAATGGCTTTGAGCCATTGGAAAATACGCGTCGGGTGGGCTTGTCAGTGCCTATGCCGATGTTAAGGCAGGAAAAGGCCAGAAAAGTCCTTGTCTTATTATGGCCACCCTCTTGTAGGTCACTACTGCATATTTGTCCTGCACTGTTGGTCCCAAATTTTCCCAGTATATACGGGGGGAGTGTGGGAGTTTTTTTTTTGTTTTGTTTTTTTTCTCTTCTCTGCCCCCCCCCCCCTCACACACACACACAGATCCTGAACACAAGCCATGACATCCCATTGCTGCATCAGAATCTTGCTGGTCATAAGTGTCTGGGGGCTGATGCTGTCCAGGCTCTATGCTGAACCAGGGATCCCTTTGAACCTTTGGAGGTGTTTGCCAGCTGGAGCCCAGGAAGTAAAATTGCTGTGCCACATGCATGGATTCTATGGGAATGGGAGCAACCCCTTGGCTCTGCAACGTCGTTACCAGTTCTATGCTGCTAACTCCTCAGGTTGTCCCTGGCAAAGCACTGCCAATTGCACGCAGAGTGCCACTGGGGAGCCACTCCAGCTGTGTTATGACACTACGGCCACAACGGACTCCGTCCCATTCTTCTGTAAACCACTGTGGACCCGAGAGAGACTTAAACCATCGCGAGCAACCACTGACCAGCGCAGCGGAAGTTGCATGATAGCCCTGGTATCCTCTGCTGTTTGGGGAGTGGACATGCCCCTACGTGTCATCATTGTTGCCGGAAGCCAAACGCCTCCACTGCCAGGAGATGAACTGCAGCTGTCCCTGATCACACCAGCAGGCAAAAATATCACGCGATTTCTGGTAAATTGGGAACCGCTGAACTGGACTTTAGCTGGCCATGACCTGCTCCAGCAAGGTCCCCCAGACTGGGTAGTTCCACTAAAGGGCACGTATTGTGACAAACTCATGCCAGCAATTTGGTTTAAATTCTATGGGCACATTGCCATTTCGGAGGAAGTCTATGAACCTGGATTGTACAGGGTGGAATTGGGCCAACAACAAAAAACAGTTTTAAATTTTGACCCACTGATCACAAACCTTGCTCCCCTCCGACATTTAAGAGCCCCAATTTCGGGACCTTATGTGTTAAAATTGGATCAACAAGAACAATTGGTTTTTCAGCCTCAGACCTCGTTGAAGGAGGTTCAAATCCACTTAGAAGGCATGAACATCTCTCACATTGTACCTGCATGCGCTCCCTTCATTGGAACCAGCCATAAGGGTTGGAATGAATGGGTAAAAATGTGGCAAGGGGTTAACCATGTACATAAAGTAAAAAGAGAATTAAGTGACTGGATTGCACCTGTGGGAGCAGGAGTCTCTTTAATTGATGCTGCAAATATAGAAGTTCTAGCTAATAAACTGTCCTATGCCACAGAAAATATAGGGAAAATGGGAACCCCATTAACAGCATCCTTGAAACAGTTCAGTGAGGAACAGCAGTTAATAAGTAAGGTGTTTCCTGAATGGGAAAGACTCATAGAAAGAGATGAAGGGTTAATGATGTCCGGGGTACAGTCCCTCCAAAATAATATCTCATTGGCCTCAGCGTGTGAGCAGGCTCAGGCTCTTACTCAAAATGTAATCATGGGAATGATTCGGCAAGCCACAGCGGGACAAATTCCCATGGAGGCAATCAACTTAATTCGGCCACATGTAACAGAGGCAGAATTAGCCCTCCAGCCCTGGTGGAGATTAGTTAACGTTTCATACAATCACCACCAGCAAAGTTTGCAGTTATTCCTAATAACTGTGGCAAGCAAGGAAACGAGAGTTATCTACCCAGTAGTTCCACTGGGATTACAGATTGATGATAACTCCGTCATGTACTCCAGAGATCATAACACTTGGGCATGGCAGAAAAATAATGTGTGGAATACAGTGAATGTAAAAGGATGTAGGAAAAAGGAAGGTTTGGGGTACATCTGTGAAGACCAAGCATGGGAAGAACATGATGAATGCTTCTTCCCAAAACCTGGAAATAAATCTCACTGTTCCTTTGATGTTACCCAGGAAAGTGAATCTGTTATTGTCTATATTGGTAAAGCATGTGTGTGTGTAAGAACGAGATGTGATATTGTATTAATTAATGGACAGCGGGTACAGCCCATGGTACCTTACATTAATCGCTGTTTCTGTAATGTAACCACCATTGTTACTTGTGATATTAAGTTTACTGTACCTATATGGACTGTTCAGCATTTAAATGCTTACCCTGAGTTATACAAGGAGGTTTCCCCCATTTCACTGGGAATGGGTCTTACTGTTATTAAGAAACTATTAACACATCCCTCTCTGCAAACTGAATTGCAAAGACTCAAAACTTGGGGAGAGAATGGTAAACTTGAAATTCAACACCACAACCAGGAAATCTCTAGGCTAGCAGCCACAGTTAAAACTGCAGGCCATCATTCTTGGTGGGAGACTTTGCTTGGGTGGAGCCCCAGTGCAACAGGTGTTTTAAATATCTTGCTTCACCCCATTGTGGTGATCATTGGATTCCAAATTATACTAGTAATTGGTCTGATTATGCTGGTTTGCTGGATCCAACGACTGATGCGGCGGCTGCAATGGATTGAAGACCAGACCCGGTACCATCGAGTAAAGGTGTGATGGGGATACTTGCTCAAGGCAAGCACCCCATCAACGGGGGGACTTGTTACTGGTTAGCTCTGTGTTCTTGGAACCAGGCACAGTATCCTGCCTCTGTGACTCACCACCCCCCCAGCCTCTGCTTGAACCAGAAACTAAAACCAATGACAAGGCAGTGGGAGACACACCTAAACCCCTTGAAACAAGGGTGATGGAATTAGGGCAACTCCCCTAGCCTCATCTACAGTGAAGATGTGAGCCATTAGCACACTGAATGGACAGCAGAAACTTCATTTGCATCAAGGATGGAACCAGAATTAGCATGCTGAATGGAGAACCAAGCTCCAAGGCAGGAATCACACTGAACTCTGGGATTGGCAAAGCAGGGAAGCACTGCATGATGGGAGATCTCTGCTCCTGAGACAAATGAACTCATGTCTGCACACACCCAGCTCAGCAATTATCAGACCAATTCTAGTCAATAGATCTTGTATTGATATCCAACACACTGAATCTGCCTGATTGCATTGTGAGCTCCATCAGAGGAATGCCCCCATAGCCAGGAATGATCATCTCCTATTGTCCACTTAAACTAAACAGCTCTGGTATACTCCCTTAAGTCATTATTTACACCAAAACAACTCTAGTGTTCTGCCTTGAACCATTGTTTCTTCCCTACAAAAATCCCTACCCAAGTTCTGAATCAGAAGCTAGTTCTAAATTACTCTGATCTGTTCTGCTGCTTGGATCTGTTCTGCTGCCTGGACCCAAAAGGCTGCAACCGTTCCACTGGGACATCACCTTTTCCTTGCTGATCGTGGTGGGGATTCTGCCTGTCTCCAGCACTCCAGACCCTAAGCTGAACAGCCTGGTTCCTGGGTACCTTTGAGCTGCACTGAGTGGTGAGACAACTCTCTGCCCCCCCCCTTTTTTCTCTCTCTTTCCTCTTAGTCTAAATATAACTCTCTAAATTTAACCTTTGTAATCCACTTGGGCTAGATTTCCCCAATGCTACAATTGAAACTGGGTAATATTGTAACTCTTTGATCATTTCTCTTTCTTTTGTATGGTTATTGATATTATAATTGTTTGAATATTTTTCTTTCCTTTTATAACTATTCATAAGTTTTATGTACCTGGCAATAAAGTAACTTTTGTATTCAAGGTGGTTGCCAGACTCTTTCCATCTCCTTGTGTTCTTGGCTTCCCTATATTGCTCTACAGCAACGCTTCTTTTACCTAGCTAAAGATCCCTATGATGCCCAAAATCCTGTAAGGTCTGCTCACTAAGGGGGTTACTAACGTGCTGAACCTGTGGCATATAAGGGTGGCAGCTGAAAGTGCTGTTTTGACCCAGCCTGTGGAGTCCAGGGGCATATAAGGGTGGCAGCTGAAAGTGCTGCTTTGACCCAGCCTGATTGAGTCCAGGGGCATATAAGGGTGACAGCTGAAAGTGCTGTTTTGACCCAGCCTGCTCAAACGTGTGCTCAAGTCTAGTCCAGTGCGGTGCCAGGGGCATATAAGGGTGGCAGCAGAGAAGTGCTGTGTGACCCAGCCTGCTGAGTTCAGGGACATATAAGGGATCAGCTGAGAGTGCTGATAGACCCGGTCCGCTCAGACGCACTTAGAAACCCAGTCTTGGGAAGTTTAGGTCCTGCAAGAGTAGCTCCACTGGGAGGGGACTTGCAGAAGGGAGAAGTAAGCTCCATATAGAAACGCATGTAACACAAGCAGTACACTGATAGGAGTACAACGCTCCCCACCCCCATGGAAAGTAACCCTAATAAATGAGCATACCCCAAATTTATGGGCAAATTTGGTAACACAACCTTTGGTCAATAATTCCCTTGGCTCACTAGAAGCTGCCTCCTCCTGAAAGGCAGTCACCTGGGGAAGAAAACTCCTCTGGGAACAAGCTGAATCCCAGCTCCACTCTCAACACAGCACGCACACACTGAGACAGTGTCAACCCCATTCCTCTTCCTGGGGTTCTCCTTTATCATAAACTTTAAATAGATAAAATAATAATAAAAAAGTACCGTGACTTCCTGAAGAGCAGGGTGTTTCTCACATTATTCGAGCAAAGTTTCCTGTCTGATCCTAGTCCTTTTTGCCTCAAAGAGAGAGCACAAATCCTTTCATACTCTCAGACTGGGGCTACCGTGTCTGCTTGCCAGCTGATTGCTGAGTAACTCTGCTGCTCCGTGTAGAGTCATAGAAACTGACATCTAGCCACATGCCTTCTGTATTTAGCTCCTCGGGGGGCCACATAGGTCAGTCACTTCTAAGATAAGTCCATTTTCATCCGAGTCTGTGTTCATACCAAATTCCATTTGAATTATGATTGACACCTTCCATATGTGTCAATCATAATTCACACGGCATTCACATGCATTTTCTGTGTGTGTCCATACTTCAGAACTGTCACCATGTCAGCAATGCAACTGTATAGTTTGGGATTATCTATAATGGCATCAGTGGAGGTTACACATTGATTCTGTTACACGTTTTGGTTGAGTTTTTATTTTTACTATATTCATTATTTTTAATTTTAAAGAAAAAAATAGATGTTTGGTACAAGCGTCTTTTACATTTTACAATTTGACTTCAGGTCTCATGTGCACTATCTGTGGAACAACATGCTATGTTTTCATGTCTGTCTAGCCCGGGGTTGGCAAAATATGGCCCATGAGCTGGATTCGGCCCATCAAACATTTCTGTCTGGCCTGCCTTGCAGGGGCGAAAGCAGGACCACCCAATCTGTTGCTTCTGCTGCCAACACTCTACTTAAGCTAGTCTGGAGAATCAGGCAGCTTTCGGCTACTTGCTACATGGACTTCTGGCTTTTAGTCATATGGCCGGAAGCAGGAAGTTTGGGAATCAACTGACCAAAAATCACTAAGCTGCCCAATGCTCCAGTTGCCAAAGTAACTGGAGTGTTGAGCACCTTAGTTTCTAGGCCAGTCACTTTCTGAACTTCGTGCTTTCAGTCAGATGGCCAGAAGCTGGAAGTGGTCCAGGCCCATGAGCATTTAGCAAAATCTGTGAAGTGGCCCCTCTGTAAAAAGTATTGCTCACCCCAATCTATGCTCTCAAACTCTGCCCTCTGCTGGATGGAATGTTATTGGCAGGCCTGCTCAAGTATATATGTATGAGATCATGTCATCCTTTAATGGTCGCAATCTACAAAGAATAAAAGTCTTAGGGTGCGTCTACACTTACAAATTAAGTCGACTTAAACTTGCTTAAGTCGACTTAAGGAAAATTTAAGTCGACTTTATAAAACCTCGTTTTATAACTTTAACTTTATAACTTATAACTTTAGAAAGTCGACTTAGCCAGTGTGGACATGGAGTAGCCCTAAGTCGACTTTGAGTTGACTTGGGGGGCTTTAGGGCTTCCCCACTGCCCTCCCTGCCAGGGTGGCTGGCACAGCCACAGCCTGGCGTGCCCCCCCACTGGGCAGGACACAGCCCTGCCCACCCTGGCCCTATGCCCTGTCAGGGTCCCTGTCCCCCTTTGCCCCATTGTACCCAGGTACAATGGGGCAAAGGCTGAGCCCCCTGGCACTTGGCAAGGGGTTCCCCCCTGCCACCGTGGACCTGTCCCAGATCCACCTAGCCCCTACAAGTCGACCTAGGCGTCCAGTGTGGACACTCTAGGTCAATTTGGTAGGGTCCCCTCTAAGTCGATTTACATTTTGAGTGGGGACATGCTAAGTCGACTTAAATTAACAAGTGTAGACATAGCCTTAAGGAAAGGGATGAGAAGATGAGAAAAGGGCTACCTTTGCTACTGTAATTTCACCAAACCTTGATGCTCCCCATGGATACGAGTTAATCTGCATAACAGTTTTTCTGTTTTTCTCTTTGAAGGATTAGATTTTTTTCATGAAAGAAACTCCCATAAGACAACCTAGTTAGCACAAGACTGTACAAAACTTAGTGGACAATAGAGCAGGTCAGGAAACATCAATGAATAGAAAAATGAGAGAAAAGAGCTAAAGGTCATTGTTTCAGAGGGGTAGCCACGTTAGTCTGTATACAGCAAAAAACAGAGAGTCCTGTGGCACCTTAAAGACTAACAAATTTCTTCGGCCATAAACTTTTGTGGGCTCCAACCCACTTTGTCAGGTGATTCTGAAGAGATAATTGGAGCTATGTTTTTTATTAGATTGGGAGTAGAGCTCTGCCATGTAGACTCATAGGCTATGTCTACACTAGCAATTTAGGTTGATTTAAGGAGGCTTAAGTTGACCTAAATTACTCCACGTCTACACCAGATTTTCATTAAGTCAATTTAAGAAATTCCTTAAATCGACTTAATGAAAGCTTAAGTCGACTTACTAAGAACGGCCAGGATTTGAGTTACTCCAGATTTACCTCCATGTCATTGATAGCAGAATCTGGTCCACTATCTAAAAATTATAAATGGAAACAGTGCATTTTTAACTGAAAAAGAAATGCCAGCAGCACACTTTTTCCCTACTACAATCATCTGTTTTGATTCAATCCTCGTAATCTGGATTTTCCATCACTATATTTTTCAAAAAAACCTTTGTCTCTTTTATCTCCACATGCAATAATCTTTCTCACCGCATGATTTCCTACAACTACTAACAGAGTAATAATAATAAGAATAATAAGAATAATTTTCTATCTGAACTGAAAATCAAGCACTAAAATGAAGTCCCCGGGTTCTTTCTTGCAATTTAATTTATAAAGCCTCTTGAGAGTTGTACTTTCACAACTGATATTAACTAGAGGCACCTCTGGGATGAATTACAGCTTCTTATGTTCACTCAAAGGCTATGTATTATCATAGGGATGCTTTTCATGTTACTATGTATAAAGACTGTGACAAATTTGTGGTTTAGATCCTATAGAGGCTTGTTTAAGATTGTGGTGTCCAAACTTCAAAACTCTGCCCACCTCATTAGCAATTTACCAGGTCCCTGAGAATCACACCTTGTTTGTCAATGCATTGGTAAATGTTTATATTGCCGTGTACTGAAAATTACAAGCTATCAGTTTAAGTTTGTAAGGGGTTTCTGGGCCCTGCTTCTAGAAGAGGGGGCTCTGCTGGGAAGTGTGCAATCTAGCAGCAGTCAGGCTGCAAAGAGCAAGGTGGGATGACCTGCGTCTGTCTACCTTAAGAAGCAACCTGTTTTTTCTTTCTGTTTTTGGTTCTGTTATGTTGCAGCCTTCCAGTAAGAGTATTGTTTGTATGCCATCAACATAACACATACCTTTGTTTATTAGAAACAAATACATGCAGATGTCTACATGCACGTGTGTCTTCCTTGATAGATATAGAGAAATTGCAAAAATAAAAAACCTTGAAGCTGATCATTTTTAACTCACCCTGTTGTTATATGGACAGGGTATGTTTTAGGATTCTTCAGGCATGGTCCTGCTATTAAATAATAAAATAAAGAAAATTAATGTACATACATTTCCTCCACCCTAAAAAGAAGCCTCCCATCTAGAACCATTTCCTATGTTGTCATTTGAGCGGTTTAAAATGTTTTCCACAAACAGATATTTTAATATTGAAAAATGGGTTTTGATAACAAAAACAAAAACTGTGGAGAAATGGAATTTTTGTCATAATCTTTTTTTTTCCCAGCAAATTTTCTAAAGGAAAATTTTTGATTTTTAATTTTTTTTTTGCAAGATATCTTGTTTTGAAATTGCAGGGAACTTTGCCTTCCTTCTTTCCCAGTGTTAAAGAAAGTGGGGAAGAATTCCCATGGAAAACAGGGGGACAGATTTTGATATTCAGTTTTCATAAATTAAATTAGAATTTTGCTAAAATGATTTTTTTTTCATTTTTTCCTCAAAATATATCTTCTTCAAATTAACCACCTCTAGACATCAAAACTCTAGCTAGATATCAAATGAAGTTAAGTGACTGTAGGTACAATCAAGCTATTTTAGAAAGCACAAATGTTACACTTTCTAATAAAACAGACACTTTAGTAAGAGGTAAAGTGAAAAGGGCTTTAGGAGCAGATCAGATAATTGATTCCTCTTTGTCCCTCTTCCAGCCTTCTGTTTCTGTACCAGTTCCTTTGTTTCTCCACATTCGGTCTCTGGCTCCCAAGCCTCATAGCTCTCTCTCTCTCTGCAACTCACAACAGACCTTACAATCTCCCATCCACAACACCACCTAAGACCCCCAGAATATTCTCAGCAATCATGAGAGAGCTTCTCCTTTTGTTCAGCCTGTTATGAAGGAGGCCTGATATGTTGCTCTACTGAAATCTTGTAGACTCCATCATCAAAGGAACCCCAGAATATAGTGGGAGCTTCTGACAATATAGCCCACTGGGTGTCTAAGTCGGGAACAGCTGGCTGAATCTAGCAGACACTGGCTGAGGCCTAAATTTGGAAGCTTGAGCAGGAAGGTCACACAGAGATAGATGGATCTGGTTTGTGTCAGGAAAAGGATAAATAGAGACTCTGCATAGCCAGCTGGGGTTTAAACTAATGAAAAGGAAGAAAAAGGGACCAACTGGTTTCCTTTCCTTCGTTTGCTGGCCAATAATTTAATCCCATCCCACACATGAAGGTGAGTAGGTAGCAGCAGGGACTTGACTGAATCAATAGAAATATATTTCAAAACCTGGCTTTGACTTGGGAAGGAGCTGAAGAATAGCTTGAATTTTGTGGGGAAATGATGGCATGCTCCAAAAAATGCCAGAATTTTAACTGAGCATCTGTTCTCTTCATTCATTGCTCTCTCCTCCACCTCTATTTTCCAATCAACAGCAGTGAGAAGATTAATATATTAAAAATGCCTATACCAGACCACCCTGAGCACGAAAGATAATAAAATCTCAGAATTTAGGTTTTTTTCCTGGCTCCTTTTACATTCAAGGTATCTTGGGTATATTTTAAAAATAAAGGGTGATAAGAATACCAAGTGATACTTTGGGGCCAAAAAGAGGTATCTAGGTATTGTGGAGGCCAGTGCTCCATGAATACTTAGACCAGCTAGATTTGATAGAGAAGTAATCAGAAGGCAATAACTACATTCTACCAAAGTATGGTATTAGCAGACAAACTTAACATTCAAACACTTATCAGTCATACCCACTAGATAAAATTATATATACACAGATGTAACAGAATACTAGTTCCATAACAGTACTAAGATGCTTATGGTCTATTCCAAGCCATCTCCTTTATTTAATGAAATGGCTATATTACAAACAAATTCAAAATATTGATGAGTTAATTACAGATATTCTCTAAGAAGTGAACAATGTTTGTTTATATTAGCATAAGGTTTAACATTGGATAGCTAAAATAATTTGTAGCTGGTACCTGGTATACTCAGATGGATGTCCTGGGACTGCTAGCAAGCAAGCAAGAACACCAGACCACCACTTTTTGCACACGAAATGATGTATGCTTAGGAGGGCTGATGGCTAGTTCCTGAAACACCATTTCTCTGAAACTCCTTTAGATCAGTTTATCTGACACACACAGTAGAAGCAAGAATTTCACTAACTGTTCTGTGCCTCAATTTACTCTTTTTGCCAATGTTTTAAATGGTAGCATCTCAATGACATTTTTCTATGTTGGAAGATATTCAGGAACATATTACGGAGATCTGGGTAGGACACAGTTTTCCCTTTCAGCAAATATTTTTGAGATTTAATTTTTTTTTTCTCAGCTCAAATTGGGACAAAAGCAAAAATCTCAAATATTGTTATGAATACAATATCTGAAAAAAGTTGGTTTTGATAATAAAGACATTTTGTTTCAATAATTTAAAAATGTTTTCATTTCAGTCATTTTAAGGTTTTTAATAATTAACTTAAATTTTCAAACAAAGTTATTTCAATTTGGAAAAAGATTTTATTTTTAAAAAGTCAAAATGACATAGTTCAACAATTTGAAAACTTAGTTTTTGAGTAAAATAACTTGTCAAAACTAACTCTTCCCAATGAAAAGTGTTAGCTTTAATAAATTGGTATTTCTGATGGGAAAAAAATTGGCAAAAAGTTCCTGACCAGCTCTGCTATTAGGTAACCATTTTTTTCTAATGTATGGATTTTCATTGTTATTTCTTTCCTATCTAGGGGTATTCCTTTTTGGTTTCTTAAAAGTGATGTCATTTGAAAGACACTTAGGTTATATCTACATTTGCTAAAATTAGTTCGAATTAGTTAGTTCGAACTAACTAATTCGAACTAATTTTAGTTAGTTCGAATTAGCTTAATTCGAACTATCATGGCCACACTGAAATGTTAGTTCGAACTAAGCAAACACTTGCTTAGTTCGAATTAGTGATCCCCATTCATTTCAATGGCTGGTTAATTCGAACTAAGAAATTAGTTTGAATTAATATGGCCACATTGGTTAATTCGAACTAGTTAGTTCAAATTAACCCCTTAGTTCGAATACCCTATTCGAACTTATTAAGTCGAATTAAGGAACCCCTTAATTCGAACTAACTAAAGCCTAGTGTAGCCATGGCTTTAGTTAGTTTGAATTAAGCCTCCTTAATTCGAACTAACTTGCCAGTGTAGACATAGCCTTATGGTATAAAACAATGCCATTTCTCATCACATAATTGCTTGAGCTCAAGCACAGTGATCATCCACCTGACGCATCAGGAGCACCAAAAAGAAGTGGTCCATCTTTAAAATAAAAGTCTTACTGGGAATATTATATTTCCAGTGAGAACTAGGATTCACTGCATTCTACCATCCAGTATCCATGTCGAAAGGTAAGAGCAAAGAGTATGCTGACTGGAAGTGAAAGAATCTCAAAAGATCCAGAGTTCAGGATCAGCTTGTGTAAGCAAGGTCTGAACCTCCTGAACTTTAGAACTGGATGGGATTCTTGAGAGAACAAGCCATCTCCTCAGAAACACCACAATCAGCCTTCAGAGTATATTACTATTTCTTGTCTAAACTAAAGTAGTGAGGAGGCAGGAAAGTGTTAAATAATGGGAAAACAAAATAAAAATAAAAAGCCCAACAACCTACCTTTCTTGAACTTAACAAGTTTTGAACAAAAAAGGTCAGTGACTCTTCTGCTTAAAAGGAGACAGTCTGCTCCAAACAGACTCTCATCACAAAAAGCAGGTTAAGTATTCATGAGCTAGGTAGAAAAGAGGAAGCAAGGAGTTTTCAGTTTACTCAAATGAACTTCCCTACACAGAAAGCACTAGAGTATTAATATACTAGAATATCTCTACACAAATGCAAGGTCATGAGAAACATGCACGAAAAGTTGTTAGTATTGTTAAATGAGGGAGTTTATGAAATTTTAGTATACAGCTCTCAACCTTTCCAGACTATTCTATCCCTTTCAGGACTCTGATTTATTCTGAGTATCCCCAAATTTCACTTCGCTTACTTGCTTACAAAATCAGACATAAAAATACAAAAGTGCCATAGCACACTAATACTGAAAAATTGCATACCTCCACATTTTTACCATAAAATAAATCAATTGGAATATAAATATTTTATTTACATTTCAGTGTATAGTATATAGAGCAGTATAAACAAGTTGTTGTCTCTATGAAATTTTAGTTTATACTGGCTGCACTAGAGCTTTTTATGTAGTCTGTTGTAAAACAAGGAAAATATCTAGTTGAACTGATGTACCACTAGAAGACCTCTGTGACCCCCAGAGGTAGTGTACCCCTGGCTGAGGTACACGTATCCTTGGTTGACCTCTGTGTACCCCCAGAGGTACATATACCTCTGGGTTTAGTAGGCAGAATAGAAACATTTGCTTATCAGAACTTGAATATCAGCATAGAGGCCTGACAGTATCAATATAGAGGCCTGCAAGTCCACTGGCCTGACACTGTACATAAGAAGCTCTGTGTATCTGTACATAGATACAGTGTACCCGTGTTTTCCCAAATTGATGCCGTGTTCCTTTTCCCACTAATGAAGTTTTTTGTATTTCATACAAAGACTCAATGCTAGTATGTGGGGAAGTAGTGCCTATCAAGTTGGTTGAGGAAAGGTATTATTTAGGATCCCAGAAATTCTGGGTGGGAGCTTGAGTCGGTAGTATTTGTTAGCTTTAACACAGATCCCTAGCTATTTGAAGCTGGCCCTTGCTGCTAACAGCATCTGGCAGAGGGTTACAGACGTAAAAGTGAGGGGGAAAAAAAGAGGTGGAGAGATGTTGCTGTGTGTTGTAATTAATTACTAGCTGCAGTTCAGGTAGCAAGAGTGAGGTGGTGAAAAATCTTTGTACTGTACAAGTAGTAAATGACAGGAGTACCTGAAGAGAGAAAGGACAATACATTAATGGGCCAGTTTTTGAGGTTATCTAAAATACAACACACCATAGTCATAGAGGATTTTAACGTATTGATTGATCACAGGTTGACTATGAGCTGTCAATGTGATGTGGCCATGGGGGCGGGGGGAGCTAATGCAGCCGTAGGATGCATCAGATGAGATATTTCCAGTAGAGATAGGCAGGTGTTTGTACCATTATACATGGTGCTGGTGAAGCCTTATCTAGAATACTGTGTGCAGTTCTGGTGCCCCATGTTTAAAGAAAGATGAATTCAAACTGGAACAGGTGGAGAGAAAGGCTACTGCAATAATCCACAGAATGGAAAACCTGCCTTATGAGAGGAGACTTAAAGAGCTTAGCTTGTTTAGTCTAACCAAAAGAAGGCTGAGGGGAGAGACAATTGCTCTCTATAAATACATCAAATACCAGGGAGAGGGAGGAGTTATTTAAGTTAAGCACCAATGTGGATACAAGAACAATTGGATATAAACTATCCAGCAGGAAGTTTAGACTTGAAATTAGATGAAGTTTTCTAACCATCAGAGGAGTGAAGTTATGGAACAGCCTTCAATGGGAGCAGTGGGGGCAAAAGAAATCTAGCTGGCTTCAAGACTGAGCTTGATAAATTTATGGAGGGGATGGTATGATGGGACAACCTAATTTGACAATTAACTGATCTTTAACTACTTGTGGTAAATATGCCCAATTGCCTACGATGGGATGTTAGATGGGGTGGGTTCTGAGTAACTGCAGAGGATTATTTCTGGGTGCCTAGCTCTGAGTCTTGCCTACATGCTCAGGCTTTAGCTGATCACCAAATCTGGGGTCAGGAAGGAATTTTCCCCCTGGGCAAATTGGCAGAGGCCCTGGGGGTCTTTTGGCTTTCTCTGCAGCACAGGGCATGGGTCTCTTGCTAGTGGTTACTCTGTACTTCAAAGTCTTTAAGCTATGATTTGAGGACTTCAATAACTCGTCATAGGTATGGGGTCTATTACAGGAGTGGGTGGATGAGGTTCTGTGGCCTGCATTGTGCAGTAGATCAAACTACATGATCATAATGGTCCTTTCTGGCCTTGAAGTCTATAACTACTTACGTGTCAATTGCCAAATATGCACCAGCAATTTCTAAATTAGGTAGGGAGCAAGAACTAATGCAAAAATACCTGATGAGATTAGAAAAACAACCAGCCGATCAAGATTACACCCTCCACCAGAATTGGAGTATCTCTACTTAGAAGTTGTACAATAAAAGATATATATTTTGCCTCTCTCAAAACAAATTGGATGCATGGAGGGGGGAGAAAGGGGTAGAAATAGTCTGAAACACACAAATAAAAATATGAGGCGATAACTGGGAAGCAGTACATTTGAAAAAGACCCTAGCATAGCATGGATTGTGGGTAGTTTGTTCTGTTTTACACTGACTGTAAGCCATGAAAAGAGGGCTTACAGCCCAAGTCCCAGCTGAAGAAGGATAATTCTGATCCAATGTGTTCAAAAGTTGTTTGGTTTTTGCATTTCTTGATTTCGGACATTTTTAATAAAGTGCCCTACATCTGTATTTCAAAAGGGAAATCTTTTTTTCTTTCTTTGCAGTATAATGGAATTGAAAGCTCAGACTTTCTGAGATAATAATTAAAGAGCTGTGATTCATCCTCTTGCTTTCCTGTTCAGAATCGTAGATACTGTCATTTGTAAAAGGAAAATTTCTCACTCTTACAATGTATTAAACTATGGAATACATTTTATAAGTAAGCCTCAGCTACAGTAGGCTATTTTTAAAGAAAACAAAAGAAAGTTTGTGCCTTAACACCTAGCAACCATCTCTTTGGAAAAAAATAAGTAAATAAAACATACAATATTACTGCTACAAAATTAGTGACAGAGTGCAGGTACATGCTCAGATGAATTACAAGAGAATTCTCACCATACAAAGTATGCAGACATGAGGGAAAGAAGAATGATCTCCTAGTTAAAGCACTGGAGATATAAAGTCTGTTCTTGGCTCTGCCACAGACTTCCCATATGACCTTGGAAAAGTCACTTGATCTCGCAATGGCTCAGTTTCCAGTCTGTAAAATGGGGACAATACTGCCTTTCCTCACAAGGATATTGTAAGGATACATTCATTCATATCTATGGGGCACTCAAATATTATAGTAGAGACGTTGTGTAAATAGATGATATTAATGTACATTCCTGGGAATGCAACCCTTTCTAAAAAGGACACAGCGTTTGACAATAGCCAGAAATAGAGCAGCACTACCAATATTAGATCCAGTGTGTGGAACATTTCTGTGGAATACTGAACTTTCCATTTAAAGATTTTAATGTCCAAGAATTAAATAATTGTATTTCTACCTTTATTAAAATATTAGCACAGTATTCTAAAAGAAGTGCTTCAAGCCACTAAATATTAAATTAGTGATACTGCAGTCTTTTGAGTTATTATTGAAGTATTTTTAATAAGGGAATATTTTTGTCTGGTTTTTATTTAGCTGTATTTAAGGGAGCAAACATTTTGTGCAGTGACTAATTACGTGTAACTCCACCGAGATGAATTTCATTCCATTTGGTAAATGTAGCTTCACTGGTTACGTGTATAGCTAAGGAAAAAAACTTACTTGACTTTGTTCAGTGTTACTAGGAGCCCCATGCTGTATTCCTTGCACGTCAGAGACTTCCACTGAAGTTAATGGAACACTGGAATATACAACAATAAAGCTTCAATTAAGCAACTGTAACAAGTCTTAGTTCAAGAGGTTTTCTACACCACCAGCCAGAAGAGGAATAGGCTATCATGATTTGACAAGTGATAACATAGTATCACGTATTGTTGTACTTGAAAAGTTTAATAAAAAGAGAATTATAAAAACTTCATTAAAATGACACACACACAGCCCACACACAGGATATTTAATAAAGCAGATTTCAAGCTAGTATTTGATATTACAGATCAACACAACCACCATTCATTTTTATTGTTATTAAAAATGATCCAGAAGCAAAGATTTCACATTTTTCTGCTATATGAGGTTCTCGCAAATGCCCTCCTCCACCAAAGAGACAGCACAGAATGAAACTGACGGGTAAGTAGAGACGTCTAGTAGCAGGAATGGCTTATGACCATGACAGCAAAGTCAAGGCACAGATGTGGACTTAATATCCCAGCAATACACAGATGAGCATAATCATTCATGCTAGGCTTTCCTCATAGGTGGTTTCTCTTTCAGAGGACACCACAGAAAGTTTGTGCTGCTATTGCTCTGCAACAGGTCCAGCCATAGGAAAAGCAATCTGAAGACTGTTAGAGACAGGCCTCAAAATTCAGATCCACATGTGAACTTTCCAAGTGGAAGGAAGCATTTGGGTCTGGGATTTTGATTAATCCCACCAGAGAGAGAAGGGGAGAGCTGCAAACCAGGCTTGTTCAAAGCCCTGGGATGTTGGAGAGAGCTAAATCCAGAATTTGGAGCGGCGGGGTTCACCCATATTTACAAATTATTTAAATTGTGCCCAGTCCTGAAGAAAGAAAGAAAGAAAGAAAGAAAGAAAGAAAGAAAGAAAGAAAGAAAGAA
>ML685841.1:1411438-1491713 GCA_007922175.1 Pelusios castaneus | reverse complement strand
GAAAGAAAGAAAGAAAGAAAGAAAGAAAGAAAGAAAGAAAGAAAGAAGCCTAATCTCTTTTGCCCTCTATAGTCATTGGGCACAGCAAGAGTCCCTGTGCTCTGATAATGCTGGGAGGGGTGAGGTGGCGGGGGGAAGGAGGGGCAGAGTTATGGGCCAGAGCCCTTGCACTAGACAGCACATCCTGCCACGTGCAAAGGGAGCACATACTGCACCAATCAAAGGTGTTTTAATAGCTGAACAACAGGAAGCACTGAGGCCGCCAAAGATACAGTCCACACTTCCAGGCACTCCTACCATGATGGTGAGCCTCAGTCATGCCTTCACTCTGCAGTTCCTTATATGTCAGGTTTGAAGCTTTCATTGTTTTCCCTATCAGATCAGTAATAATTTAACCCAGCAACAAACTCCCACCAGACAAAACTCCCCAACCAACCAATACCAAACCGGACCCCTTGCCACACCCAAATCCAGTGGGGTTTGAGCTGATCTATGTGCAGACATGAGCCTGTAGCTGCCTTTAGTTTAAAATAAAAAAATGAAACCAAAATGCTCCTGGTTCCAGCAGTTGAAGAATTTTAAAAGGAGCGTGGTGACTTTAGCAAAGAGTACAGCCAAGCTTTGCATCTGACCACACACAGTGCTCAAGTCTAGACTGCCTGGCCCAGACATCACCACAGCCACATGTTTTCAAATTAAATTAGACCTCCTGATCAAAGTACTGGGATCACATAAGCTTGCCATAACTTCTTAATTATGCATCTGATTATTTGATTGGAGAAAGACTTAATGCAGTAATGTTAAATAACTTCATCCCTGGGTTAAAAAATCCTGCTTATGCTAGCAAAGCAATACAGAAAAGCAACACACTTTATATAGATTTTTTTTAACAAAAAGAGTGAGTGACAGGCGAGTGTGCTGCAAGTACGCAAACAGAGTCAAGCACACAGACCAGCGTCCTGTTTAAAAGGCACTGCAGCAGTCCACTAAGGGGAAAAATCCATTGTTTGATACAAAGAAATAAACAGCAGCTGACCCATCATATGGAAGGTTTACTTGTCACTCTGAGATGCAAGGGGGCTCTTCCCACTCAGTGCATTGTTTAATATCACTTGTTTCTGCCTTAATTGGGAGAGCAATGAACTTTTCATTGTGAAAATATTTAGTGTTGAACTCAAACTCTCATGTGAAGACTCAGACTTCTCGGCCAAGAAGAGGCCATTGTGATCATCCAGCCTGACCTCCTGCACATTGCAAGCCACGGAACCTCACCTCGCACTTCTGCAGTAACCTATGACTGAGTCATTGAAATCCTCAAAGACTGATTGGGTGCATCTACACTTACAAATTAAGTCGACTTAAACTACTGCTTAAGTTGACTTAAGGAAATTTAAAGTTGACTTTATAAAACCTAGTTTAAAGTCGACTTCACTGGCTAAGTCGACTTTATTAAGTCGACTTAGCCAGTGTGGACGCAGATTAGCCCTAAGTCGACTTAAAGTTGACTTAAAGGGCTCCAGGGCTCCCCCACTGCCCTCCCTGTCAGGGTGGCTGGCACAGCCAGAGCCTGGCGTGCCCCCCCACAGGGCAGGACACAGCCCTGCCCACCCCGCTCCTATGCCCTGCCAGTGTCCCTGTCCTGCTCAGCCCCCATTGTACCCAGGTACAATGGGGCAAATACTGAGCCCCCTGGCACTTGGCAAGGGGTGCCCCCCCGCCACCATGGACCAGTCCCAGGTCCACCTAGCCCCTACAAGTCAACTTAGGCATCCAGCATGGACGCTCTAAGTCGATTTGGCAAGGTCCCCTTTAAGTCAACTTAATTTTTAAGTGTGGACAGGCAAAGTCGACTTTGTTAAGTCGACTTAGCAAAGTCGACTTATTTGGCCAAGTGTAGACATAGTCATTCAAAGTCTTTAGGTTACAGAGAATCCAGTGTTAATTCTAGTTCAAACCAGCAAGTGAGCAGAACCTGATCTTGCAGAGGAATGTGAAAAACAAAAAAAAGCCCACACTATAAAGGATGGGGTGGAACAGTGAGAAGAGAGGCTCAGCCTCACAAATCAGATCTGTTGGGGGTTCTTCCTCCTACAGAACAGAGACAACTTTGGAAATAGGTGCCCTGTCCCTCCTACGTGAGGAAAGTTCTGGTTATATATAAGAACAGACAGCAATAGATCAAAGCACACTATGGAACTTTTAGTGCATGGTAGCAGGGTCCATATGGACAGTTTGTGTGCAGCAGGCTAGTGTGTGATAGATTTATACCCCAGCTAGCTATACACTAACTCTCTGTTTAAGCAAGTCCTCAGTTTAAAGGCTCACTTTTACGCTTTTATCTCATTGAAATACACAGGGTCAGTACTGCATTACCTGCACATCCAGTAATTCCCACTGCAATCAGTGAAAGTTTTTATTTCTGCTGTACCAGTCCTAAGGCCTAAATCATAATAGTCCCCACCTCCAGGTACAAACATATGAGAAGATGCAGTCCCTGTCCTAAGGAGCTCACAAATTAAGACAGTGTGAGGAGAATGAGGCCTCACTCTATATACAAATGGTTATGTAAAAAATAAACATTTGATTTTTTAGGGGAAGTTTCATATGATATAAGAATCAGCTATCTGTGATTGCCTAAAGTGCAACTAACATTGACTGGTTGATTAATGGTAGATGTCATGGGATAGCTGGAGCTTGAGAAGTGATCTGAAGGAGAGAGTTGTAGCCTGGAGGACCAGTTCCATCTTGAAGGGGGCATGGTAGAAATCTCAAAGAAGTCAGTGAGGCAAAACATCGGCATGGGTCTGCGCAAAGGCATAAATTGCAGGAATGTGCCAAAGAAAGAACAATATGATGTCTCTGATCAAATTCATAATACAAGAACTGCATCTTCCTTGTGTTCTGAAGCACTTAAGATATTTCTGGTCTGTTAGAAAGTACCACCTACAAACAAGTAAGCTTCCATGAAAGGCACTCAGCACTTTGTGTTTCTCACTCTAAATAACCATCTTGAATGGTCTCTATTCCTAGAAGACAGACAGAGAATCAACTGAAGGTGTATGGTACTTGGAAAACCAAATCATAACATTCATCCCTGGACACTTTTGTAAGTGGTTCTTCTCCACTCATATGCAGAACATGGAATCCCAACACACACGTGCACATGCACACACTAATTACTCATAGGTCCAATTAGACTCAATGATAGTGGGGTATCAGAGGATGGACCTTCTCAATCTACCTGCCCAATCCAGAAAAGTTCACTAAACCAAGTCCCTTTCTGGTGTATGCACACCTGGTCCAGATTTGTGACGTCAGCTTTTCCACCTCCGGTCTGGTCAGTCCGCTTTACCTGTTGAGTCAATGCAAAACTGGATCTGTGTTGCTGTTGCTGATTCAGCTTGGCCCAGTCCTGCAGGATCACATTCCCTTCATGGTTCAGAGTCTCTAGATGGGGAACCCAGAGCAAAATAGGACCTCTGGACAGTGTCCCTGCTCTCTGAAATAGTGCTCCTAACCTTGGAAGCAAAACTTTTACCTTCTCCTAGTTGAACTTGAATCCTGTTCCCCCCCCATAAGATCCACGGCCTCTGAAGCATGATGATCATTTTACTCCAGGCATTTCTTCACAATGCTTAGGGCCTTTGGTCAGCACAGCTACAGTAACAATTGTTATATAGTCAAATTCCAACTACAGCAAAACACAGTTTGTGTAATGGTGGGTAAGCAATACTATATTGGATGAAATGAGGCTCTCCAGAGCTGGGTTTTGTTGTTTTTTTTTCCAGCAGAGGCAGCAGATAGTTCCATTTTACTTTGCTTTAGTTTCTTGTATATCTTTTAACTCTAGCGCTAACACAGATGGAAGGCAATATGGAAAAGTATTTTCCCATTCATCTCTTATCTTTTTCACTCTGTGCATGTATCTGCACATGGGGTAAGGAAAAATTAGACAAGTTCAGATCCTTAACTGTACAGATGTGCTTTGTGAATGCTTTACTGTTGTAATGAAACAACAGAACTTAAAACAAAATAAAATTCAATGCTAGTCTTTATGTATACAATTCTCAGGGTGTCCCAGAATTTCGTGACCTGGCCCTCCTCAAGAAACAATTGGAAACAAATATTTTCATCCAATTCCAATGTCACCTCTAATTTTGTATTTCCCTGGCAACTGTCTACCTCATCCACTCTGCCATACAGCTTTGACAACCTGTAAAACAAGTGAAGTTTTCAGCATGTCACAGAATTACACATCAGGTCTTCATTTAGGTTGTATAGCAAGTAGATTTTAAGGGATTGGCAAATTGGCTGTATACGGGTTAAGTATGACATTCATTCTCTGAGATTAAAATCTGTTCAGCCTTGTCAGAACAATGTGGCTTAAAAATTAAGTGCCTGTGATAGGAAACACCATTGTGACAGGCAGATGGAGTTGATCACAGAACAGTAGTTTAATGAGGTGATATGACATGACCACCATGTATTTCACCATCATGTTGAGCATTTGTCCCAAACATTTACCACAGTTATGTTTATAACAGAGTTTAGTTATGGCTCAGGGACAGGTCTGAGCTTTGTGTAAATGACAAACTGCATGGATGTTATTTATCAGTCGGTTAGTAACTAATAACAGCGAGGCCTGGATTCCTTACTCTGTACATCTGGATAAGCCAAAGGCCTAAAAACAGGACTGTGGCATGTACTGGATGTACTTTTGACTTGCTTATAGAAAACCCAAACTTCTTCTTGAGATTAATCAGTATTTAGTACTGAAAAAAAAAAAAGCCTATTATGAGTTGGGAAAAGACTTTGATGCAATTTCTGATTCTATGGCCTCTGCAACATTGGACCATTTTGCTGAGGTGCAGGCATTAGTTTTACTTCCAGATTTGCCATTGATTCGTCATTAGAGCTGCATGGAATTTTTTGCATGAATACTTTATTTGCCAAAAAAATGCAGTTTCTGGTTGAAGAAAATTATTTTCAGTTGTGTTGAGTTCACCTAGTAGTTTTGACCAAACCAGAGAAGTCAAAACATTACATTTTGGTTTGACCCCAAAAATTTCACTGTGACTTTCAGGCATTTCGACAAAAGCAAAGCCATTAAGCATTTAGATTCATTCTGACTGGAATTAATCAACCAATTAACCAATTATTAATTATTAATTATTGATTATTAATATTATTATTTTGATGTGTTGATTTGTTAAACAATTTAGAAAAGTGTTGTTTTTGGTTCAGCCCAAAACAACTTTTAAAAAAAATTATTTATTTGAAATTGCCAGAGAACCAAAATACCCAGAATTTGTCCAGTGCTACTTGAAATGTGACCTTGAGCAAGTCTCTTATCTTTTCTTCATATGAATAATAAGGATCGACATACTTACATTTGTAAAGCACAAGTGCTAATTACTGTTGTCTTTCCTTCTGATATCAGTGCTCTATTTCTGACACCACCATAAAGCTTCTGCTGACCTCTAGCAGATGTTTGAGTCTTTGCAGGTCAACTTCCTAGGAAAGGAGAAACCTGTGACATTGGGCCTGGATATATTCTGTGCGTAGCTTGCTTTATTTCTATATATACCTATCTTGGAAAAGAGGCAGTCACAAACAGCAGGTAAGCAATCCCCTCTTCTGGAGCTCTCAGCTTACACACCAGGAAGCTATTCTGCCTCAAAGATTGCTTCCAAGTATGGAGAATAAAGCAGAGAGCAAAGTATCTGCTCAAAAAGACAACTGCATAGTTAAAACTAACAACAATACTGCATTTCTTCAAAGCTTAAAAACTTGCTCACATACTAAAAAAAAACAAAAAAAGACCTTGTAAAACTATATGTAACAGCACCATAAGATGACTCCTGCCATAACAGTTTTATTGTTTGTATAGTTAAGATTTTTGGAGTGTCTTAATTACAAACCTTTGACCCAACCCACCACTCCTGCAGATGTGAGCCACTCTCCTTTGACTTCTTGGGGAAATGCATGTATCCCATAAAAGAACAGGATCCCAAAGTTTTTATAGGGATATTAATATAGAAAGGAAGTTTTATGAAAGAAAATGTTAATGAACTTTGAACATAATCCTACAAAGTTTATGGGTATCAGTTATTTCTTTAATTTTATGGTGTGGGACTGGCTGAACAGGGAAATGAGACTGTCCTGAAGGTCCTTTCTCCAGCTTAGCTGAGAGATGTAATCAAATACATCTTCAGCCTAAGAAGTTAATGGGAGTTATGCCCACTTATGTGAGAAATGAATGAAGGCCATTGATCTATTTGCATTTTGTCGATAAATATCCAATCTCCAAAACTTTCCAAATAAAGACAATTCAGTGATCAGTAAAGCAAATAATTCTCTGCAACAGGCATATTTGATAATAGTTCAATTCTTCCACTACAAGCATAAAAACACTTCTACTAATTTACTGTGAGGTTCAGGAAGAATTGTGAAAGAAGAACTACACTATTGAAAAATCTGAGCTTCCTAACTGGAAGTGTTGAGCTGTCACATTTTAATGAGGTCACCATAAAGCAAATGGAGTAGACAGTAAGTTCCAGAGGAGTAGCCATATTAGTGCAGCATAACCAAAACAAACAAGGAGTTCTGTGGCACTTTTAAAGACTAAAAAATATCTCATAAACTTTCATGGGTGTAATCCTACTTCATATGCATCTGACGAAGTGGGATTACACCCACGAAAGTTTATGCGATAAATAAATTTGTTAGTCTTTAAAAGTGTCACAGAACTCCTTCTTTGTTTTGGAGTAGATATTGCAAACAGTGACCCTCCCTTCTTCACCGTCAGAAAATGGATTTCAATGTAAGATGATATGAGTCTGGGTATTCAAGTGTATGTACTGGAATCCTTGCAGAGTATATAATCTTTGCAGCTCTTGCTCAGATAATTGCCTATTTTGTGTCATTTGAAGCTCTAAATTAAAAATACAAACCATGTTCTGGTTTGGCTTTACAGGATATTCTTTGCTTCATGTCAAGTCATGTTTGTCAGCCAGTGATGCCAATTTCTATAAAGTGATGTAATTCACTGCAAAGGGGTGCAAAGAAAAATGTAAATATATGCATTCCACTGGAGTGCGATATGTCAAGTCTTTGGAAGGCTGAAACCTGTTTAAAAAACTCCCCCAAATCAACTAGGTATTGCAGTAGAGGGTGGGTGAAGTGGCTTTATTGAATTAAGGAGCCAAAACTTAAGCCCATCCTTCAGGCTACACTGAATTTATGTAGAGATTCCAGAAATTTGGGTTAAAGACTCCATCTTTCTCCCAATCCCACCACTCTGTCTTCCAATCCCACCTTACCTACTGCATCATAGCCTTGGAGACAGAGAAGGGGAAGCCCAGGCTTACTACCCATTTTCTATTGTTGGAGATTCTTCTTTTGAGGCAGCTAGAAGGACTGCTCTCCCACTGTGACATTTGTTCTTAAAAGGGAAGTTTAAAGATTTGGTTCCTTGATCCATTTTAGTTTCATTCAATTAGGACAACCAGGTTCCTGGCTTCATTGTACCAGTAGCCCAGAGCCAATAGGCTTTCTGCTGGATCTCATTAATCTGAGTTATGGTATTCAGTCCCAGGGTTCAGACCAGATTTCAATTTGGGTAGCAAACTGTAGAGAGAATTTTGTCTCTGCAGAATGTAGTTTCATACAATCCTGTTAACTCTTCTACCTGAGCAGCTAGTCGAAGTTCGGGGCTTTCAGGTTGTTTCTGTCAGGAAGAGAAACTGATGAGAGAGTCAGGTATCTTTGCTGTAATCTTGTCAGGATGTAAAAGTCTCATTTCCCTGAACAGAGCAGGAATCAAAATCAAACTAGAAAAAAGAATTGCTTCATGCCAGCTTCATTCAGGCAGCACAGACAAAAATCTCTCTAAGTTTTCTCTGGACCACACACTCGGTTCGTGTTCAAGATGCGTCTAGCGGATCTCTCTCTCTCTCTCTCTCTCTCTCTCTCTCTCTCTCACACACACACACACACACACACACACACACACACACACACCCCAGAGATATTTCAGTGACGGGATTTCAGTTCACAATTTATAAAGGCCTTTGGGGATCTTTTTAAACATATGATACTATATAACCACAAGATTTAATGATTAAATTTTAATATCAGGAATCATTTACCATAAATCTGAGCTGCAGCTAGAGAATTAGGAGAAGCACCTTTCTTTCCCCTTTTATAGTATATGGGAAGAATGGATGTTAGTTCCTTTTTGTGGTTAAAAGAATCCAGACTTTGGTAAAACACATTACAATGGCATTGTCTTGCTTTAGAGGACTAATTCAACCACAAGCCTGCCTCAGTTTCTCCTCTTGCAGGCAGGGTAGCTCAGCCCACGGGCCTAACCCAAAAAAGTCCTCCTCTTTCAGCATAAAGGAGATTCCAGCAGAAGTTCCCAGACTTTCACCCATTGATTGAGAGCTCACAAGCAATCTCTTACCCAAGGATTTCTTTGGAGGAAAAGCAGATAGTCAGCATTCCCTCTCTCATTTTCTCCCCCAAGGCCTTCCTTAAGTCTCTAGTTTTCTTGTCCAAACCGCCACTCCTTCCTCAAGGTGCTTTCCCTAGCTGTCCTTCTAGGCCTGTTCCTGAACCCTTTGTCTGGAGAGATCCAACAAATCCTATTCCCTTCTAACAGAGAGACGTACAATTAGTTTGATCCAGGGGCTCAGCCAGCCCCTGTTTTCTGGCCAGGCTCCTGACCCTCCAGGGTGGGCCCGGTCAGTCCTGCTACAGATCATGTGCCAGAAGCTTCCTGATGATGCTTCAGTTATCTATCAACTGGAGCATTGGGAGAAGGAGGTAGGGGGCAGAGGCAGCTTGGCCCATGCTGCACAAAGCCTGCAGTGACTGCCCAGGGTCAGAGCAGCATGGGCGTAGAGCAGCCCACCCAAGCCTGTCTGCCCACAGCACTGCCGATCAAGGCCACCTGATGCTGTCCATGGTCTATGGTGGCAAGCTTGCACCGCTGCTGAGCACTGCGGCAGGTGGAGGTGGTCTGCTGGTCAACTGGATAGGCCCATGCTCACTTGGGCCCACCCATAGCTACACCCCTGGTTTGATCTCTTCCCTGGTTTCTGTCTTACTAAGTGAAAAAGAGCTCTTACATACCATATCCTCTTTCCCTGCATATACTACTGCCCAATCTATATTTTCTCTGCTCCCTGGGAACTACAAGTGCCTGAATTCCTAGGTTCTGGGTGGACTCTAGAACAGGGTCAGGATTGGACCCCAAAGCCCTTAAAAAGATAGCGTGCTTATAATGGATATGTTATCAGGCCTTACTGTTGCAACATTACAGTATTAGAATTTTTTATGTGTTCATGTAAGCAACTCTAGATTCTAAAGATGGAATGACTTATTAACTTCTCTAACTCACGTCTCTGCCAGTGTAGCACTTCTGTCTACTGAATCCTCAAATGACCTGGAAGATTTTAGCACTCTGAGTTAATGTCCATCGCTGGCTTTTTGCCAAATAATGAAAACATTTATAGGGAAGACTTATTGCTTCCTTCCTATCCCCTTCTGCCTCCCCCCGATGAATTATGTATTCATCACAGTTAAATTCTGCTTACCAATCATTTCTAGACCACATGATTAAAAACTGGACAGTCTGACCTGATCAAAACCAATGTCAACCATAATCCAGAAAGATGAAAGGCAATAATGATAGTGGTTGAACATGATATAACTTTAATTATAACAAGGCAGGGGGATAATGTGAGCAGGTTATTAATTAGACTGTCATGCGATATGCAGCGCTGCCTATCAGGGCAAAGATAAGTGCAAATAAAAGTTACTGGAAACCTGTTTGGTTTATAGAAATGATGGGATTGGGGCATGTCAAAGTAAACCATTAATTCCACACTGCCTTTGAGTACAGTTGGCTATACTTTTTTAAATAGCCCCACCAGATTCAGCATTCTCAAAAGAAGAAAGAGGTGGTAGACAGGTTAAAATACATATTCAGCCCTGGAGTAGATGGATGCAACTCCCATTAACATAGTGTTGCCATCTGCTTAGTCCTGCGCTGAATTTGTCCCTTTATTTCCTGAGGAATTTTCATATTTCCCCTTTGTGCAGGGGGAATCCTTAGTCAATGCTGCTTGAGTAAGGACAGAGTTAAAACTGAATGAAGATTCCTGGATCAAACCACTAATTATTTCTTTCTCCTGTATCTATATTCTGTATAGATAGTGCAGCATATGTTTTGTGGTGTATCAATTATATTCCCTGAGCATTAGCTACATGCAATGAATGGAGATAGCTTTCTAACAGATTTAGGATATAATGCATGGGTTTCATTGAAACATTTTAATGAAAGATTTATTTAAATCAAAATTAAAACTGTCATGAAAAATTTTCCTCTTCCTTCTACCTCAAAACAAACAAACACACACTTAATTAAAAACCAATTTTTTTCCCCAGAAATATTTTGATGTTTTGGTAAAATTTGGAGGATGTTAGGTTTTGAAACCAACTTTTTACCAAAAAATGAAAAAGGTTACCCACCACAGTTTTTGAAAACCAAAAAGATTTTTCATGGAAAAACTAAAAAATATTCACAGTATTCCTTTTTTAAAAAGATTTTTTTTAAAGTTCTGCCAAAGAAAAATTGCCATTTTCAACTGACTCTAATAATATATGCTAGGTGAGAAAGGACACAGTGTTCAAGCAAAGTGATGGTTGATAGAACAAACACTGTTTCTATCCCTGATTGGTCTACGAGGGAGGTGTGGAAGTAGATAAAGGAGATATAAAACCCCCCATGAAGTAAGGACATGTATTATCCCCATAATGCAGCATCCTGGCTATGTCTACACTTGTTAATTTAAGTCGACTTAGCATGTCCACACTTAATTTAAGTTGACTTATAGGGGACCCTACAAAGTCGACCTAGAGCATCCACACTGGATGCCTAGGTCGACTTGTAGGAGCTAGGGGGACCTTGGGCAGGGTAACACCTGCCCACACCTGGGTACAATGGGGCAAAGGGGGACAGGGACCCTGGCAGGGCATAGGGGCAGGGTGGGCAGGGCTCTGCCCTGCCCTGTGGGGGGGGCATGCCAGGTATCCCTGTGCCAGCCACCCTGGCAGGGAGGGCAGTGGGGAAGTCCTCTACACTTTAGAAAGTCAACTTAAGCAGAAAGTCGACTTAAAAGTAGGTTTAACAAAGTCGACTTAATTTTTCCTTAAGTCGACTTAAGCAGCTGCTTAAGTCGGCTTAAGGAAAGTGTAGTGTAGACGCAGAGTAAATTAAGTTGACTTAATTTACAACTGTAGACGCACCCTCTGGTACCATTATAAATCTGAAATCAAAGTACTTGAGAAAAAGAAAGGCTCTTTATACAGCAACATTATTACACAATAGCTGCTAGTCATGACTAAAATAACATTATTGCTATGGGGAAAACCACTGAAAACCTCCCTCACACCCATCACCTCATCTGAAAAGAAAATGCACACCTTTTTTCTATTTATCCCCCTTCCCCTTCTCCTTCCCCTGTCCATCCTATTTTGGATTTCCCACCAGTTGAAATGTTAGTCTCCTACATATGCTAATCACAGTCGCACATTCCTTACATCTTCTGTGGGCCTCATTCAAACATGAATCAAAATCATGACACCTCCTCAGAATTTAAAATGTTCACACTTTCCCCATCATTTATCCTACTGTGGCAATTTTAAGTCATTCCTTTTGAGTCCGTGAGTTCAGAATCTGTTACAAATAGAGAATATTGGCAGTGATTTTAAGTCATTCCTTTTGACTCAGAGGGTTCAGAAGCTGTTACAAATGGAGAATATTGGTGCATCATTAACATTTTAATACCATTTTATTGTTTTTTATTAGCCCATGTATGGCTTCAGACTTGAGACATAATGGAGTGCAAGAGCTGTGTGCAGGTCTCTCCATTCAATATACTAAAAAGTCAGTCCCTGGTATGCTTTACTGAACTGCTAATAATTTTGAAGACTCCTCTATGGAGTCATGTTTTTCTCTTCTCTAAATGGATACGGTGTATAAAAAAAGCTCATGCCAACTGTCTTTTCTCAACCCAATTAGGTGTGAAATGCTAAATATAGCTTATAAAAATGATTCTATTGGATCATAAATTCCACCAAGTGCTTATGAGTTCTTTCATTCTTGGAATATTGGTCAGTAAAACAAGAGTCAATGATGCATATTAATCACAGTGGGTCCACTTGATAATTTTTGGATTTGCAATTCACCAGCTAAATATAATGCATTATACTGTAATGTATGTATAGATTGTAGATGGGGATTGTATGATTAATATGATTAATTGGAGAGGCACACTACCTAAGCATGGGATAATATAAATTTATCATAATTTCTCTTAGGTACTTATAACTTTCACAGACTCTGAGTACTGCACAATTTTGTTTAATCATAGAAATGTATTCCTGTCAGTGACCTTGAGAAGTCATCAAGTCCAGTTCCCAGTGCTGTGACAGCTCAAGTAAACCTAAATCATCTCTGATTGTTGTTTGCCTAACATGTTATTAAAAACCTTCAATGATGGGGATTCTACAACCTCCCTTGGAAGCCTATTCCACAACGTAATTATCCTTATAGTTAGAAAATTTTTCCTATAATCTGACCTAAAATTCCCTTGCTGCATATTAACCACAGTTTCTTGTTCTTTATTCAGTGGACATGGAGAACTACTGATCACAGACCTCTTCATAGAAGTCCTTAATATGTCTGAAGACTGTTATCAGGACCCCCCTCAATCTTCTTTTCTCACAAACATACGTGTCTAATTATTTAACCTTTCCTCATAGGTCAGGTTTTCTAAACTCTGTACTACGTTTGTTGTTCTTCTCTGGACTCTCTAATTTGTCCACATCTTTCCTGAAGTGTGGAGCTCAGAAGTGGACACCATACTCCAGCTGAGGGCTCACCAGTGCCAAGTAGAGCTGGATAATTATTGCCTGTGTCTTACATATGACTCTCCTATTAATAACATGCATCCTCATAGCACCCTTGTGAAGTAGTATAATTCCCCCTTTTACAAACAGGGAATTGAGGCACAGATAGACTAAATGATTTGCCAATCAGATGGCAGCATAAAGAATTAAACCTAGGTACCCCAAATCCCAGACCGTAGGGCCCTAACCTTTGGACAACCCTTCCTTTCATACAGCACACCTCCCTACTAGTCCATCTTCCCAGGATTTATAGCAACATTCCAGTCCCTCAGCAGCTTCAAGCAGCCAGTATCTGAGTCTGTAAATCAACTTGTCAGAGAAATTTCTTCTTGATTTCCCCAAATATGTATTTTACCTTAAAAATTATAATTGTCAAAAGTCCAAAACTGATGGCAAAGATGAAAGCCATGACCAATGACAGTTTTTCTATATGTAAAAACGCCACTGATTTAAAATCTGATACTTTACGGCTCTTCAGTGGTCCAAACAGACATACAACATTCACTTCTAGGCCTGGAATTTAAATTAGTGACTTTCTTCTGTATTAAAAAATATTTTGAATAATTTTTGAGGGAATTTACATGTATTCGTTTTTATTTTTCTTTCCCTCTGAATGCTGCATAACTGGACAATCATAACGAAGCCACCTAGGTTTATAGGCCAACAGAAACAAGACATAAGTGGGATAAATATTTTTAAACACTGTAAAACCTCCTAAAATAGTTGATAATGTGATATATGTAGCCTACCCACAACCCATGATGGTGAATACAAAGGTTTATATTATCCCTAATGAAAATCCATAGCGACTATGTTTTCACTAGTCAAATTAGTTCATCATTTATTTGTATAACTGAGCATATTATTCACAAATCGCAAAATGTATGCAGCACTTGTCTGTCGCAATTTGCATGAGTTCCTGTGTCTTTGCCACTTGTGAGTAATGCACCATCTCAAACACTCGTGGATGTAAATATCTATTTAATGTACAGCGTAGAGTACTATTTTTGGTTACTTAGAAATATAGTATACGTGTAATGTTACATAGGAACATAAAAATTGCCCTTTGGCCCTAAGATGAGATAAGTACACTGCTGTCTGTAAAGGGTTAACAGGTCCTGCCCATTGCATGGCCTTCTGGCAGAGTACAAAAGTAAGGGTCTGCTCCTCTGGAATTATTGCCTCGTATATTTTAATGGATGTGTTTTACTTTCTGGACAAAAAACAAGCTCTGAGGAAAGAGTGCTAAACTTCAGGCATTACTATTTTATTTTTCTTCCCTGGGTGGCAAAATTGCTCGTCAGCTCACAGGTGCACCTAGTCCACTATTTTCTCTCACTCAGTAAGAAGGAAGGGTGAAGCCCTAGGTGCTGCCCCTCAAGCCTATTCCAATGAATCACTTAAGTACATGCTTAACTTTAAGCTGGTGAATATTGCTACTGACACCCCAATATCTGGCACTGCAGAGAAAGGTGGAAGAAAATCCATGAAGTTCTTATCCAATTGATGTGCATGGAATAAAAATATCCTTTCCTGACAACTGTGTCAGCGTCATAAAACATAAGATTTGATTTCCCTCATGAAAGCAGACAAATGCATATATGTAATAAATGTTAGTTTGCCCTCTCAGATCTCCTGTGACTTCAGAAGGAATACTGAGGTGGGGGGAATAATACAGGACTGGACCCTATATGTGTATGTATTACTTTAAAAAAATATTTTTCAGTTATGACCTAGGTATTTCATCTCACTATTACCGTGTGCTTCCACCTGTCTGTGTTTTGTGCACAACTGCCATTTCTTATCTGCTACTTAGAACACAAAATCTTTCAGAGCCATCATTATTATATGTTTGTACAGAGCCTGGAACAATGAGGATGAGCATCCAGATGCTACTGTGGTATAAATCATTAAAATAATAATATAGAACACAATCTGCGTGGAGGATGGCAACCCTTTGAACCAAAACCCTATGAATAATTTTAGCATCTTGATCCTAAGGTGGGCACAGCAATCAACTGTAAAAGTGCTGAGCATCATTTCCAAGCACGTTTCAGGATTATACCCGTATTCTGCAGTATGGAAAATGCAAATGACACTCCTACCATCTTCTATTTTTGCCGGGTTAATGTAACTGAAATTAATTTTTCAGTCCATCTGCTTTAAAAGTAGCAGAGACGAATACAACAAAATGTTTTGTAGGTTTGACCTAAACTGACTGACTAATGAAAAGAAAATAGTTACTAAAGTTCTTAATTAGGTACAAGAACTAAAAACAAAAAACAATTACCAGAAACAATTCACAAAGGCATGAGAATCAGCTTGCAAAGAAGTAGGCCAAAGGAAGAGGAGGGCAGCCAGGAGAGAAGATTAACGTGAATGCATTCAGGGCCTGATTTTCTACTCTGTCACATCATTTTTTATGCCGCTGAAACTGTGCTGACATCAGTGAAGTAATACTTGTGTAAAACTGAAAAATGAGACTCAGAATACCTCAAAAAGGGCTCACTTCTTGCAAGGGGCCACAAGCCACTGTGCAGTTCTGAGAACCCTCCACTCCCATAGATTTCAGTGGGAGTTGCCATGTGCTCAGCATCTCACAATAGGCCCTCAGCAGTTTGCAGGGTTAAGCTTAGAAGCTGAAAAAATGCTGAGGGTATTTTAGTAAAGGTGTTCATTTAGTCAGCTAATTTGCTAAACAATTGCTCAGTTTGAGAATCTAGCCATCAATAACCACTTTAACAGAAAAAAGGAGTTGGTGAGAAGCGGACCTGTTAGTCCAAAGTAAGAGTAGGCACACACTGACTTGCACTGAAATAATGAATCACATCTCATTTAGCTATTCGGATTCCCACTGCTGTGCTGACAAGCCCTGAACTGTTCAGTTGCCCCTACAAGCTCTCTGCCAATACCAGAGTTGAGGCACTTGAATGGTAAATGTGGGGAAGTGTGAATTGCTGCTGCTTATATTATCCTAAGCAGAATTAGAGGATGTTAGTCTCCAGAGTCCTGAGTCCAACAGTTTCTCAGCCAATCAGAACTTGCCTTTTAAAGAAAAAAGGATAAGGACCTCTGAATTAATTAGATGAAATACTAGGGCCAGCTCCTAAAGTCTGGCTGAGCTGTACTCCTTCCCTGCGAGAAGGCTGGGGTAAGCCATTTGAACTCTCCTTATCCTGGGGTTGCAGGCAGTGGCTTTGGGCCACAGGTCTCTTAGCTGCACCAGTGCTAACAGTTTCCCAGAAGCCATTCTGTTGGTTGGGAAATCACTAGGGTTCATGGTACCCTAGACTTGCTGACTCTGATGTGCCCCTTATGCTGAAAATGGGAGGAGTAGGCTGCATAGAGCTGGCCATATTAGCTTTATTACACCCATGCAGGGATTTCTAGGTGACAGGGGTGGCCTCATGTCAGTACAAAGCACCTAGGAAGGCAGGGAAGATCCCGGATCTGACTCTTAATGTAAAAGGCCTTGATTATAACTAATTAAACCTTCTCTTCTTCACATCTTATTTTTTTCTCTTTCACTTTTCTTTTGCCCTGCTTCTTTGTATACGAATATCAATATATGTGTGCACTTGTTTTATCTGTTGACTTCAGAGGCGTTGTGTCTGCTTATGCCAGGGCTGAATTTGTCATGCTTTATGTATACATTAGTGAGGAACAGTTATATAATACAGGACTGAATCTTACAGATAATTTATATTATCAGTTGCACCAGAAGGAGTAGGATGAGGGCATTTTTTAAACCTGAAAGTATAAAGGTGACACTTGGGATTTACCGTTAAAACACAAAGGGGGAGTGTATCATGCTCACAGGTGAAGGAAGCTAGTGATGTGTTCTATGTTGGGATGGGCTGGCTGGCTGCTTCTCAGTGCAAGTACCATGCCAGGTGTGGGGGGGAGAGGGGAGGCTAAGTGCCGAACATCTGTGCGAAGTACTAGTCAGAAAAGTAAGAAACCTCTGGATGTGGTTGGCTTTCACAGAAACCAAACACTTCAGCAACTTGGAAACAGAAGACAAAACCTGCCACTACGACTCTGTAGCTCTTACATAAGCAACCAAAACCTTAATACTTTAAAGAGAGAGAGAGAAATTAAACAGGTGCTCATTGCACAGAGCTGCTTTAAATAGTGTCTTACTTCACCGGTGAATACTAGTGTGACCCATATTAATCTCTCTTTTTTCACAGCTGGCACATAAGAACTTTGACAAGGAGACAAAAAATATTCTAACATTGGCGGCTGGCAGAAGCAAAAACCTGAGTAAATAAGGGGCTGATCCTGCAAGGTGCTGAACACTTCATATATTTCAGTAGGAGCTTAGGGTTCTCAGCATCTCCCAAGAATTGCTCAGCACCTAGCAGCTGATTCTGCTACCACTAAAATCAGAGCCTCATTGACTTCAGTGGTGTGGATCAGGTTTTAACTACACGATAGCCATCTAAAGCACCATTCCATAAAGAAACATGTTTTTTTAAACAGAAGATGGTGTCTTTGCAAGACTTCCTATTACAGGACTTTGAAATGAAAGCAGACTGGGCAGTGAGTGATTGAAATGCAGCACTATTTTGGAGATTAGGATCTCCCTTGTTATAAGACTGCTTTGTGTCTGGGTATTATCTGTTCTCTTTTCTCTCTTTATAAAATATACTTTTGATTTCCTGTGTGAATGGCCCCTTAGAGAATGACCCTCATGCCCTTCTATCGGAATCAAAGGCACTCTCTACATAAAAATGTTATTTTTTATTGGACTAGCTTTTTTCTCTCTCAGCAACAGAAGTTGGTCCAATGAAAGGTATTACCTCACTTAGTCTCTCTAATATTCTGGGACCAAGACAGCAGCAACTCATTCATACATATAACATTCTGAGTTGTAATAGCTTCTGTTTCTTAGCTCACCAGGTAATGATAGCAGTAGGGTTATTATCAGGAGGCACTTTTGTCTCTGGTCCAGAAGTCCCTGGGGTCAAATGCTGTACTGGGGTTTAGGTTCATACCCAGCATTGACATTAGGGATCACTATAGGGCTAGAACTCAGGCCTCAGACAGATCTTGGGCTCTATTCTAAACTCTGCCGTGGCTAATTGCTGCCTCTATCTTGTAAAACGCATTTGAGACTGATCGAAGAAAAGCGTGATAGAAGATCTAAGTATCGGTTTCAAGGCCTCTGGGAATGCTAAATGAGTTCACAGCCATATTGCCTGGAAACGTTCAGTTCAGAGTGCTTGTCTTCTTAATTTACTTAGGGTGGGAATCACAAACTGGATTTTAGGCACCTAACAGCTAAGTCCAAAATGTAGCTTCTCCAAAATGCTGTTCAGCTGCTGCTTAACCCAGTAGGTGCCTATATTTCTACTGGTGGGAATGTGAACAGCCGCCTTAGTCCTCACATGACCAAGCAGCTCAGTGGCTAACGTTGGCTATGTCTACACTTGTAAATTTAGGTTGACTTTAGCTAAGTCGACTTAGCATGTCTACACTTTAAATTTAAAGTCGACTTAGGGGGGAACTTACAAAGTTCCAGTTCCAGTACACTGGACGCCTAGGTCGACTTCTAGGGGCTAGGGGGACCTAGGGCAGGTCCATGGGGGCAGCGGGGGCACCCCTTGCCCAGTGCCAGGGGGCTCAGCCTTTGCCCCATTGTACCTTGGTATAATGGGGCAAAGGGGGACAGGGACCCTGGCAGGGCATAGGGGCAGGGTGGGCAGGGCTCTGCCCTGCCCTTTGTGGGGGCATGCCAGGCTCCCCCCGTGTTCCCGCCCCCAGCAGGGAGGGCAGTGAGGGAGTCCTGGAGTAGCCCTAAGTCAACTACTCCAGGTCTACACTGACTTAAGTCGACTTTAAAAAGTTAACTTAAGCCTTAAGTCGAACTAAAAGGAGGTTTAATAAAGTCGACTTAATTTTCATTGTTGACTTTATTTTGCTTAAGTCGACTTCAGGAAAGTGTAGTGTAGACGCAGAGTAAATTAAGTCGACTTAAGCAAGCTTAAGTCGACTTAATTTACAAGTGTAGACGCACCCATAGTGGGATTCACAAATTAAGCATTCCTTCTTTCTTGCCGACAGGGTCTTAGAGAACGTATACCGAATTGGGTCCTGCATGAAATATGACTGGAGTAGGTTTCACCCATCCCACTAGCCCCGTGCAATTAGGGTGCTGGATGTGTGAGACCCAGGTTCAAATCCTTTCTCTTTCCAACATAAGGCAGGAATGTGAATCTAAGTCTCCCTCCTCCAACAAGAGTGCCCTAACTGTACCCCTCAAATGCTCAGCACGGAGAACGGGAAGATGAAGAACTGACTAAACTGGTTATATAACACTCTATGGCAGAGGACTTCCCACATAGCTGATTCAGCTACCTTTATAGCTGCTTTGCATTGCTAGAACAGTACAAGCCCCTGTCTCAGGGGCTGCCCCAAGGCTGTGGAATGAACTGCTCACAGTAGCTAAGGACTATTACAACCTCACCATCTTTTGCCGTAAAAGCAAGGCACATTCCTTTGAGCCTGCCTTCTCTAAGTGTAGCAAAACGTATATGTGGAATGTGGACAACATGCTGGACTAGGACATAGGAGATCTAGATTCTAGTTTATGAACGTTTGGATGTCACCTCTCTGTGCCTCTGTTTCCCTATCTGCTAATGACAGTGACCCCTTTATAAAGCACTTTACAATCTATGGATGAAATGCTCTAAGAGTTAGATATTATTAATTTAAAACATTTTAAACCAAAACACTCCACTGCACATACTTCTCTCATGCTCTCCCCAGGGGAAGAATACACACAACAGATGTTAGTCATACTAGTTAATGCAGTACTGTATGTCACTCAGTCTATGTCTACACTTGTAAATTTACGTCGACTTTAGCTAAGTCAACTTAACTAAGTCGACTTTAACTCAACCTAGCATGTCTACACCTAAATTTAAAGTCGACTTTGGGGGGAACTTACAAAGTCGACCTAGAGCGTCCACACTGGATGCCTAGGTTGACTTGTAGGGGCTAGGGGGACCTAGGCAGGTCCACGGGGGCTGGGGGGCACCCCTTGCCCAGTGCCAGGGGATTCTTTGCTCTATATCTTCTCTAAACTTGCATCAAGATCCTGGGAAGAGTTTAAACAGCTGCACTGAATAGTCTGTTCAGATCGGAATTAATATAAACCAGGCTTGTGAATTAGCATGATCCTGGTAGGAATATTGTACCTATTTCAGTATGGTACATTTTTTAAAATGTCACTGTCTTTAGCTTTCAGTTTTGCATTTCTCATTTTGTTTGTGATTTTTTTGGTGCTATTACATGAGTACATAATCTTCAGTTAACAGAACAATACAAAATCTGTTAGATCCCCTGCCACTTTTCAAACGGTAGAGAAGATAATTCATGCCAGTGTCCCAACCAACAATCCCAGCCTCACTAAGGCAGAGTCTAATTTCTAAGGTTGTGTGTATTGCGCTTGCTAATATTTATTTTATTAGCATATACTGAATACAAATAACATTATGTTTGCCTTTCTCCTCCCATATCTCTTTAATCTATACCAAACAGCTGTGAAAGCAAGTACAGTGTATAGTCTGTCATCTTCTTCTATAACGCCCAATGCTAAGCAGGTTTCTCTTTTTTTTTAATGCTAAGTTTACCACAATTTATACACACAGTCTGAAAACTCAAAGTTAACATTAAAGCTACTGTCTATTTAATTGTTTTCAGCATTGTAGAGGCATTTTCCAAGTTTGGGAACCACTGAGAAAAACACGTTTGTTGTATTGTAGCGTTTCCTCCTGACAACTATATCTTATACAGATCCAGCCTAAAAGGAACCTAGGAATAATACCCTGCTGTTTTTCAGTCCCTACATTTTTATTACTTACAAATTTTACATTTATTATTTTTGAAGTATCCAGAAATGTTCTAGGTGCCTCATTAAATACATTGTGCTAGCACTGTGGAAATACATAAGAGCCAATCCCTGACCTGAGGAGCTTACAGCATAGACAAGGGTGGCAGAGTAAATCACAATCAACGAGAGAAGTAAGTTGTCACAGAACAAGCCAGTGACTGAGTCTAAAATAGAAGCCTGGGCACCCAACTCTGAGTACCCAATCCACACTGCCTCTGACCTAATGTGTGCTATCTACATTCAATATTACATAAGTAAGGGTCAAACAAACCAAAGAAAAATGGGAAGAAGGGAAATGAAGGACAAATTTGTGGTTGCTCAATATGTCCTCAAGTCTTACAAACACTTCTGAATGTGCTTTATTTTTTAAAAAAAAACAAGTATTATAGTCCTAATGAAATCAACAGGATTACTCAGGCTTAAATCTAAGCGTGTTCATAAGTGTCTGCAGTCTTGAGGCCATCATTATGTTCATCTCTTGATGTTTCTGTTAAATATTTCCCCTTCCCCAACTTCTTGTAGGGAAGCAACAAAACTGAGTTATTAGGTTGGAATGTACTACAAGGAAAGGGAAGTAGCTTAGCAAAAGTATCTGTTAAGGACATCCAAGAATTGGGGGTGTGGACTAGAAGGAGGCCTAGGATCGGGAGAAAAGATCAAAAGGAGCATCCAGGCTGGCATCACTGTTGGAATGGCATGGGTGTGGGAGGGACACAGGAGGATAGAAATTCAAGAGTATAGTTTGGGTCAGTGATCCCTAGTCATGTTAAGCATAAAATCAAATGATTAATTAATAGTAGATTACCCGATTATAGAATTTTTTGCTCTCTTTGCCCCATCACACCAAACTGAAAAAAGACTAAAATGCTCTGGCATGAGATTTTTAAAAATGTTTTTGTTTTGTTAGATATACCAGGCTGAGTCAATTCTCTGATCCTCTTAATCTGGTATCTTACCTTCCACAGTGCCACTGAATGATGCTTCAGAAAGTCAAATTCCTAATATAGAATACCTAGTTGGTTTTGCAATGCCTCAAGAAAGGGAGGGACATTCCCTCCTTGTCCTGGCACCCTGAGAAGAAAATAATTATCTGCAATACTTGGTCTCTGAAGAGGAGAGCTAAAAGCCATTGTCTTCCTCAGTATTCCTGAACACAAATACAGCATTCGAAGAGCCTTTCGGCTTAGCTGTGTCCAGAAAAGAATCCTGAGAGGTTTTTCTCTCACCAATCCCTTTGATTCCAAAGAGACTGCATCAGTATGGGAGGTGACTGTACTGATACAGGCGTTGAAGCGTTGAGATTACTGATGGATGACACTGACCATGTTGGTAGGTTGGACACATGCACCCAGTGTGCTGAAGAGCACTAAGAAATAAAGCTGAGGAAGTGAGCTTCAACACGATGCATTTAGTGTAAACATGAGCTCTCAGGAGGAATCCCCCTCCAGTGACCAAGCCCATGTCTGTCTAGGTAAATACTGGTGCTCATCACTATAGTTGGAACTATAAAGATATTGGTCTCTTCCTTCTCTGCTGGCATGAGGCAGACTTAGTGCTGTTCTTTTTTAAAAAATAAAATGTATATATTTAAAGTGTGATAGTTTTGCAATACTAGGAGAAGAGATGGGTGTTGCATTTCTCTCTAAGTGTAGTAGGATTGCCAGTCACTCATTATTTTGTGTGGCGTAAATCGTTTAAAGAGTTGAGAATGGAATTTTCTATGTATCTGTCATCATGATGACAGCATGTTGGAATCAGAAGCAGTGGAGGTTAACAGATATTTTTCTGAGGAACGCTGAGAGATATCCTCAAGAGACAAGGAAGATGTTGAAAAGAATCTCTGCTCTGACCAGTCAAGCTGAACAGCAGCATGAAGCTACTCTACTGTCAACCAATAAGTGAAGAACTGATGGTTGAAGGATTTAGAGGTCACTATGGTTCAAGAGCAGGGTAAGCATACTACACTGCCTGTTGGGGACCAACTTTGAAATCTGAGAGAGGAGTCTTATCCATCTATGTAAGTACATATCTGGCCTTCCTTTCCACAGTATTTGACAGCATTGGGGGCTGAGTGGGCCCTCAGTTACACTGGTGTAAGTCTTCAGTAATTCCACTGAAATAAACAGAGTCATATTTGTGCGAAACCCTGCATAAGTGAAATCAGAAACAGGCCATAAGAGTGGCAATCTCTTGTAACTGCTTTTGGAAGAGCATGGGGAGATTTGACCATCTATATCATATTACTTCACACGGAATTTGACTCAGTGACTTCTGTGGTCCAATTAGTTTATTTACTAACATGCAGTAGATTCCCTGGGTATTTGTCATAGGTCTTGATCTCTGTATAAACATGTCCACTGGGATTAAATACTGTCTATTTGTCAAGTCTGGTACATAACTCTACTGGCTAACCTTCTGCTCTCTTTTATTTCATCCTCCCTCCTTTTATTTCTTGTTGTCTTTTCTTGCCTCGTCCCTTCACTCTGTCAGTCCTCCAGCCTGTAGTAGACAGTTATTAAAGTATACATTATGTTGTATTCTCAATTCTATTACACATAAAAAACTATGTAAAAAGTCATGTACTCAAAAGTTAGGGAACGCCACAATTCAAGTTGTCTGAGCAATTTTAGTTTGAACCAGAACTGCATCATTATAAGTACTGTGCAAACACAGAAGAAAAACCTTCGCCATGAAGAGTATACATTATGATACAGTTTTTAATTACATAACCCCATACTATTTTTTTTCCAAAGGACCGCTTCCTCACTCAGTGTATAGAATGAACCTACTTTGGGAATGAATCATTGATGTTTAGTGAATGATGCTGTTGTCTCTAGGACCCTTGCCTCATTTGTTGCAGAAATTGGAAGTTGTGTAGTGAATGAGGCACCGCATTGCAGGAAGAGAAAGGAAAAAGTCTTCTGGCTAAGAGAGTTGGATGATGCCTTGGATAACTGGATTTTAACCCTGCCTCTGCCACAGAGCTCCTCTGTGATGCTGGGCAAATCAAACTTTTCAGAGGTGATCACTAACTGTGTGTTCCTCATTTTTGGAGTGCCCAACATGAGACCTGTGTCCTGATTTACAGATGTGCTGAACACTCATAGCTGCAACTGAAGTCTATGGCATCTGTGCACTGAACATAATCTGAAAAATCAGGTCCCAGGTATGTCAGATTGAGATTAAGCAACCCAAACTAGTGGATAACCTTTTGACCTTGATCTCTGTATGCCTCAGTTCCCTATCTGTAAAATGGGAGTAATCCTCTCTCATTTTAAAAGGGGATTGGGAAAATAAATTCATTAATGTTTGTGAAACATTAAGATACAATAGTGATGAGTGCCATAGAAAAGCCCTTTAGGAAAGTAATAATTCAGTCTTCAACGCATATTAACACTGACATGAGACACCCAAAGAGCTGTTGAGAGTACAGTGCCACTTGAGCAAATGGCATATGTGATAGGAGAAGCAGATTGCCATCCTTTATGGGAACCAGCACTAGAGGGGATAGGACACTTTGACAATAGGATTAACAGATATTTGGTAAAGCAGAAGAATGGTGAGACTTGGCAGTCTTGGGTTCCATTCCAGGCTTTGCAGAGAAGAGAGTTCTCATGGCACAGACTTTTTTTGCTCATTCTCATGAAACTTAACCCCTTCCATGCTATCCCCTCCAAACTGACCCTATTCCTGGCCTCTCTTTTCTCACTCCTGACTCCTCATCTCAGTCTCTTCTCCTTGCCTGTTGACTACGAGTCACCCTCTTGGTGCTTGCAAGTCCAAATCCAGCCTCTCTCTCATCTTCTCACCACTGGTTCCCAGACTTCATTTCCTTCCCTGGGCTCCTCATCCTATCTCAGTCTCCCTCTGCCCCAGCTCCTTGTCCAAGTCTGCTTGCCCAGCTTATTTCAATTCTTCCTCCACACCCAAGCTCCTTATCAAATCTGTCTCTTCTCCTGTACAGACTCAATTACTCCCCTCATTGTTTCCTACTCCCAGTGATACACCCAGCCATGCAGTCACCTTTGTAATCCTAACCAATTCCCAGTTCCAGATCCCCCTCTTCCCAACTTCCAGTCCCCCCTCTAACTCCCAATGACAGGTTCTCTTCCTCCTTCCAATCCTAGTCTCCCCAGTCTTTGTTCCACTCTGTTCCTTTCCCTCCTCTAGCCCAGACTTTATCCCCTCTGTATTTGAGTCAGGTGGCTTCGTCCTCCAAATTGCCTGAGCACCACCAGCAGGGTGACTGAGAGCACAGGTAATACATCCTTCCTGCTCTGAGTTCCAGTGTCTGACTTTGAGCAGCTGGGACCAGCATTTACACTGGAAGTTTGGCTTTTCCCCTCCTGTAGCTTTGGGCTGAAGGGTTTGCTCAGTTACTCTCTGGTGATGGCACATGAGCAATCTGGTCAACCTGAGGAGCTATGGGGAAAGGCGGCGGTGGTGAAGCATGCTCTGTTAGGATGGACTCTTTGGAGATTTTAGCTGCTAAAATTTTAAAAGTCTCTACTGAGCATGTGGGAATTGTGATTTTTCAAAGTCTTGTAACTTGAGTAAATTTAGGGGGGTTTTCAGTGACTGCAGTAAACACATCCCGGACACAAATGGGCCAGATTTCAAGCCCTTGTCAAAAGTGTGGGGGGGGAGGGGGCAATGAAAGCTTTTCAAAGAAAAAGCCACCAGAATATTTTAGCAAAAGCAAAACAACATTTTTCTCTGCACTTGACCTCAGAAACAGTTGAACTGTTTTAGCTGAAAGAAGAAGAATAATAAAAATCAGCCTGAGGCAGACACCTGGCATGGAAAATACTAGTCTGAATGAGTAAAGTTTAGCAAAGTTATAAGCAACTGAAAACAAGGTCTTATAATGGGGAGTGTTGGGTAACCTTAATGATAGGGGACGCTACCAGCCCTACCTGTAATAACTCAGGAAACATACTCGTTTGAAAATCACTTTCTGCAGTAGTCATATCCTGAGTAATGTTTACTGTCATTTCATGTTATTGCTGGCTTGTTTGATGTTCAAGTATAATTCATTTTTATGAAACTGTTCTCTTCCTTTCTTTAAAGGACAAATTATTTCATGTGATAGGCAGCTACAAGAGGGGAAACATCACATGTTGTTGTTTCTATATGCTTGTCTTTTACAGACATAGATTGTAGGTTATGCGCCAGTCCCCGATGCGTTTATTGAGGAAGCAGGTTGTGCTACAGAATTAGTGAAATGACATGCACTGCTGTTTTTGTCTAGTCTAGAAGCTATTCCACATTACTGCACTACTGGTGGTTGTATTTTTGTGCATATCAGTCTTTGAATTTATTTATAGTGTAATTATGCACTACACTGGATGGTACTGGGATAAAATAATTGGTACACAAATAAGTAACTATCTATTAGGAGTAATCATTAGGCAATAAGTAATATCTGATGGCAGTGTATATGGCTAAAGCTCCCCACCAATACAAAAAAAAGTCAACTGGAATAGTTGGAAGGTATTTTCTGCAAGCACGGAACGGACTGATTCTGCTCCTAAAGAGGATAATGACAAATGGCTCTTTGGTTATGTCTACACTGGCAAGTTAGTTCGAATTAAGGAAGCTTAATTCGAACTAACTAAAGCCATGGCTACATTAGGCTTTAATTAGTTTGAATTAAGGGCTTCCTTAATTCGAACTAATACATTTGAATAGCCTACTCGAATTAAGGGTTAATCGAACTAGTTAGTTTGAATTAACCAATGTGTCCATGTTAGTTTGAACTAATTGCTTAGTTTGAACTAACCGGCCCATTGAAATCAATGTAAATCGCTAATTCGAACTAAGCAAGTGCCATGAATGGCACTTGCTTAGTTCGAACTAATTTTTTCTAGTTCGAATTAAGTTAATTCGAACTAACTAAAATTAGTTCGAATTAGTTAGTTCGGATTAACTAATTCGAACTAATTTTAGTAAGTGTAGACATAGCCTTTGATTTTAGTGGGACCATAATGGATCTGTGATCCATATTTCTAGATCTGAATCCTCACTCAGTATAAAATGCCACTGAAGCCAATGAGAGTATTGTCTGAGTGAGGCCTGAGCAAGTACCACAGGGTTATGCCTATAACAGAAAATCTTTGCTATAATAAGAGATAGTATAATCATTTTACCTGACATATATTTATTTGGATTTTTACAAATTACAATTAAAGAGCATACCCATCCAAAGCGCTAGCCTCCTTGAAAGTCTTTATAAAATATACCAATCACCCCTCATAAAATCAAATCACCTATAAACACTATTAATAAAAGAAGAACTTCTTGATCTCCTCACCAGAGTTCCACATCGCCAGGATACAACTCTATCCAGGGCAAGATACCTTGTACCTTTAGAGTCTAATCCAAAACTCCCTGAAGTTATGAAAATACATCCAGTGTATCAAATCCTTAAAAATAATACTATAATTATACAATGGGGCTTTGTAGAATGCAGTCTTAAAACATCTGAAGTATAACTTTCCAGAAGAACCAGAAATTTCCTTAGTAGCTCAGGAGTGTAAATCCTTTTAGGGAAAAACATAAGATTATTCACAAGCCTGTACCTAAAAACTTTTCCTTGTGGATCTTATGGGCCAAGTTCTTCCCTGGGATACACATATGCAATGTCAGTTGGAATAGGGGATGTTACACATTCATATCCAAAAGGCAGTCTGGCTTTTCCTGTAACCATTTAAATGACATTAAGAGCAAATTTCCAAAAATAGGGGTTGGAGGACCACACTAGATGGCTTCATAGCCAGTGAAAAAGAACTTATACATACAGAAAGAAGACAGAAAATACCTCACCACCTTTCACTCCAAGTGCAAGGTGCATTTCTTTGGCTTTGTCTTCTCCAAAATAAATATATAGCAAGAGGTGTATTTAAAAAAACTCTAAACCCAAACAAAACAAGACACTCCACTGTACAAGTTCTTCCCTCTGAGAACAAACAACATGTGACAGATGTGTAGTCACAATGCTCCATGCACTACTGGAAAGCACTCAGAGACTATGGTGATGAATATGCTATAAGAACAGAATAGAACCAAACTTGAAAGGAATCAGGTTTCAGTTGCACGATCTCAAAGAGATATTATGATAAACAAATTTCCCCATTTGCTGGATATCCTAGAACTAACTTATTTTTATATATTGTCTACAAATTCTGATATGCCAGTGATAAAAGTATAACATCATGAAATCCTATTGTATTAGCTAAATAAATGATTCTGATACGATTATGTCAAGAGATATATAACATAGATAAGAAGATGCTCATTATGGTCAGACATGGAGAATTTGCACTCATTACGACAAAGCAGGGTTCACTCACCCCTATCTGACATGATGTTGAATGTGACTTAACCGATATACACTGACCAGTCAGCATCAAGTAACTCAGTTGTTAAAAACAGAGCTAAAATATGATTACATTTCCTAGAGAACATGAGGCATTACAGAATGCTTGTTTAAAGCATGTGTAAATTCCTTGGTTATGGGGGGGGGGGGGAACCACACCCAACAAACACCCTAAGAAAGAGAGAAACTACTTGTTAATTCTGAACTTTCATCTTACTGTACATATAGTATGCTGTGAAATTGCAAAACTACTGTGCCATTCTTCCAAAGGCATTTATATGAGATGATAGAACATTCCCATCTACTTCAAATGATCCGTATAAGATTAGAATACCCTGGGGCTTTATTCTAGCAAATAACAATATAAGAGTGGGGAAAAAAACCTTGATTCAATACTGTATGAAGACAACAAGAAGAATTGAAACAGACTGTCCTGATTATCCTGAAAGGCCAACAGGTTAATCAGAAAGCAAACAGGAAAAATAAATGGTTTATTATACTGCCTTTACCGATTCTCTTTTATTAAATTGCTAATTGGAAGCTCTCCTGTTAACAGAGGCCCCTCCTTTCTCTCTTGCCTTCAAGTCTTGAGTGGATAGGTATGATGGACTTGCTGAGTGGAAGAGAATTGGTTTTTGTTTTCATAGATTCTAAGCCTAGATGGAACCACTGTGATTGTCTAGTCTGACTTCCCGTATAATACACAATACAGAACTTCCCCAAATAATTCCTAGGGCATATCTTTTAGAAAAATATCCAGTGTTGATTTTAAATGGCCAGTGATGGATTTTCCACTGCAACCTTTGGTGAATTGTTCTGATTATTAATTACTTTCACTGTTAAAAATCAACATCTATTTTTTAGTCTGAATTTATCTAGCTTCAACTTTCAGCCACTGGACTGTGTTACACCTTTCTCTGAAAGGGTGTGTCTACACTAGTAAATTAAGTCGACTTAAGCATGCTTAAGTCGACTTAATTTACTCTGCGTCCACACTGGCATTTCCTTAAGTCAACTTAAGCTGCTGCTTAAGTCGACTTAAGGAAATTCAAAGTCGACTTTATAAAACCTCCTATAAAGTTGACTTTGAAGCTTAAGTCCACTTTTTAAGTCGACTTAAGCTGTGTGGACACCCTAAGTCGACGTAGTCGACTAAGGGCATGGGGGAAGGGAGCTTCCTTCTCGCCGGAACCGCACAGCTTCCTTCTCACCTGAGCGGTCCCAGCGAGAAGGAAGCCCCATGCTTCCTTCTCCCTGGGACCGCGCTCCAGCTGCCAGCTACTGCCTGCTCTTCCTCCTGGCCGGGACCACTGGGGGCAGTGGTCCCGGCCAGAAGGGAGCCGAGTGGTCCGGGACAGAAGGGAGCTCCATTCACCCTTCTCCCCCGGACCGCTCAGGGGCTTGCTGCCCTGGGGAGAGCCAGCCCCACACGGGGCTGGCTCTCCCTGGACCGAACTAGTCGACTCAGAGAGTCTAGTATAGACTCCCTAAGTCGAGTTAGTAAGGCCCACTTTAAGTCGACTTAGGAGTCCTTAGGACTCTCTAAGTCAACTTAATAAGGTCGACTTATTTAAGTCGACCTAAATTCCCCAGTGTAGACATAGCCCTAGATTGAAGAGTACATTATGAAATATTTGTTCCCCATGTAACTATTTATAGACTGTAATCAAGTCATCCCTTAAACTTCTCATTGTTAAGTTAAATAGACTGAGCTCTTTAAGTTTATCAGTATAAGATATGATTTCTAATCCCTTAATCATTCCCATGCTTCCTCTCTAAACCCTCTCCAATTTAACAAGGTCCTTCTTGAACTGTGGGGACCAAAAATGGACACAATATTCCAGCAGCGGCCACTCAAGTGCCAAGTACAGAGGTAAAATAACCTCTCAGCTTGTACTCCAGACCAGATTCCCCTGTTTATGTATTCCAGGATCACAGGGTCAGATTGGGAGCTCATGTTCAGCTGCTTATCAGCGATGGCCCCCATTTTTTTTTTCAGTCCCTGCTTTCTAAGATAAGAGTCCCCCATCATGAAAGTATGGCCTATGTTTTTGTTCCTAGATGTACACATTTATATTGATACATATTAAAACACATTGTTGCTAGCACCCACTTCCAGATTGCTAGCAAGTTGTTTATTTATCCTTCCTCCATTTTTGTGTCATCTGAAAACCTTATTAGTGATGATTTTATTTTCTTGATAATGACAAGCTTCCCCTCCTCCCATTCTCTTATTGAATGGCATATTTCTCTGCTGTTTCAGGTGCTCTTTTCACTTTTATAGTATTAACTAAACTTAAGTATATATTCTACTACCATCTCTTCACTCTTCCCAACTTTATATCCCTTCTGTTTAATTACAGTAAAGGTGGCAGACACAACTCCATTTTCTGCTAGTGTGCAACACAGATCACCAAAAAATAGAGAAATGAATAAACATCTGGAACACTTAACCATGAGTACTGATATAACAGGAAAAGAATACATACTAATCCAAATGTAGATGAAAGATGCTTATGAACTGCCATCAAAAAGTGTTTATAAAAAACTGCTACTTGTGATAAAAATCATTATGATCAGAGAATGCATTGTACAGCTCTTATTAGCTGACAGTACCTCTGGGAATCTTTCACAGAGAAAGGGACTCAGACATAGCTATTAAACTTTCGGCATCTGGGAATGCAGGAGCCCAAATGTTAGTTTCTCATTTGGAATAATTACATTCCTTTTCTAAACTTTAAACATGCACGCCTGAAATGTTATTTCTGATACAGTTCACAAAAGCCTCTGTTTTTGCAGGAAATATTTCATGCTGTTAATGAACTAAGTTGTTGATGCCTTAGCTGAATTTCAGCAATAGTGTTTGACTATCTCCTCAATAACGTTGTAGACAATAAACAAGTGCACCAATTTTTGTAAACTGACAAGCACAGGAACAAAGAAGTACTCACCATCTTTGCTTAATCAAAACCAGACTTCTGTTCAGCCTTTGTAAGGGATTTGAGTTTTATTGACAGCTTTAAGATCAAGTCCATCTTCTATTTCCAGTAACTCGTCAAGCTTTCTAAAGCATTTCCCTGAGAGACTGGCTTTTATCTACTGACTGGAGACCATGTATACTTGTACTCCTGTGCCCATAAGGCTTGAGATTTTATTTTAAGGACTAATCATCACACCAAATGCCTCTTTCCAACTAAATTAACAACTCTGACTTGCTGCGTTGGGGCTAGATGGTAAAGACAGACAACTCCTGTTAAACTAGATGTAGTGCTCTCACCTCTCTCTGCTTTCTTGTGATTTTCCTGCATGATGCTGAGGTTGACTTTGGGACTCTGACGTTCTACCAATCCCTTCTTGTCCTGTAGAGACCTGCCATTTCTCTTCTGGCCAGTTTCCTGAGTAATCTTGTTTGCCTGGCATCCTGATTGATAATGTTCTTCGCTCCCACATTGAAAGAGTGGTCACAATTACTTCCATTGCCAGACTTCTCACAGCTAATGTGCCCTTTTGTCTGGGGACTGCGTGTCTCCTCTTACCACAGTTTGGCCAATCTACACCTCACACCACTCTTGGCAACTTGGAGCATATCTATGGCTACACACTGTAGTGAAAGGAGACTGCACTCACACTCCGGCACATAGCTACACATTTCAATGAAAATCTCTAGAACAGGGGTCTGCAACCTGTGGCTCCGGAGCTGCATGCGGCTCTTTGGTTGCTCCTTGTGGCTCTAGACTCCCTCCTGCCACCAGGAGACCCTGCGGGTGGCCTGTGCTGAGTTCCGGGCTCCCTCCACCACCAGTGAACCCTGTGGGGTGGGGGAGGGTGTGTGTGCATGCTTCTGGTTCCAGGCTGCCTCCCCCCATCAGGGTACCCTGCAGCAGATGCCTTGGCCCAGCTCTCCCCACCAGGAGGCTACACCCCTTGTGGCTCTCAAAACACTTGGTTACTGAAGGAATTTTGGAAAATGGCTCTTCTTATCTTTTGGGTTGCCGACCTCTGCTCTAGAAGATGGGAAGCAGAAGGGAAAGACTCTAGCAGCTCCCTATTGACAAGTGCTACAGTGAGAAAAGGCTGTGGCAGGAGAGAAGCAGCATGGAAAATCCACTGCCAATTCTCCACTTACTTTTTTGGAGTAGGAAAGGGCTCCAGTAACCAGAAAGTGGCAAAGCCTTTACCTACCGCCTCAGTACTGCCAGAGCCCTCACCTGCAGTGGGAGAAAGCTCCAGCAGAAGGGAGCTGCTGCAATTTTGTCCTGCAGTGGTTAAAGGGTTTAGCAGCAGGGAGCTGGCAGTGGCTTTCACTGCTGCCATAGTATTTCCTTACTGGCAGAGTCTCTTCCTCTTACGGGAAAAGCTCCCACAGCTAAAAAGCAGAGTAGACCAGAAGATAGTTTGGGCAAGTAGAGAGCTGTTTTGGATTTGCACTCAGGTACATATCCACACCCTTCATGTGTGTCTACACTCCACTCACCAACTCATGCCTCATGGTTTACACTACCATTTAAAACTTGCGACGGGGGTTCCCCAAGGACGTGCACGACACACTGCTGGAAAAAGTATGCAGTGTAGACATAACCTCAGTGCTTCCATCATGTGTCTGGTCAACTTGCTTTACAGAGCCATCCTCCTCATCTTAGTAACTCTCCATTCGGTTACACAATGAGCAACTACGAAAGAAACAGGTGATTATTTTTATGTTACCTGTGCTACTTATGTTCTGTTTATACTTACTACTAGTGTATTTACTTACCAAAGGCTCTGCAGAAACATATAATTACTAATTAATTCTCTCTGCTTACGCACCACCAATTGTACCAATTTTTTGTATATATATTTTGTAGTATACTTTTGTGGCTTGTCACTTAAAACATCAGAGTATCATATCTCCTTAGGAATAATTCTATAGTTTACTGATATTATAGCAGAGATGTGGCATTGCCTTTTTGATAAACAGAATATTCTAGAAAGACACAGGAGACCAAGAGGCAAGGAGAAAGCTCAGGGAAGATTCAGACTGTGTAAACCTTTCTTGCTCATTCACTGAAATAAATGACTGTTTGGGTACTGGTTTCAATGTGTGCCGCCTCCCTCCAGTACATCTTTAATGAAATGGTTTCTCCTCCTCGCTATAAATCCTCTGGGAACAAACATACAGAAGTTCTGGAGACCAAAATATGTCAGCATGCTGGCTGAGCGTTGAGGAATTTGCTTGGTTTGTAATAGTAAAGCCTTGCTATAAAACAATGAGCTAAGGACCTGTCATCATTAGAACACTTGTTATTATTAACATTCCATTTCTTCAAACACAATTCTGGGCCAGCAATATTTATTTTTCTGAACCTGTCATCCTTATACAGCACACAAGATTGTCAGTCACATTTCTTTACAGGGCTTTACAAGGAGTAAATGGTTAAAAAAAAAAAGGGGGGGGGGGAGGCTGGGAAGGATGTGCCTGTTTGTCATATAGAGGGAGAAAGAGAAAATAGAAGTTCAAAACTATGGCCCAGTCTAAATAAGAAAATTAGGTCAGTTTAATTGCATCAGTCAGATGTATGAAAAATCAACCCCTGACAGTTGTAGTTAGGCTAACCTAAGTCCCAATATGGACAATGCTAGATTGATGGAAGAATTCTTTGTTGACCTAGCTACTGATTTTCAGGGAGGTGGCTTACCTGAACTGTGGGGAGAATCCCTCCCGTAAGAGTAGGTCTACACTGAGGCATCACAGCAGCGATACTGCAGCAGCAGAGCTATGCTGCTGTAGCATTTTAAGGGCAGACAAGCCCTGTTTTTAATGACTTACATTCTTCTATGAAGTACACTACAAATTAGTTGTTTGCAAATGAACCATAGAATTATTTTTTTCAGATCCATGCAGTTAGAAGATATTTCTCATCTGTATTGTTCCTTTACTAATAGCCTGATGATTCCCCTTTCCCATTTTATTTTGATTTTAATATTCTTCATCTACCTCTTTGGGACCCCAAATTGTGGGCACTATATTGTTGAAGCTGGTGATTGAACCCCCTGTGGAGCCAAAGAACCTCTAACAAATCTGTGGCCGTACAGATTTTATGCTCAACAGCTATCCTACCACAACATGGCCCCACTGAATTTATGGTCAACAATCAGAAGAGAATTCAAAACTTGACTGCTCTAAAAACCCTGTTATTAAAAAAAAATCTTTAAGTCTTTAATACTAGGGCTTGTATCCCCTGTAGGCTGCAGTTACAAAGAGGAGGGAGGATCATATTTTCTTGAGTATGTCTGATACCCTATTTGGAAAAGGACAGTAAGACACCTATATATTATTCTGTACATTACTTACACCTCAACCCTGCAATTAGAAGTCCTTGTAAACAAGACCAGTATAAACCACTGTTTCTGTCCTCCTTGCCAGTGGCTGAGTATTGTCCCCAGTAGAATATCTTCTCTACCATCCGACTGTCTCCATAACTCTTTCCACTGTGAATCAGTCCTAACGGTGGTCAAGACTGAGCAATGTATTAGAGGAGACTTAAGGAGTCTTTTCACCTACCTTTCATCCCTAGAATTTCCCTGCATTGCTAATACTGGTTCAGCATCAAAGATAAGAGAGTTAGTATATTCAAGAAAAACAAACAAGGAGTTCTGTGGCACTTTTAAAAAACTAACACATTTCTTATTTATTTATTTATTAGAATTTATTTGTTAGTCTTTAAAAGTGCCACAGAACTCCTTGTTTGTTTTGCTGAAATACAGTAACACGGCTACCCCTCTGAAATTTATACAGGTTTCAGGTATGTCTTTTAGGCACTCTTTCCCCTGACCCCATTCATGGCTTTGCTAATGCCTAAACATGGCAAAAGTGATGATGAATTTCCACCTATTTTACTGCCACATTCTACTGAGGAGATTATAATTTGTATTTTGGAAAAAAAAATGAGTTTTGAGGAGGGGTTTGCATGAGATGATGCTCCTAGACTCAGAGACTTTAAGGTCAGAAGGGAGCAGTTCGATCATCTAGTCTGACCTCCTGCAAAATGTAGGCCTCAAAACCTCACCCACCCACTCCAGCAATAGGCCACCAATCTATGACTGAGTTATTTACCTCCTTAAATCAAGATTTAAGGACTTTAAGATACAAAGAATTCATGCTCATTTAACATAAAAAAAGAAGACACTTCCTCCAAAATGGCTGCATGTAATGGGTGAAGATGGGAGTGAAAGGAGGTGAAGGGTCTAGTTCAACTCTTCTTTCATTAGTTGGACCCTTTACATTGCCATAATGGGTCCTGGATCTTACTTGAAGGGAACAGACTAAGTTGGAGCATTGTGAGCAATAGAGGGAGTAGAAAAACACGAGCACAGGGATGAGTATAGTGACTTTATTAGCAAATGAAAAGCTCCCCCAGAAGTAAGGAACTTAGGTCAAAGGATGCTTCAGTGTTTTGTTTTTCCCATGATAATTGTATGGTTCTGAGTCACTCTGTACTCTCAGATATTTAATCTTTTGTTTAATCAGTTGTTTTAAGGTATCCTATTAATTTGGGAATGCACTGAGGTCTGATAGAAACCTTTTGTCTGCACATAAAGGGAAGAAAAAACTCTAGAATGTCTGGTTGGAAATGTTATGTGCTCTTTGACAAGTTCCAGAGGGGTAGCAATGTTAATCTAGTTCACCAAAACAAACAAGGAGTCCATGTGCTCTTTGGAGTACCTACCTCATACATAACTGGCATTACATGATGGTAACTCCATGAATGCAATGTTATACAGGGAGATAAAATATCTGAAACAGGAGGTAGAAGAAAAAGCCTCAGAGAAAAGTAAAACATAAAATGTTTAAGACCTTGGAATTTAGTGAGCCAGTTGTTTCATTATAAGCTTTCATTTTTAGCTATTTTGACTTGTTTTTAAAACATTTGCTGTTGGATCAAATGATGATTATTTAATCTATAGTAAATATTTAAAATAGTGCTAATAGCTTAACAGGATACCAGTAACCTAAACTAATTCTCATTGTGAAATGACCACACTGTAGAGTGCTGGCATGCTGCCAGCCCACAAGGCATTCACTGCAACACCCAGAGTCCCTTGTTCAGGCAGTTTTATTTCTCAGACATAGGCAAACCCCCCTCAAACACAGTTCTAGTTCACCCTGGGCTACAGCTGATAAGGGATTTTCTCCTTTGCCTCTCAATTTCTTCTGCTTGAGGGCCTACAGCAGGATTCACCTATGCTCTATTAACTGAAGACTCACCCTCCTGTCCCACCATCTCCCCCACCCAAAGGACTTTGGTAGCCACTACCAGGGAACTCCCTGCTCCTGCTCCCCAGGCCTTCTGGCCAATTCCCTATTCCCAGGGATCTGGAAGAGAGCTTCCTAGAAATCAGAGCTCCATGTCTGCTTCTCTGTCCCTTTCCTGACTAAGGTCTAACTTACTCAGATGCTGGTACTTTCTCTCATAGCCCAGCTGCAAGTCAGCTGACCAATTACAGGTGCATTGGCTTCTCTGTTAAAGGACCAACACCAGCCTGCAAACTGGTGGACCAAATCCAATTTAGTGGCTACAGCCAATTCCCTCCCCAAATACCTTCCCCATATCCATGACTTCAGTGAGAAGTCAGGCCTAAAGTTATCCCCTCAAGAAAACAATAGCCTTGAGAATGACGTGGCTAGAGCTAGAACCAGTATATTAAAAAAACAGTGATGTTTGCTACCCCCCTAGCACTTATGTTATGTGTCAGTATGTTATATGCAGGATCCCACATATGTCTATTCTGGGCTTGATAGAATTCAATATTTTCATTAATGAATTGGATAATGGAGTGGAGAGTATGCTTATAAAATTTGCAAATGACTCCAAGCTGGAAGGGTTTCCAAGATCTTTGAAGGATAGGTGTCAAAATGGCCTTGACAGATTGGAGAATTGGTCTGAAATCAACAAGATGAAACTGAATAAAGACAAAACACAAGGTATTGCTGTCAGGAAGGAAAAATCAAAGGCACAATTTCCAAATAAGGAACAACTGGTTAGGTAGTGGTACTGCAGAAAAGGATGTGAGAGTAACCAGTGAATCATTAATTGAATACGAGGCAACAATGGGATGCAGCATTGAAAAAAGCTAATATCATTCAGATGCAAATTAAGAACAATGTTGTATGTGAGACAGAGGAGGTAATTGTCCTATTTTATTTGGCACTGGTGGCGTACTATGTCCAGTTCTAGTTGCCACACTACAAAAGATGTAGACAAACAGGGCAGAATCCAGAGGATAGCAACAAAATTGATAAAAGATTGAGAAAACTTGATTTAGGAGGAAAGATTAAAAGATTAGGCATGTTTTTAGTCTTGAGGAAAAAAAGACAGAGTGGGGCCCTGATAGTCTTCCCATATGTTAAGGACTGTTAGAAAGAGGGTGGTCATCAATTGTTCTCCATATCTATTGAAAGTAGGACAAGAAATAATGGGCTTAGTCTGCAGCAAGAAAGATTTAAGCTAGATATTAGGAAAAACTGTCTAACTATATGGATAGTTAAGCCCTAGATAGGCTTCTGAGGGAAATTGTGGAATCCCTGTCACTGTTGGTTTTTAAGAACAGGTTATACAAACACCTGTCAGGGATTGTCTAAGTAAAATTGGTCCTGCCTCAGTGCAGGATGCTGGACTAGATGACCTCTTGAGCTTTTCTAGGCCTTCATTTCTATGATATTTTGATACGATGTGATAAATTAATGAGTTCTTTTCAAATGGTTCATCCTTATACATTAATAAAATTCTAGCTAATCTACAAATAATTGTAATTTTGATAGGTTTATAGTGCCCACATGGAGTCAGAGATACTTTGTGACATTGAGATCATAGGTCAAATCAGAGACTTTACTGCAAATTTAGAGGAAAGTACCTTTGGATTGACACATGTCACAATCTTCAATTCTTAATAGTCTAAGAGGAATTCAAGGCTGAAAGTTCATAGATTCAGAATGTCCAGTTTCTGTGCACATTATATGATTGCAGGGATACTGTTCAATGAGTTAACACTAAAATCAATATTTCAAAAACAGAGAGCTAGATTTCCAGTTATATTTTATTGAACTCCAACTGCACTGATAAATCATCACCATGGCTTCAGTCAGAATAAATAATGGTTTTCAAATGTGTGATGTGATGCAGAAAGACTCACTGCAATCCAGCCATTCCTGCACCTGGCTTTACTCAGTACCTAGGTTGTTCACTGCCTAACCCAAAGCACGTTTACATATTGCCTGTCTGAGACAAAATAAATGCACTGCATAGATTCTGAAGTGGCTTAGTTCTGAAGTTGGCTTCTCACAGTACATCTGTCTGGCAAAGGAACAATAACTTGGATCAAAGAAAGCAGAGGCCTTTAGGCAGCTTATAAGTCTATTGTGTGATACTGAGTGTGCTTATCCAGTGAACACGTGCTTTAAATTAAAAGCTATGGCAGAAGGATAAGTATCTGTACCATGTACAATTCACTTTCTCTTCACTCTCATCAAATAGCTTTGCCTTAGACCTCCATGCCTAGATATTATCTTAGCATCTTCATAAAAGAATGCTTTTATTACCAAAATGTCAAGAATAAAATCTATTCTTGTTGTGTCAGCAAACGATAATGGAATGTCATGCTGGAAAGATTCTACAGGAAGCATACTATGAGGAAAGCATTAACAATAAGATGCAGCAAGGTATATGTTATTAATAGATATTTACACACATCTCAGGGACATTAGACTGCTGCTTGCCTTTAAAGACCAGAAACCTATGTACCATTTAAGGATCACAAGGTAATAAAAGCACTGATATGTCCAGTGCTTTATTAATTTGTGATTATAAATGATTATATCATGATTGTAAATTTTCAAAACACAACACAGGCACAATGATCATTTTTAAAAAAAAGAACTCTCAATGTATATTTCCACTTCAAAAACTGATCAATAATTGAAGCTTTTAACATTTCTCGTTTAAACTTATTACATTTTTTTTTCTTTAAAAGGTTGCAGTCCTTTCTATTGATTTGGTTTGCAGTGCTAAAGAAATTCCACAGAGTTAAGATATTTGAGGACCCGTAAGTAACTCGTCCACCAATGTGCTCTCTCATTGACCTAAGGAACATTTTTTCCTTTTGAAAAAAAAAAAAAAAGGTAATGTTGAATTGAAACCACAGGAGACTGGACTCAGCTATTTATCCAGTGAACAGGTAGCAGAGAGAAGCATCTGTGTCTGGTTGGTGTCAGAGTTCTACAAATCGACTGTTATCTGTTTCTGAGGGACCCTCTCTAGGAAGGAGAGTGTAGTTTCAGCATCCCTGCCCACACAGACCTTGTTCCTTATGCAGAGCTAGCACAAGAATGTCAGGTTTTTTTCCCTTTTCTATTATAACTATCATTTTTGAGGTAGGATTACCTAACAAATAGGACCTGACGGAGATAAGCCATAGACAACTGAACACTCAACGTACAGGAATGTCTATTGGTCACAATCAGCTCAGGTCATTTTCCAAACTGGTGACCATGTGAATAAAAAATAGTATTCCATGATCAAAGCCCCCCACTTATTTGCTACACTGACACAAGAAATGTAAAAACTGGCAGTGAATGACAATGGAAACTTAAAGGGATGAGCACCTGGAACAACTGGAAAGAGATGCAACTGGAACCGAAGAGAATTGAAAATGATCTCATGTTTTTCCCATGTGATGTGTTTTCTGAAGTGCTTTACACAGCAATGATTAGATAGTGGTGGAGTGACTGCATAGACCAGTGGTTCTTAACCTTTTGCAGATCATGACACACTTGGTGGCATATCGCGACTCTATAGGACACAACAGTCCACCCCTCACCTCCTTCCCCCACTTATGTTCCATCTCCTGCCCCCAGCCAAATCCAGCCATCTCCCTGTCTCTTCACGACACACTCACCACTGTGTGGTGACACAGTAATGTGTCCCGACGCAGTGGTTGGGGCATAGACAAACACATCAATTTTTATATGTTTAGCATTGGTCTTTATCACTTGGACATTAGAACCTGTTTTAGTAAAAAAAGAAACACTGACCAGGAGAAAATGTGATTGTCTCTAGTGAAATTAAAATCGACTGTATGGTATTCCTTCCTCTTGCTACGAGGTACCATATGGTCATAGAGACAATCACATTTGACTCTTATGAATCTCATTCGGATGTCCTGAACCTCTGGTCCCCTGATGTAAGGGCAATGAAAGGAACTCATTAATTCTGATATTACTATAAAGAGTTACTACATGATAAACACAAAGAAGTCAGAGAAATTGAGAGCACTTAGCAGTTTGCAGAAGGCACTTAGCACCTCACTAAATGGGGCTCTATTGGCATAATGTGTACTTTTAATTATTTTAAGAAATATACCTTTTGGGGGCCTGATTCTGCAAGCTACTGGACACCACCAAGTACAATTACCTCAACAGAGGCTATGTCTACACTACAAAAGTTAAGTCGACTTTATTAAGTCGACTTAATAAGGTCAACTTTAAGTCGACTTAACTTTCATAGTGTAGACATAGCCCCTTATCGACCTTATTAAGTCAACTTAACACTTTAAGTCAACTTAATAAGGTGGATTTACATGGAGTTGTACAACATGTACAACATGGACGCTAATCCCCGTCCACACTGGCTTAAATTGACCTAATAAGGTCAAATTAAGCGTTAAGTCGACCTAAAACGAGGTGTTATTAGGTTGACTTAACTTTTCCTTAAGTTGACTTAAGGAAACTCTTAAGTCGACTTAAGGAAAGCCCAATGTGGACGCGGAGTAGTTTAAATCAATTTAAGCCTCCTTAAGTTGACTTAATTTGTAAGTGTAGATGCACCCTAAGAGATAAGGAAAAGTTCCAGGCTGGACTGTGCTCTTTCAGAATTCATAGATCTTTTGTAGTTCTAAATGTGAACTTCTCTAAGCTGGAAAAAACAGCCTGTCCCTTAGTCCCCTGGAGTTCTAAATGGACAGAGAGCCAGTAAAGCTAATAGAGCCCCAAAATGCATTTACACTGAAGCTTTCACACAAACTCCACTGAGGGCTTAATAGGAAAACTCCCCATGGCTTTAGAGCCCATCATCTCTGTTCTCTTTTCTTTCTTGTTGAAAACAAAACACAACACCCTGCTGTGAAGAGGGTCCTCTGGTCATTCAAAGACAAATGGGACCACATCTCAGGATGTAATTCATTTCCAGTAATTTTAGGCTCTGCCCATTTCACTGTGACACAGACAAACTTGAGCAACTCAAGGATATGCATTTTGTATGTGTTAAAACCCCATTAAAATGCAGCCCTGCTCAAAATGGGTATTTTTAAAAAGCGTAGGTTTGAAGACCTAAAGAATACTAAGTGGTGACATTTCTGAGGGTCAGAAATTAGTCACTGATTTAAGGGAACTGTAGTGTATTTTGAAAGCAGTAATGCAGCAGTGAAAAATAAATGGAGAGCAAGTTACAAAAGACTTGCATATATGTGCCAGCTGTTAAGACCTACTGACTCATATTTACTGTTGTTATCCAGATGGTCTTTTCAAAGCCTTAGAGGATGTGAATTCATTATACCTAATTCGTTGGCAAATAAATCTGAAACACAAAACATGAATGATAATAAAGAAAAGAAGAAAATACAGAAACAAATGCAAACAGCCTCAAGGAAATGGTTTCCATTTTTCCCCTCAAATGCAGTGAGAAGGAAAAACAGCTGCTCCAAAGCTTCCAACAGACTCTAACTGTGTCTCTGTAGTTGTTTCTTTCATTTTCAAATGCAGCAAAAAATCTAGTTTTCTGGAGTAGTTTCATCAGTTTGGACAATGTGACCTTAAAGCTCAAATAAAGTTGAACTGATGACTAGAATATTTTCGGTGTGTTGCACCATTGCATATTATCAAGCTGGTCAACACTATAATTTATAACATACCTCTCACCAGTCGGCTATAAAAATCAGGGACACCACTTTAAAAAAAAATATATTCAGGGACAAAGAATCAAATTTCAGGAATGGTCTTTGTAAAACGAGTGATTAATGACTCCAAAAGCTATTAATTTAAATAACTTCAAAATATTAAAGATTGTTTAAAAAGAAACAAAACCTTGACTGTATTTTTTTTTAAATTATACACTTTCTGGTTCTCTAATATAAATAGCTAGGAAGAGACACAGTCAGTTTATGGAAAGACTATTATTATATTTGCTAAACTATCTTTAAAAAAATAAGAAAGACCTAAGAGGTATGTTAATAAGTAGTGCTAAATGAATAATTTGCAATGAATAAATTATTGGATAGATTTAATCTATAATTCTGTTCACAGATTTTCCAGCAGATCACAAATATTTTATATTAATTCAATTTTGTAATATATTTTAATAACAATGCATTGATCACTGTCATTTCTGCTATCTTTCCTCTTATTGAATAGTACTATGCTCTTCAAATAGTACCACTTGAAGACTACTTTAGAAGTAAGGATGTGTGTGAGAGTAGCAGATCCTAGCCCTAACAGTTCTTTGTAAATATTTTATAGTCAATATTTGATATCTGAGCTGAACTGGTCCACTGTGATTATTCAGATAAACCACATGGTATTATATGTGTAATTATATGATGCAACAGATATGCAAAGATATGGAAACAACTCATCTGTATGAAAAGGTACATGACTATGGACTCAATAATGATGTCAAATCCCATGTTTCTAAAGCAATTTGATTGGAGAAACTGGAAGACACTGATTTAAATCACAGTTATTCAATATGGTGGAGTTGTACAACATGAGCAATTCCACCATGGTGTAGAAGAGGGGTCCTGGCCCTCTTTGTTGGTCCCTGACTGGCTGGTGAGTCTTGCCCACATGCTCAGGATTTTACTGATTGCCATATTTGGGGTCAGGAAGGAATTTTCCCTCAGGGCAGATTGGCAAAGGCTCTAGGGTTTTTTCACCTTCCTTTATAGGCATGGCTCACTCTCTGGTGGATTTTCTGTACTTTAAAGTATTTAAACCATGATTTGAGGACTTCCGTAATTTAGTGATAGGTTAGAGGTTTGTTACAGGAGTGGGTGGGTGAAGTTCTGTGATCTGCATTGTGCAGAAGGTCAGAGGATGATCATATTTGGTCCCTTCTATTGTTAGAGTCTGTGGCTATGTCTACACTTGCACTTCTAAGTTGACTTTAAGTCGACTTAGTTAGGGCGACTTAGTGTGTCTACACTTAAAATTAAAGTCGACTTAAAGGGGAACTTACAAAGTCGACCTAAAGCATCCACAGTGGATGCTCTAGGTTGACTTTGTGGGGCTAGGGGGACCTTGGGCAGGTCCACGGTGGCGGGAGGGGGCACCTCCTGTGTACAATGGGGCAAAGGGGTACAGGGACCCTGGCAAGGCAGAGCCCTGTGTGTGATGCTGTCTGGATTTAGGGAAGCATTTATGATATTATTTTCTATGGATATCTCATAAATGCTATAATCCATAGGAACTATGTCATGTTTAGTATCAATAGAAAGGTAGTAATTTGCTGGGAATGATTATATAGTTTCTGTCTAGGAATTCTATTTTGATTAGAAGTTAAGAATTTGATGTTATATCCATACTTTAACTTGTGTCATTCTGGACAAATGCCTTAGATGGGAGGGTGTGAACAACCATTGTCTCCTTAATGTTAAGGAATCTGCCAGGTGATATGGTCTCAGGGAGTAAACTGATGAGCCATTAAGGACACAATGGTTGTATTCTTTATGTCCTTAATGGCTCATCAGGATACTCCCTGGGACCATTCTACCTGGAAAATTCCTAAACATTAAGGAGACAATGGTTGTTCACACCCTCCCGTCTAAGGCATTTATCCAGAATGACACAAGTTAAAGTATGGATATAACATCAAATTCTTAACTTCTAATCGAAATAGAATTCCTAGTCATAAACTATATAATCATTCCCAGCAAATTACTACCTTTCTATTGATACCAGACATGACATAGTTCCTATGGATAATAGCATTTATGAGATAACCATAGAAAATAATATCATAAATGCTTCCCTAAATCCAGACAGTGTCACACCGTGCCCACATGCCCTACCCTTTGGGGGGCATGCCAGGCTCCTCCTGTGCCCCCCCCTCCGGCAGGGAGGACATTGGTGTAGTCCTGGGGTAGCCCTAAGTTGACTTGGGGCTACCCCAGGGCTACACTGGCTTAATTCGACTTTAAAAAGTCGAATTAAGCCTTAGGTCGAGTAGAAAGGTGGTTTAATAAAGTCGACTTTATTTTCCTTAAGTCGACTTTATTTTCCTTAAGTCAACTTAAGGAAGCAGCTTAAGTCAACTTAAGCAAAGTGTAGTGTAGATGCAGGGCACATTAAGTCGACTTAAGGCAAACTTAAGTCAACTTAATTTACCAGTGTAGACGCAGTCTGTGAGTCTACGGAGAGAGGCCACACCCCTCACTGCCTCACATGTGGGGGCAAGCTGTAGACTTGAATTTAGCTATCCTTCAGGGGCTGGCCCCAGGCAGCACAGGGTTGGTAGGCCGTCAATGGGCCCGGGCCTTAGACAGAGTGGGCAAATACAAAGTCTATGATCTTAGGCCAGGTGAGGCAAATAAGCTCCCTGTTAGGACAAAGCTCTGACAAAGTCTAGGGGTTCCCCATTAGGATGTGAGCTCCGATGCGGTCTAGGGGTTAGAGGATTGATCACAGCTGAGGGTTCATTGGCAGGGATGAGGCTACTGCCTCAGAGGTAGAAAAGGGGATGGGGGTGCAAATTCTCCCAACTCCACTGTGTCCCAGCACGGAGCCCTAACAGTGGCGGGTGGCAGGGTGGATGAGTGGGGCTCAAGCCAAAATGTACTGACAGGTGCTGTGACCTGAGCACAGCAGGACCGACGTCTGCTATCCCTGGGCTACTCCTGTGCCTGTGCACCTGTGGCCAAAGGTTGTCATCTGCCTCCTAAGGGTATCCTGCCATTGGCAGCCCAAGCAACTCCTCGCTAGCTGGGTTGTCAAACTACTCAGGTGGGTCAGGTGAGTCCACAGTCAGAATCTTCACCATATTCCCTCTCCACCACAGGCATGTGACATCTTTCTCCTTCAATGGCTGTCTCTCAACTGATCTGGAGGGCCTGGTCTGCTCTGTACATTTCCTGGTCCCGGCCTGCCCTTCTGCTTCTGGTATGGTGGGCTCTGTCCACCAGTGGTTGAGAGGCAGTCCCTCCTTGTCAGTCTTGGAGGGAGGCTATACCCCTTTGCCACAGAAGGATAGAAAACATTTGTTTTCTTTTCTTCTCATAGCTCAATTTCTGTTGGCTTTTTGATGGGTACTGGACTGTGGGAAACTGGAGATATAGCAACAGATTCCATCAAAGTATCGTGGTTCAAATTGTATTTGAATTGTCATATTCCACTGATAGTTTTACAGGCGGTCAGGATTAATGTTTCAATAACCGGTGGGTTAAGATAGGCCAAAATGAGCAGCAGTGCTTGGACCAATCAAGTCCCATTAATTAGACACCAGCACCTCACATACTGAACTGCTTATCAAAGGTCTTTCATGTTCTTAATTGGTGTGTTTCTATTAGAATGCCTGTGTATTATGGAGTGTCTTTCATAATTAAGATTTATTTCTGACACTCTAGTGAGATACTAAAAAAACTTGAGACATCCCAATATATTGCCTTTCTTTCCCTAATAAACATTCTATTTTCTTTTTGTCCACCACAACTTCTATTCATACATTTGTAAGGACCCATCAGTGTGATTTGTGTAAGCAGCACTGATCAACAATTGCTGTTCAGGAATATCAAACCGGACAGATTGATGTACCTTATCTCCTCCCAAAGTATTAGGCGATTTCCACAAAGTGCTTTCTTGTACTTTGCACAGGTCACAAAACATAAATTGTCCCCAAGACAAAAAGAACAATACAAGGGTCTTCTGGCATTCCAAAGGCGTACAGGGTTACGGTTGTGTGACAGTTATGTGTGAGGAGTTTCATCTTAAATCCCAAGCTGCTAATATTTGTTGGGTTTTTTTTGGTTTTTATTATACCGCTAATGTTCTTGTAAGGAATACATGAGGGAAATTTAGCTCTGTGCTTCATGATCTATCATTGTTTTGTTAATTTAAACAGATTCAGGAATGATATGGGAACAAACTTTAACTATAGTTCCATCATAAGTTTTCTGTTTGAGGAATATCTTCTGTGATTGGTGTCTCATTATCCAATACCATTAGTTCGAGGGAGGAGGAGGGGGTTGTGTTTTCTGCTTAATTTTTGTTCTCCTTCTCAATTAAACAGACTCGTTTAAAAGCAGATAAGACTGAAAAGTCTGACAGAGAAACTCTGAAAATAAGCAAACCGAGAAATAAAAACCCATAAAACTAGGTACTGACACTCCCAGAGATAAAACACAATGAGATACTTGATGAGCCAACCAATTTAAATAGGAAATTATTGGAAAACACATTTTTCAAAAAATACCTGCGGGCTTTTTATAGCCAGTAAATATGGTACTGGGAAAGCTGCAGGACAAAAGTGTATTAGTCTAGCAAAGTAGACTGCAGAGGAGAAAGGTTATGAAAAATGGGACTGTCAGAATCTCTAAATTTCACTCAGAGTGAAACTGGAAGAATTCCCCTTGGGTCCCATGTTCTTACATCAGATAATAATCTTGCAGGTAATTAAATAACCTATGTTAAAACTTCTCCCTTGTGTCAATAAAGAAGTGAGAAGATTAGGTCCAGGGAAATCTACCACAGGTTCCAGGGAGGTGATCGTAGTCACCATAGAAACAGAAATCTTACAACACAGTGAAAAAAAACCACCATAATTGGCAGCCTGTCTTCACTGGAGACATGCTGCAAGTCAGCTCGTCTTGTTGCTACATGCTACATTTTGGGCAAAATCCAGTAGCAAGTGAACAATGAATAAATGATTTCCATGATAATTCATTTGAATTTTGACAAATGGTTTCAACTGTATTTTCATCCTATTGTGTTTGCTTCCCAATAATACTCTAGTTTATGAGCTTCCTGGGGAAGGACTGTTTATGAAAACAGAAAATTTCAAATGGATTTTTAATTCACAAATGAGTTTTCCAATTGGAAATCTGTTCCCGAGTCTATTGCCCAGCCTGAACTCTTCTTCCCTAAAAGTTCCCCTGGTTACCGTTACTGATGCAATTCCTCTGATGGGAACAACAGAAGGAGTTGTAGTGTACACAAGGTTTGGTGGCTAGCAGCTTTTAACCACTGTGGGTATGCCTGTACTGCAATCAGAGTTACAACTTCTACGCAAGCCCACCCAAGACCTTGGACAGCTACTTGAGTGACCAACCCACGATGTCACCAGTGCTCCTGTCGCTCCTCTGCTTTTGCTATTAGAACTAGATAGATCAAAACTAGCCTGGACATATCCACATATGCTGCTGTCACACTCTGATTGTCATGTAGACAGACACTATATATCTAATCCCTTTAACAGGGCTAGATCACATGGTGATTAAAAAAGTCTAGCACAGACAAAATGTAAGAGTTAGAATGTATCCAGTCAAGGAACTGAAACATATTGTGGGCCTGATTCTCCATGGTCTTGACCCTTTTCTGGCAATCTACATCTATGCAAACTGAATGTGTAAAAAGTTACCATTATGATTCAATTGACTGAAATTCTGCAGGGGTCAAAGCTGGGAGAGAAAAGGCACTGTATGCCACCTCCTTTCTTCCCAAACTTTGGGGCTGCCACACGCCAAATCAGCCCCAGCACAGGTTAGAGCAGTCTCAGGATGCTCCAAATGATAGCTGTCTATATTGCTGAAGGCTGTAAGGAGGCACCAGCTCTACGCCACGTGACTCTTCCACCAACCGCCTGGATGAGCCTTAAGACCATTTTGCATAATCAGAGCAATGTACAGCACCTTACTGGAGATGAGGCCTCTATTCTCAGCTACTCTCATCATCTGTGGGGTACACTGGAAGGGGGTGGAACCATTGGTGGTTCCTTGATCCTCAGACTAGCTTTGCTGCTGACTGACTATAGCTCCAAAGGCCATGTGAAAGAGCTGCCCTTCTGTGGCTAGCCACTCCTCTCACTCATGCCCAGCTCTTCCTGACACATATGGCACCCATGTCATAATAAAGGGAATGATTATGGGACAAGCAAGGCAAGTAAAGTTCCTGGACTGGTGCTTCTTTCCCATGTGTTAAAGAAATAAGTAAATGAGCATAATATACTGGAGAAGATGTCCTGATTAGGGAAAGGGTGAAAGTCTTGGAAGGCCTCTGCTCTAAAGAACAGAGAGTGACAAGGAGCTCTTGGTCTCACTGGTACGGTCCCAGGAGGGAGGAGCAATTTATTTATAGATTCATTGAATTTAAGACCAGAAGAGACTATTAATTCATCTAGTCTGGCCTCATGTTTATCATAGGCCATTAAGTTTCACCCAACTATCTTGTACTGAGTCTGATAATTTTTGCTTGATTAAAGCTTATCTTCCAGAAAAGCATGCAATCTTGATTTGAAGACATCAGGAGATGGAGAATTGAATACTTCCCTCGGTGATTTGTTCCAGTGTTAGTCATTCCCATTGTTAAAAATGTGTGTCTACCTGAACTTGTTTAGCTTCAGCTTCCAGCCACTGGTTCTTGTTATGCTGTTCTCTGCTAGATTAAAGAGCTCTTTATTTCCTGTTATTTTTTTCCTGTGATAAATTAAAAAGATCGAGCTCCTTAGTCTCTCACTCTAAAGGCATTTTCTCCAGCCCCCAAATAATTTTTGTGGTCTTTTTCTTCATTCTTTCCAATTTTTCAATGGCCTTTTAAAATCCTGGATACCAGAACTAGACACAGTATTTTGATAGCTGTCTCACCAATGCCCTATACAGAGTAATAATTGCCTCCTATTCACTGCTCCCCTGTTTATATATCTAAGGATCATCTTAGCCCTTTCTGCCACAGCATTTCATTGGAAGATCATTCTAAGTTGCATGTCCACTGTGAACCCTAAATCCTTTTCAGAATCACTATTTTCCAGGATATAATCATCCGTTCTGTAGGTATGATCTGCATTCATTGCTCCTAGATTATGACTTTGCATTTGGCTGTATTAAACATTTTTGTCTGAGTGGGTCCCAGTTCTCATGCTCAATTCCTAAGTGACCTTCATGGATCTTTTGTAGCATTTCTTTTTGGAGGCTCTGTGGAATTGCGACCTTACCACCCTTTAAAATCACCCCATCTACCACAGTCAGTTCATGTCTGCAGTTCCAATAATCTCTTATACTTAGACAGCAATTACTTATTATTTTATGCCACCCTTTAATTATCACTTCTTTAAGGATTCCCAATGATTCATCTTTCTCTGTCTCTTCTCTTATTTGTTGCAGTCTACTGTTAGCTATGGAATTTGATCTCACAATCATATCAGCATAGGCTTGCACCTCTGTTTCCAGTGTTGTCTCAGGCTTCATAGGTGCTACTGTTCTGGAAAGTGCATCTCTGTGAACATAAATTTGGCGTGTAGGTCACCAGCAAGTTGTATTTCTTCAATTTTATCATCATTCTTTGAATCCTTAAGGTACAGTCATTTAGCGGTTTGCTAAATAATGCAATCAAGGGCTTGTGATCTGTTTCAACTTCCACTGTCTGTCTATAAATATACTGATTGAGTCTCTCACAAGCAAACAAGATTCCTAAAAGCTCCTTCACAATCTGTACATATTTAGCCTCTGTATCAGTCAGTGATTTGGATGCAAATGCCACAGGTTGCCAGCAATCCTCATGTTTCTGTAAAATCACTGCACCTAGCCCAGACTGTGAGGCATCTGCTGAAATCTTAATGGGCCTTTCTGGAGCATAAAATTTCAATATCGGTTCTTGTATCAAGTGTTGTTTTAAACCTTCCCATGATTCCTCCTGAGCAGTACCCCAACACCATTCATTTTTGTCCTCTAGGAGTTGTCTCAATGGTGCTGCCTTGGCAGAAAGATTGGGTATGAATTTTCCAAGATAGTTAACCATTCCCAGGAACCGTTGGACATCTTTCTTTGACTGAGGACATGGCATCATTTCAATGGCAGAAATCTTCCTCTTATCAGGTTTTACACCTTCATGGGAAATAATGTCCCCTATAAAAGTCAGTTCTCTAACTCCTAACACACATTTTTCCTTATTTAGTTTGAGGTTTGCAGCTTTAGTTGCATCCAACACTTGCCGAAGCTGATGATCATGCTCCTCTTTTGTAGAGCTCCAGATGATAATGTCATCCATGGAGGTGTCCATACACAGCTAATATGTTCATAGATCATGTGTATGGTTTTGTGATACACCTCTGGTGCTGAAGCTATACCGAAGGGTAAGCATAAAAACCTGTATCTTACGAATGGAGTATTAAATGTGCATAATTTTGAGCTTTCCTCTGTTAATTTTAGCTGCCAAAATCCTGAAGATACATCCGATTTACTGAAATATTGAGCAGTTGCAAACTGAGCCATGATCTCTTCTCTAGTTGGTAGTTTGAAATGTTCTCTTTGTATAGCTCTGTTAAGGTCTCTGGGATCTAAACATATGCGTAGCTGACCAGTGCTTTTTTCCACTCTGACAAGGGAGCTCACACATTCTGTTGGCTTCTCTACTTTTTGCATGACTTGTATTGATTCCGTCCTTTGAAGCTCAGCCTTGAGTTTATCACGGAGTACAAATGGCACCTTTCTACACTGATGAATAACTGGAGGGACCTGCTTGTTTATGCAGATTGAATGTTCACCTTGCAAGCAACCCAATCCCTGAAACAGGTCCTGATATTCCTGAAAGAGTGCCTCATAGCCAGATGCAGTACAGTCTTGTAGAGAGAGCACTCTTTTTACCAAATTGAGTTTCTCACGTGCAACCAGGCCCAAAATTGGTGTCACATCCTGTGGCACTACAATGAAACGCAGCCTGTACATGGTGTTCTTATGGTTAATGCTAGCGAAGCAGCATCCCTGCACTGGTATATTTGTTCCAGAATACCCAGTTACTTTTATGTTTGTTGGTCCCAGTTTAGGTCTTATTCTCAGTGTCTCATAATCTCGTGCGGACAGAATATTGACCTGAGCCCATGTCTAGTTTCAGTGGAATGATTGTTCCATTCACTGTCAGAGGTAATATCTAGTCCCTCTCATTTGGCTTGCTTAATCCCAGTACATCAATAGAACACTGTTCAGTCTCATTGTCAGTAACTAAATGCACTTGATTTTTCTGCCTTTGGGATCTGTAGCAGTTTGCAAAATGATTAAGTTTCCCACAGTTATGACAGAGTTTCCCATAGGCAAGACACTGTTTGGGACCATGTCTTGATCCATACTTGCCACATGACCGTCTGGACTCAGACTTCCTGATAGCAGGGGTTGGCTGCACATTGTAATTTGAGCCACTCTGGCTATATGCTGTTTGTCTGAGTGCATGGACTGTCCCCTTTGGTGAATTCAGCTTTTACTTGTGTTTTTACCATTTCAGTGGCTCTGCATATGTGGAGACATTCATTCAGAGAGATCTGCCCTGCTCTGAGCAGTCTTTCTCTTAACACATTGTCTGTAATGCCACAAATGAGCTTGTCTTTGATGAGAGACTCTGCCAACCCATCAAAGTTACAGCTTTTACTGAGTTTCCTTAATTCAGTGACATACTGGTCTATAGTGTTATCTGGTTTTTGCATACATGTAAAAAATCTATGTCTCTCAAAAGTCACATTTTTGGCATGCAATATTCCTCAAATTTTGTCAGTATTATATTTAAATTCATGCTTTCACCATCTTGAAATTTAAAAGTTATTATAAACATCCAGTGCTCCTCCCCAACAACATGGAAAAATATAGATGATTTTTGGTTTTCATCTTTATTCTGTGCTCCAATGGCAGACAAATACAACAGAAATCACTGCTTAAACTTTATCCAGTTTTCTGCAACATTAGTAGACATTTGGAGAGGGGAAGGAGCTTGTAACACATCCATTTGAAAAGCTTGCACTTACTTGCTGAAGGCTTCCTTTGTTTTCAGAGATCCCCAGTGTTTGTCTGTTTTCAATTGCAAACACAGGAGTTTTCCTCCAACTCTTTTTAGTTTCCAAACTCATTCACCATCTTCTGATACTAAGTAATGATCTTGAGGGTTCATTAAAGACCATGCCATTGAATGAGTGAGGAGTAGAACTTTAATAAACACAGACAGGAGTGATTCCCAGGTGTGTAGCTGAGAGTAGCCATGTTAGATCCCCTGTAGGGCACGTCTCCCAATTCACACAACACTGACCCATGCTAAGGAGTGTCTCTAAAATTGCAACCTTCTACAAGCATCTCTCTACACATTCAGCTCTAGTTGACGCCATTGCTGGTAACCTCTGTAGAGGCCAAGAACTGAATGTGCATTTAGAGCGAACTACCTTTTCTACCTCAGACCTAGCATCTCTGAATTAGTGAAGTGATGAGAGGAAGTTTGTGTTGCTGCCACCCATGCTGTATGTGTTGCCAATCCAGCTCCTTTAACAAACACTGAATTAACTTAACCTAAAATGAAAATGAAGGCATCAAGTGGAAGAAATGGTTAAGTTCCATGTATTCTTCCTCCCCCACAGGCAATCCCAAAGACCTAGCTGCACCCCACTAATCTGCTCTAAAATGTATATATCTCACCCAGCAGTGAGACTATAGAACCACTACACAAAAGGATTTGACAAAAGCAATTGCTAAAATCTGCACAAACTAAAGCCATGGTTTTAGAAAAGTGCTTGGCTTCCACCCCTATTTCAATGATTTTGTAAATCTTCTGGGTTAGCTCAGTGATACATCGACAGCTCCCATTGCTTTCATTAACTGACAAAGAGATGGCAATTCCTTACAGAGATTTAAAAAAACCCATTAAAATACAGGCAAAACATAATATCTACTGAAACAGAAAAAAAGGTGTTGTTATTACAGATATGGAAATAAAACTTCCTAAGGGTTTTATTATCTTGGTGTTTTTTCCTGTTATTGTGACCTGTGCTGGTGGATGAACATAGCTTATACTGATCTACTCCAAGTCTATAAAAAAACAAATAAAATTCCCTTCAGAAAGAGTACAAAACCTTATCGCGTCTTCCTTTTTTCTTTTCCCCAATTTCAATTTTTTCAGACAACTTTTGCTCTGCTAAATTAGCCCAGGCATGTGGATGTCAAGCTTCTTTCTTGCTCCCCATCCAACCTTTAAATAAGCAGCCCTTCCAAGACTTGATGCTTTCACATTTTCTTCTGCTAATATGTAGTCAGTTCCAGCATAGAATCCAGAGCTGTTGAAAATGGGATTGTGCATCTCTGTGCTTTGGACTGGTCAATCTGAGAATCTCTATCAGTTCTATCAAAATCCTCCTATAATTTCCTGGTTTCCATTGTAAATCAGCTTTTTTAATCCATAAAAATCCTATTTACAGAGAGTTGGTTTTCTTCCATTATCTGTGTTGGGGATATCACCATTTTGTAGGAGTAGAATGAGTCTATGAGATTTATCTATTGGTTTTGCTTTTAAATAGCAGCCCATGGCAATAATTTGTACTGAAGATAAAGTGATATGAGGCTGCTCTTTGACTTACAGGCATTTCTGATAGAAATGAAAATATCATACATCTCACTAAAATGGATTGAATGGTTCAGTGAACAGAGTGTTCTTTTCATCAGTAAACAGTTTGGAAAATCCAGCATGTGAGAAATGAAACACTGATTTAGTCTAAAATTGAAACCTCTCATATAAATTTAATACTCGCTCCAACTACAACCAAGACTGTTGTGCTTGGAAATATATAGCTTTGGGCTAAAATCAAAGGTGTTATCTGGTTTTTCCCCTTGGAAATTCCATACATCATCATTAACATAAAGAATAGATTTCGAACAACAATGACCAAACCCCCAAACACACAAATAAAAACACATACAAAAAAACAGGAAACCTACCAGTAAAAAAACAAAACACACGCACAAACCATCCTCAGTCCTTGAAGACCTGGGCACCCAAATTTTGCTCAGCTGAGGCCTGTGGTGACAATTTGCTGGGAACCGGAAAGCTGCACATAAAATGAAATAAACCATGTCTATCCTTCTTCTTTAATATGGAGATGAAACCTACACAGACTACATGCTCCAGAATGCCAGGCTCCATCTTGGTCCTATCAGCAGCCATCACAACAAGATTGAGTTTTACCTCCTGGTCCTGCTACCCATTCTCTTTGGAGGTAGATTTAAAGTATCATGAGCTGAGGGCAGCTGTTGAGCTGTAAAACTCTATGTCCTTAAAGGTTTTTCTTTCAAAAATATTTTCTTCTTTTCCAACATAGAACCCTATATATCTCAAAAAAAGGAAATGCAATGAAACAAGCTATTATGTGTGGCTGATATTGCTCCAATTGAACACACTGGTAAAGTTCTTATTGACCTCAATAGAAACAAGACCAATGTCTTTGTTAATAAAATGTTAGTTACATCAGATGTACACTCTCGCCAAGAAAATTAGAAATATAGTTTTAATGACAGCTTATACCTGTCCTATTTTTCACACACATTGTAATCCTCCTAACATGTGGTTAATAGCAGCAAAAAGTGGGTTCTATATATCTACTGTCCCTCTTGACAAATAATTAAACTAGTTTGAGCCCCTGTTCAGAAACCCGGGAAAATTAAATGCACCTTCCCTGGAAGCCTTTAATAAGCAAGCACTGCAAGGCTGTGCACAAACAAGGCAATCTTCATTATGGGAGTGGGAATAGTCATAAACTTGGGAAAGCACAGAGAGAATATGTAGACAAATAACGAGCCCTTTCTGTTGGCCATGACATTCTAAGTCCCTGCCCGCCCTGTGGAGGTTGTTACAAGATACTAGTCATTAGGCTGCATCACCAGGCCTGTTTCCAGTTCTTAGGGAGCTGCTTGCCTAGTCCTATTTGGAGGCACCACCACCTTACTGACAACTTCATGAGTCAAGAGTCCTTTCATCAAAGTCCTTATGGGTGCATCTACACTTGTAAATTAAGTTGACTTAAGCTTGCTTAAGTCGACTTAATTTACTCTGCGTCTACACTACATTTTCCTTAAGTCGACTTAAGCAAGCTGCTTAAGTCAACTTAAGGAAAATTAAGTTGACTTTACTAAACCTGGTTTAAAGTCGACTTAGGGCTCTCCAGGACTACCCCACTGTCCACCCTGCCAGGGGGGGGGTGGCACAGGGGGAGCCTGGCATGCCCCCCCACAGGGCAGGGCAGAGCCCTGTCCACCCTGCCCCTATGCCCTGCCAAGGACCCTGTCCCCCTTTGCCCCATTGTATCCAGGTACAATGGGGCAAAGGCTAAGCCCCCTGGCAATTGGCAAGGGGTGCCCCCTTGCCACCATGGACCTCTCCCAGGTCCACCTAGCCCCTAGAAGTCAACCTAGGCATCCAGTGTGGACACTCTAGGTCGACTTTGTAAGTTCCCCCCTAAGTTGACTTAATTTTATAGTGTGGACATGCTAAGTCGACTTAGCTAAAGTCGACCTAAATTAACAAGTGTAGACATAGCCTATGGGAGGTGATCTAAGAGCTCTTAAGAACCTTGAGAGATTTCTGGCATCTTACAAAAGAGCTGTTGTCGCAAGGTAAGAGCTCTGTCCCTTCTTGAGCTTTTTTTAGGAGCCCTCCAAAACTGAAGTACACATAGTTCTGATTATTCCCCAAGTTTCTTTAGAGGAACTGTCCATAGGCAGCTTGTGTAATATTAGCTATGACAGTGATTTCCCCTTGCTACTTTTTCTTTTTCCACCTATAGAGGGAGTAAAAAGCACATTCCCTTTGGGTGCTTCAGGCCATTTTACAATAATCATTAATAGTATTTTGCTACTGTTTGGCCATTCTGTGTTCTACCCAATAAGGAACAATTATTTAAAAAACAAAATGCAAGGGTACTGGTCTCCCTAAAGAGATACTAAAAGCAGCAGCTAGCTAGAAAAAAAGTGACATAATGGTTAATACTTTAGGGCAGCAGCTGCATCCTATTATACATTTGAAAAGTACCTAGCAAATTGCGTGAATTATCATAATCCAAAATCAATCAATCAATAATAGTCTTTGCAAAATCTTTGGGCAGATCTTCCGATGAGAACTCAAGTAGAGAAACTGATCTAAATCCTCTCTGCCTACAGCTTAAATTTCAAAATGAAGCTGTGCTTGAAGAAAAGTGTGCAAGTTCTATACTTCAGAAATACATGGTCCAGCCTGATATCATAGTTAATCCTGGTGATACTTTAAGGGGTCTTTCTTCAGCTCCCAAACAGAATAAATTATGTATTTAGTCTCTAAACTGAGTGTCATACTAAATGGGACAAATATCTGAAGCTTATTGATGTCTGTGCTCAGGGATTGAAGTGTGAAGAAGTGTGTCTCCCTTCCAGAATTCAGTGCTGCAAATCCAGCCCAGGCTGGTAATTATCATCATCAAGGGCTGTTCAGTGGTCTGTATGAATTAGTGATCTCAGTCCAGTTCTTACTGCAACTGACCACATCAAAAACAATCACACACAATTAGTATTTATCAGCTTGCCAGATTTAACAAAGAACTCCAGAATTAAATGGGCACTGAATGGGCAAAACCATGAAAGTGATCCCTGAAGGTCTAAGTCTCATTGGTGAGGTATTCTATTTTTTAAAAAAATTTCTATATAAGTTCTTACACCACGCTCATTATAGGGAAGTTCATCTGCTCTTTTTCCCTGCGGTACTTGATCTGTGGCCTAGGATATCAGATCCCTGGGTTGTCAATCAATCACCTTCTCAAGCAATACAGCCACCAAAAAAGATAGATTTCTATTGAAAGACCAAGGTCACGGAGAATTTGAATGATTGTTCCTCACTAGATTATACCAGACAATTTCCCAAAATGTCACTTATCTCAAAGTGGGCAAAGAACATATAGTATGCTACCAGTCCTCTATCAAGACAAATTTACTATCTGAGGGTATGTCTACAGTGCCGGTGGCATTGTCGGCGGTGCAGGATCGATTTTTCAGGATCGATTGAGTGGCAGTGGAGACCCACTCTGTTGATTCAGAATTTGACTCAATAAATCCATCCCCACAAAAAGATTAACACTGCGTTGATGGAGGGGATTTCCAATTGGTGCAGCATACTGGGGACACCATGCTAATTAGAATTTAGGAAGTTGATTGGAGATATGCAAGCTATGAATTTTGTCCACAGTGTAGACCAGGCTTTAAAATTTAGATTCCAGAAACATTCTGCAGCAGGACAGGCAACATTCTGTGACATGTTCCATGCATGATTCTAGAGTGCCTGAGTAAGTGCTATGTCTGTGAAGTGATTTTTATTAGCACCACATTGCTCGTGGCAAGATAATATGAATTATCCAGTGATTAACACACTTGACTGGGAATTGGCCAACATTTTCAGAACTAGCTAGAAATATTGGGTGTCTCACTTGTGGATGCCCAGAGGGAGAAACCTTAAAGAAACCTGCTTTTCAGAATTTACTGAATATCCACGCTCTGAAAATTAGGCCTTTTACTTCAGGGATCTGCTTGCAACCTGCCAAAAACTGCTGCAAGCCCTTCTTGATGTGTTTACAGATGCAGTATCTGTGCACAGGGCTTATGCTACAGGCCTAAAAAATAAGTGTAGAGTAGACATTTCTGCTTGGGCTGGAACCTGGAGTCTGAGACCTTCCCCTTTCATAGGGTTTCATAGCCTGGTCTCCAGCCTGAGCAGGAACATCTACACTGTTATTTGTAGCCCCATAGCACAAGCCCAGCTCAGGCTCTAAGATTTATTGCCAAGGGTCCTTTTTATTTTATTTTTTTCCAAAGTAGACATACCCTGTGTGGCCAGAGAGAGAAAGGAGAACTAGAATTAGAGTATGATTCAAAAGGCTTGAACAAATTGGACAGTGTCTGGATGACAAACAGACCCAAATTTTGCTCCCTCACAAAAATATGAGCCCTTCCTTCCAGCCCTCTCATAACAACTCAGGCCACTACACAGACTCTGAAGTGACAAGCTAGTCTCCCAATACTCACACAGAGGAAGCTTGTGAGCATGCAAGAGGAACATACTTTTTTGTTGGACTGGGCTTCATTTAGCCCTGATCCATCCTTGATGCAAGCTTGTGGGATAATGCTATATAGCAGGGACTTCCCCCTTCCCTCATACTTCAGAAAGTCTCTTACTATATATGCATCCATACATTTGTTTACCAAATAAAACAATCGAGAAGAAATATCTACTAGAAGGAGCTAAGTCGTAAACTGTTGATAAATAAATTGGGTACTTAACTCTTCCACATTTGCTGTCTGTTTTGATGATGCACATTATCAATCTTGTTCTAAGAGTACTGCCATTTATTTTAAATGGTGAGGTTAATGACTATTAAAAAGTTTTTACAGTGTTATGTGAGATGGGAGCGAGAGAGAGAGGAAATACGTGAAAGTAAATTAAATCAGAAGCATTTTTAAGCAGAGCTATGTACTTTGGTTCAGCCTTCTTCTCTTGAAAATTATCAAAATAATCTTTACTCTGCTACATGTAACTGTTCTACACTTTAATCCTAGAATAACATATAGCGAAGGGTTTGTGTACATAAAGAAACTCAGGAAACAATCTGAGATAACTAAAGGTGTGAGTTAAAAGTGCATTATTTAAAGAGCATGAGACCTCTGCGTGTATGGACAATCTCATTCAGAAATAAAATGGGCTTAATTTGATTTAGTTTAATTCTAAACACACTATTTCTCTAAAACAGTGTAGACACAGTCTTTCAGCTCAGTGCCTGATAAGCACTTTCTAATTCCAAAATCAACTGCATGGCCATGAAATTTCTCCTCAGGCAAAAGTGGTTTAGCTATCATGAAGCTGCTAATATGAGAAATACTTGCTGACTTTGACAAAAAAAATGCTTATTTAATAATGATGTTATAGTTCCAGAAACACACAGGGAAAACAGAGAGCCCAAGATCAGTTTCATGATCCTGGAGCCAAAATAGCAAGGCAAACAAGACCACTAGTTAGTTCGGCGCTGTCTATATTTAGTAACAATAATCTACACTCTCTATGCCTCTCACTATGGTTATAGCCTCACACTAAGCACAATCAAAACTTTATTGTAATGATTAAAAGTGTGATCATTGCATCAAACATTAAGACTCATGTTCTGAAACAGTCTTAGTTTTACAGAGACGCCGATGACAGGCACACCCACGCTGGGAATGGACACACCGATGCTCATGAAGTCAAATCGGACTTAAATGTTAGCCCAGGGCCACACTAACACAGAACCCTTATATTTTGGGACTGAGGTCCCATGGTTAGGAAATGTGCAGCAGTGAAACAGAGTGGTGCAAAACTCATTATAGCAAACCCAGTGGCTTCAAGACTGGAATTCTTCATGTGGGGGAATGCTGGAATGCTTCATGTCAGCCGCCAGGGGTCCTGGGTGTCTGGCAGCATGGGAAGCAACCGCCAGCAACCCAGTGGCTGAAGCTGAGCTCCCACTGGGACCCCGGGAGCCCCACCAGCTACAGCAATACTGCTCCTGGGGGCCCCAGGCATAGTGCCTAGATCCCAAGCAAGGGTGGGAGGCAGCAGGGAGCCTGTGGACTCTTTGCAGGGCATTGAGAGGTTGACCCCTCAGCTCCCCCGCACTTCCTTTTTTTGTCGATGGAAGTGGTCCTAGAGAGGACACACTCCATTGACAAAAGGACGACTGTACGTACACTACCCACTGCTATAATTATAGCGGTGGCTGTTGAACTCTGTAGTATACACATAGCCTGAGACACACGATGGACTACAGATCCAGGGCCAGATTTTTATAGGTATTTAAGTTCCTAAAAAACTTTAAAAGTCTGTCTCCCCGCTCCCTCTTCCCCCCATCACTAGACTATAAAGGTTAGGGGCCTGGCTCTGCTATCCTCTAGAGTCTCTAGAGCTATGTCTACATTAGGAAAAGTTAGTGTAACCCATATGCCTAAAAAAGGCTACCTCTTTAAGGCTATGTCTACACTTTCACTTTTAAGTCGACTTTAACTAAGTCGACTTTAAGTCAACTTAGTTAAGTCGACTTAGTGTGTCTACACTTAAAATTAAAGTCGACTTAAAGGGGAACTTAAAAAGTCGACCTAGAGCGTCCACACTGGAGGCTCTAGGTCGACTTTGTGGGGCTAGGGGTACCTTGGGCAGGTCCACGGTGGCGGGGGGGGGGGAGCACCCTCTGTGTACAATGGGGCAAAGGGGGACAGGGACCCTGGCAGGGCAGAGCCCTGTGTGTGACACTGTCTGGATTTAGGGAAGCATTTATGATATTATTTTCTATGGATATCTCATAAATGCTATAATCCATAGGAACTATGTCATGTTTGGTATCTATAGAAAGGTAGTAATTTGCTGGGAATGATTATATAGTTTCTGTCTAGGAATTCTATTTTGATTAGAAGTTAAGAATGTGATGTTATATCCATACTTTAACTTGTGTCATTCTGGAAAAATGTCTTAGACGGAGGGTGTGAACAACCATTGTCTCCTTAATGTTTAGGAATTTGCCAGGTAGAATGGTCCTAGGGAGTATCCTGATGAGCCACTAAGGACATAAAGAATACAACCATTGTATCCTTAATGGCTCATCAGTTTACTCTCTGGAACCATAACACCTGGCAAATGTGAGTCCCATACAGACTGGATCCTGGGTCTCCAGCTGCTTTCTCCACAGGGATTGGGATGTATTTCTGTGAGGCACTGGAGAAGGGCAATTTAATTAATTTTAGCCCACCCAAAGGTTACATTAGGTCGACTTTGTTAAGTCGACTTGATAAGATCAACTCTAAGTCGACTTAAAATTGACCTTATTAAGTTGACTTAACAAAGTGGTGTCCATGGACATGGACTAAGTCCACTTTGTTAAGTCGACCTAACTGTCTTTAGGTTGACTTAACAAAGTGGACTTAAACATCCACATTGGCCTTAGGTCAACCTAAAGAAGGGTTAGGTCTACCTAAGCAGGCTTAAGTCGACCTACCCTGCGGTAAGTCGACTTACACGTTCATTAAGTCGACTTAAGGAATTTCTTTGCCAGTGTAGACATAGCCTAGAAGTTTTCCCTGAACCAAGGACTGCAGGATCTTGTTCTTTATTGTTCACTCTTCAGAAGAGAAGACATAAAAATGTGAGGAAGGAAATGTGACTGGGGTCTAATACTTTTGTCACCCACCAACACATTAGTGTCCTTACTTTTTCCAGATGTTAAACAAAAGAGAAAATGTGGTCACCAATGAACATTTCTTTTCTATGAACACCAAGGTAAGATTTTATTTTCAGTGAATGACTGCTGCTACCCCTAACTCCATACCTTTTGTAATCTCCTGCAACAAGGAAAAATTGTTCTCAGAAGACATCACTGTATGTTTTCTCAAAGATTCTTAAGTTGAGAAAAGATGAAACAATGGCAGCACAGGTCTGTGAGTTCAAATTTATAATATAAGTGTGTTAAAATAGCATACTAGATAGGAGTATACCCAGCAAAAAAAAATCACATTCGTAATATAATCTGCCAGCATATGAATATGTGCTGAAATATAATGAAAGCACAAATGTTTGAGTGTGATGCCTGCCCAAGAGAAGACAAAGAAACCTGTGTATACTTTTAGAGAACATACCTAACCATTTACAGATTAGCTGCAAGTATTATAGATAGTGTTTCCTGAGGTCATGCTGGCATATGGCTCACAGAATGTAGCAAAAATCCTACAATAAAGAGATGGGCAGAGGCTTCAGAAGGGGTTGTCCAATCAAAGCTGAATTCAATTCACTTTTATTTAATCATTAAAGGCCTTTTCTCCCAGACTGGCCTAAAATCACAGCCAATAATAATCTGTATTCAAATCCAGTTCAGTGTTTACATGCTCAGTTCACACTGACTGCATGAATATTTGTATTCAATATAGTAGAAGAGATAAGCAAAATTTGAAATTTTAATCCCATGGGATAGTCCAATATTTCAATATTTGTTTTCATCCCAAATCATGATGAAAAGTTTAAATTTTTAAAATTTAAAATTCTGATTAAAAATATCAACTCATATGATTCCCATGAGGCATCTCACAGTCAGAAGTAAATCTTCATTACATTATGGGAGATGTAGTCCTCCAGGAAGTCCAGGACATAGCAAAGAATGGAAACCTAAAGTACGATTCCCATAAAGCAATGCACTGAAGGAAACTTCAGCTTATTATTTTGTTGAACTGATTTGAAATGAAACACATTGGTTCAATTAAAGAAAAGAAATATTCTGATTTGGGCAGAAGCAATCCAAAATGAAATATTTTATTTTGACTTTCCTGACAGAAAATTAAAAAGTACTGGCAAAATTAAAATATACTACAGGAAATTTTTGATTTTTGCATCTTCATTTTCAATCAGAAAATTGTGCACATGGAAAATTCTCTATTAGCTATGCATCTAAATAGCTATTTCAACATGACAACCAAACTCTTGTATACAATTGTGCATAGATACGTGCCTCCTTTTTAAGAGCATAGCCCTGAATTGGGTAAGGATTGCAGAATCTTCATTCAAAGGTTAATTGTTTGCGATGAGGAAATTACAGATATACATTTAGCTTAGCAGGGAACTCTGCGGGGAGCTGAAACATAAAAGGGAAGCTTACAAGAAGTGGAAGCTTGCACAGATGACAAGGGAGGCATATAAAGATATTGCTCGGGACTGCAGGGATAAAATCAGAAAGGCCAAAGGACAATTGGAGTTGCAGCTAGCAAGAGATGTGAAGGATAACAGAAAGGGTTTCTATAAGTATGTCAGCAACAAGAAAAGGATCAGGGGTGGTGTAAGTCCCTTACTGAATGGGGCAGACATCCTCATGGTGGATGATGCGGAAAAGGCTGAAGTACTCAATGCTTTTTTTACTTCAGTCTTCACAGGGAGGGCCAGCTCCCAGGCTACTACACGGGGTAATGAGGAATGGAGAGAAGAGCGGCCCTCGGTGATGGAAAGTCAGGTTAGGGAACACTTAATGAAATTAATGTGCACAAGTCCATAGGGCCGGATGAACTGCATCCGAGGGTGCTGAGGGAGTTGGCGGAAGTGATTGCAGAGCCGCTGGCCGTTATCTTTGAGAACTCGTGGTGAACGGGGGAGGTCCCAGAGGATTGGAAAAAAGCAAATATAGTACCTATCTTTAAGAAAGGGAAAAAGGAGGATCCGGGAAACTACAGACTGGTCAGCCTCACCTCAATCCCTGGGAAAATCATGGAGCAGGTCCTCAAAGAATCCATCCTGAAACACTTGGAGGAAAATAGAGTGATCAGGAACAGTCAACATGGATTCACCAAGGGCAAATCGTGCCTGACCAACCTAATTTCCTTCTATGATGAGATGACTGGATTTGTGGATGCGGGAAGAGACATTGACGTGGTATACCTCGACTTTAGCAAGGCTTTTGATACGGTTTCCCACAGCATTCTCGTCGGCAAGTTAAGGAAGTATCGGTTGGATGAGTGGACCGTAAGGTGGATCAACAACTGGCTAGATTGACGGGCTCAGCGGGTAGGAATCAATGGCTCAATGTCTGGTTAGCAACCGGTAACAAGTGGAGTGCCCCAGGGGTCGGTCCTGGGGCCGGTTCTATTCAACATCTTCATTAATGATCTTGATGATGGAATAGACTGCGTGCTTAGTAAGTTCGTGGATGACACCAAGTTGGGGGGAGTGCTAGATACTCTGGAGGGCAGGGACAGGATCCAGGGAGACTTGGACAAATTGGAACACTGGGCTGAAAGAAACCTCATGAGGTTCAACAAAGACAAGTGCAAAGTCCTGCACTTAGGACGAAAAAATCCCATGCACTGCTACAGGCTGGGGACCGATCAGCTAAGTAGCAGCGCTGTAGAAAAGGACCTGGGGGTTATGGTGGATGGGAAGATGAATATGAGCCAACAGTGTGCCCTTGTTGCCAAAAAGGCCAATGGCATATTAGGCTGCATCAGTAGGAGTATTGCCAGCAGATCGAGGGATGTGATAATTCCCCTCTATTTGACACTGGTCAGGCCGCATCTGGAATACTGTGTCCAGTTTTGGGCTCCCCACTACAGAAAGGATGTGGACAAATTAGAAAGAGTCCAGCGGAGGGTAACAATAATGATTAGGGGGCTGGGGAACATGACTTATGAGGAGAGACTAAAGGAACTAGGCTTATTTAGTCTACAGAAGAGAAGACTGAGGGGAGATTTGATAGCAACCTTCAACTACTTGAAGGGGTGCTCCAAAGAGGAGGGAGCTAGGCTGTTCTCGATGGTAACAGAGGACAGAACAAGGAGCAATGGTTTCAAATTACAGCTGGGGAGGTCAAGGTTGGATATTAGGAAAAACTTTCTCACTAGGAGAGTGGTGAAGCATTGGAATGGACTACCTAGGGAGGTGGTAGAATCTCCATCTTTGGAGATTTTTAAGGCCCGGTTAGACAAAACCTTGGCCGGGGTGATTTAGTAGGAGTGGTCCTGCTTTTTAGCAGGGGGTTGGACTAGATGACCTCGGGAGGTCCCTTCGAACCCTATGATTCTATGGTTCTATGATTCTATGATTTAGGATGCCCAGATGTCTTGATTTTAGACGGACAGTCCTGATATGGAAGAGTTTGTCTTATATACCTGCCTATCATCTCCCACCCTGTCCTGATTTGTCATACTTTCTATCTGATCATGCTAAGTACATTGCACATTTTTATGCACTTGTTATTGAAAAATATTATTCAAAATGTAAAAAAAAAAAAAGATAATTGACATTATTAAAAGAAAACAAATGATTTGTCCATGCTACAAATGATCATTTCTAGTATTAAAGTAGTAATTCATTCATTAAAGACCAAATCTTCACTCAGCACGTAACCCAACTGCACTCAGGGGAAATCAACTTAGGTCTAAGGAGAAGAAATTTTCTGCTCCCACATTGCTCTGCAGCTATTAAATGAAGACTCTGGTCTGCAATAATCTCCACAGAGGACGGGTCTTCTTCGGAGGTTGAAGAGGGAAGGAAAAATAGCGGCACAGAAAATGGCGAATTACTTTGTATAAGAAATTCAAATGAGCACCTAATTTTCTTTGGTGTTTAAAGTTGCATCCTGAGACATCTTATCCAACCATTATATTAGTGACCAGTCATTATACTGAGAAGAAAGGTCACCAGCAGCAGTGCAGTCTACACTTTGACGCCTAGTTTTTTTTGTTATGAGGAGAAATAACACTTCCTTTTCCTTTTTCCATACCAGTCACAATTTTATAGACCTCTACTATATACACCTTTAGTTCTCTTTTCCAAGATGAAAATTCCCAGTCTTTTAATTTCTCATCATATGGAAGCTTTCCCATACCTCTACTCATTACACTTGCCCTTTTAAATACCTTTTCCAATTCCAATATATCTTTTTTGAGATAGGGCAACCAGCTCTGTATGCAGTGTTCTAGATGTGAGCATACCATGGATTTATAAAGAGGCAACATGATATTTTCTGTCTTACTATTATCTATCAATATCCTAATGGCTCCTAACATTCTGTTAGTGTGTTTGATTGCCACTGCACACTGAATGGATGTTTTCAGAGAACTACTCACAGTAACTCCAAGATCTATTTCTTGAGTGGTAACTACTAATGTAGACCCCATCATTTTATGCGTGTAGATGGGATTATGTTTTCCATTGTCCATTATTTTGCATTTATCAACATTGAATTTCGTCTGCCATTTTGTTGCCCTGTCACCCAGTTTTGTGAGATCCCTTTGTAACTCTTCACAGTCTGCTTTAGACTTCACTATCTTGTGTAGTTTTGTATCATCTGCAAATTTTGACACCTTACTCTTTACCCCTTTTTCCAGATCATTTATGAATATGTTGAACAGTACTGCTCGCCGGAAGACACCATTTACCTATCTCCATTCTGGAAAATGACCATTCATTCCTACCCTTTGTTTCCCGTCTTTTAATCACTTACTGATTCAGGAGAGGACCTTTACTCTTATCCCATGACTGCTCATTTTGCTTAAGAACCTTTGGTGAGGGACCTTGCCAAAGGCTTTCTAAAAATCTAAGTATACTATATCTACTGGATCACCCTTGCCCTTGTCCATATGCTCATTGAACCCTTCAAGGAATTTTAATAGATTGGTGATTTTCTCAAACAAAACACGTGTTGACTCTTCCCCAACAAATCATATTTGTCTGTTTCTGATAATTCTGTTCTTTACTATAATTTCCAACAATTTGCTTGGTATGAAGTTAGACCTAGCAGTCTGTAGTTTCTGGGCTTGCCTCTGGAGCCTTTTAAAACAATTGGGGTCACATTAGCTATCCTCCAGTCACATGATACAGAAGCTGATTTAAATGATAAGTTACATACCACATTAGTAGTTCTGTATTTCACATTTGAGTTCCTTCTGAACTCTTGCTTGGATACCATCTGGTCCTGGGGACGTATTACTGTTTAATTTTTCCATTTGTTCCAAATCCTTACTGCTTCCATTTGTTCCAAATCCTTACTGCTAATGATACCTCAGTCTGGGACAGTTCCTCAGATCTGTTACCTAAAAAGAATGGCTCAGGATTTGGGAATCTCCCTCACATCCTCAGCTCTGAAAACTAATGTGTAAAATTCATTTAATTTCTCTGCAATAGCCTTATCTTCCTTGAGTGCCCCTTTAGTATCTTGATAGTCAAGTGGCCCTACTGTTGTTTAACAGGCTTCCTGCTTCTGATTTACTTTAAAAAAAATTCTGTTACTTTTTGAGTCTTTGGCTAGCCATTCTTCAAATTCTTTTTTAGCATTCCTAATTATATTTTTACACTTCACTTGTCAGAGTTTATGCTCCTTTCTATTTTCCTCAGTAGGATTTAACTTCCCCTTTTTAAAGGATGACTCTTTGCCCCTAACTGCTTCTTTTACTTTGTTGTTTAGTCATGGTGGCACTTCTTTGGTTCTCTCGCTATGTTTTTTAATATGGAGAATATATATATATTTAAATTGAACCTCTATTATATCATCTTTAAAAAGCTTCCATGAAGCTTTCAGGGATTACACTTTTGGCACCATAGCTTTTAATTTCTGTTTAATGTCCTCATTTTTGTGTAGTTCCTCTTTCTGAAATTAAACGGTGGGCTGCTTTGATATTTCCTCCCTCACAGGGGTGTTAAATTTTATTATGTTATGGTCATTATTATCAAGTGGTTCAGCTATATTTACCTCTTGGACCAGATTCTGTCCTCCACTTAGGACTAAATCACGAATTTCCTCTCCTCTTGTGAGTTCCAGGACTAGCTGTTCCACGAAGCAGTCATTTAAGGTGTCAAGAAACTTTAGCTCTGAATTCCGTCCTGAGGTGACATGTACCCAGTTAATACAGAGACAGTTAAAATTCCCCCATTATTATTGATTTTTTTTATAGCCTCTCTAATCACCCTGAGCTTTTCAGACTCACTATCATCATCCTGCTCAGATGGTTGGTAATGGTGCAGACCCAAGCTATGATCATTGGGAGCCTGGGTGCCTAGGACCTTGCCAATGAGTGTGTGGTGCAGGCCTGCGGTGTTGGACTATGCCTTTTTGATGCACTGCCTCATGGTGTCTGACACCATCAGGTGGTCCAGGGGCATCTAAGTTGAACACATCACCAGTCACATAAGGTACCAGAAGGCGTAAGCAGGACCACCTCCATGAGCCGCCACCGAGAGGATTCAAAGACCTCCCTCCTCACAAACAGGAATGTATTTACTATTGAACTCTTCAACACCATATTATTGATACAATACAGGATATCTTGCTTTTATTAACATATGTACTTCTATTCCACTGCACCTTGGATAGCCTCCACAACGTCTGTAAAGGTGATGTTCCCAAACTTCTTAACTCTTGTACTTCAAACCCATAACCTTTTGACTTTCTCTATTCAGGATGCTGGAGGTCATGTACATGTTATACTTCCAGTCTATGCCACAACATGTTTCTTCTCATGACCCATACTCTGAACCTGGATGCCCAGTCACTCCCTATGTCTAACACTATGATTTTCTGTTCCTTTATAACATTTTCTAAATAAAAAAATTATATCCTTACTGCTAAATTCTTATTTAATCATGGAATTATTATCCATAGAGATTCTATGATACAGTTTGGTTAACATTTTTATTTCATTTGACTCTGAGCTTTCTTTCACATATAATACCACTCCTCCCAAATATGACCTATACTGTCCTTCCAATATACACTGCACCCTGATGTTACTGTGTCCCATTGCTTACCTTCATTTCACCAAATTTCTGTGATGCCTATTATATCAGTGTCCTCGTTCAATATGAAGCAGTCAAGTTTACCCATCTAAGTATTTAGACTTCTAGTTTTTGTGCATAAGCACTTAAAAATTATTATATTTTAGCTGTTTGCTCTTATTAGATATAAATGAATGGGGCTCTTTTCCATTTGACTGTCGCTCATCCGATCATACCCATATTTTATCTTTTTCCACTCTCTCCTTCTTACTTCGCTTTAGAGAATCTCCATTAACAGATCCTTCTCTAAGCCAAGATGTCTCTCTCCAAACCACATGCTCCTCTGCACTTCTCAGCTCTCTCCCAGCCCTTAGTTTACAAAATGCTCTATGACCTTTTTAATTTTACATGTCAGCAATCCAGTTCCATTTTGGTTTAGTTGGAGCCCATCCTTCCTGTGTAGGCTCACCCTTTCCCAAAAGGTTTCTCAGTTCCTAATAAATCCAAACCCTTACTGCCTACAGCATTGAGTCATCCACACATTGAAACCTTGCAGTTTTCCCTGTCTAACTGGCCCTGCGCATGGAACTGGAAGCTTTTCAGAGAATGCTACAATGGAGGTCCTATAGTTTAATCTCTTACCTAGTAACCTCCAGGACTCTCTCCTATCCTTCCCTATGTCACTGGTGCCTTCAAGTACCATGACCACTGGCTCCTCCCAGTGCTACACATAAGTGTATGACTTCACTGATGGCGATATATTCACTGCCATCAAATTGATTTATCCAGGTCAATAGAGCAGAAGTGAAGACCCATTCAATCAACCGGGAAGTAAATTAAATAAAACCACCAATTCCCTTAAAGCACAGCATAGTGGAGATGGTGCACAGAAGAGAATTTAGAAAGCTGACATAAGTTACACAAGCTACAACTGCCACCAAATTTCCCGGGAAGTATAGACCAGACCCCAGTCTGTCCAGATGCATTGAAAGATCAGCAAGCTTTGCATCCAGCAGATAAGTCATGACTGGAAGAGCCACATGATCACAACACAAGCTATGTTTCTAATTATCAAGCCCACCCCCATTACTATTACCTGTCTTTTCTTAATAACTGGAGTTTCCTCCACTGAAGAGATATCCTCAGGGTGAGAGGATACCATGCCATCATCTGCAAGGGGGGTCCTAACTATGGGATCATTTCCAGTTGCACCAGTTTGATGGTCTCCTTTCCTGAGACTTTCATCCTCCTCAATGGTACAGAGGCTGTCATACCAGGGATGAGACTGGTCTACTGCATCTCAGAAAGTCTCATCTATGTACCTCTGTCTCACTTAGCTACTCTGGTTCAGTCACCCCGGTCTCCTAAGTCCATACGTTGTCTTGAAGGAACAGGATCTTTTTGCACTGAATGCACACAGGCTATGTCAAAATAAGTTGACAAAATTAGCATGTCCACACTATAAAATTAGGTCGACTTAAAGTGGACCTTGCCAAATCAACTTAGAGCATCCAAACTGGATGCCTAAGTCGACTTGTAGGGGCTAGGTGGACCTGGGACTGGTCCATGGTGGCAGGTGGGGCACCCTTCCAAAGTGCCAGGGGGCTCAGCATTTGCCTCATTGTACCCTGGTACAATGGGGGCTGAGCAGGACAGGGACACTGGCAGGGTATAGGAGTGGGGTGGGCAGGACTGTGTCCTGCCCTATGGGTGGGCATGCCAGGCTCTGGCTGTGCCAGCCACCCTGGCAGGGAGGTCAGTGGGGGAGCCCCGAGACCCTTTAAGTCGACTTAAAGTCGACTTAGGGCTAATCTGCATCTACACTGGCTAAGTCGACTTTATACTAGGTTTAATAAAGTTGACTTAAAATTTCCTTAAATTGACTTAAGGAAATTGTAGTGTAGATGCAGATTAAATTAAGTCGACTTAAACAGGCTTAAGTCTACTTAAGTCACAAGTGTAGATGCACCCACATACACTACCTGCCTATAGGACAGATAATTATACATGTTGCATTCAGTGCAATAAACTGGATAGCCCCCATTCTGCTGCTGGACTTCTGCCAGCATTCTCTTTTTACTTCTGAAGCTCTTTCTTCTTTTGCTGTTTGTTTTTAATTGGGATTGTTTTACAGTCCTGTACCATCCTGTGATCTATCAACAAGGCAACCTGAGACTGGTTAAAGATGACAGCAGCAGGCAAAAGGCAGATGGAGACCGTATGTGGAGCTGATAGTACAGCATTTTTTATTCAGTCTCTCATCTACAAAGGCCTTAGGAAAACATTAGGCTAAAAGAAACAGTGAAGCTGTGATAAGCAGACAGCTGAAATTAGTGACTCTTCTTTTGTTCTAGATAAGCATTACAAAAGAGAGACAGGTTCTTCCTGAATTCTGCAAGCAGTAAGCAAGAGATTCAACCGTAAATCCCCTAGAAAAAAGAATCTGCAGACTGCCAGTTCATAGAGTTTTTCTATAACAAAAAGTATCTGGAAAATTGCCTGAAGGGTGAAATTCTGCCCAGTGTAGAGCACCCCACAAAGGCCACATCCATCATGTAAGTCCCACTAAGCCCTTAATGAAGATTTTAAGTAGGTCTTACATGATATGTAGGGCTTTATGCAGTCTTCCTTCACAAGGCTGACATTTACCCTAAATATCACTACCTCAGTATGAAATCTGCCACCAAGAGACCCAGGACTGGGAAATCTTTAAACATAGCTTTCCCTACTCCTGCTTGTAACCTGCACTGAGAAAAGCTCAGCCGGACTTTGAAATTGAGGCAAACCAGTTTTAAAGGGATCTAGAGAAGCAAAAATTAGAAAATGCTGTTTTTAACATTAACTACAGTTATGCACATATTAGTCACACATCAGAAAATTCAAGTAGTGGAATGTTCAAGCATCTAGCTTACCTGAGCGGTGAAATCATGGCCCTATTAAAGTCAATGGGAGTTTTGCCATTGACTTCAGTGGAGCCTGCATTTCACCTGAGAAATAAGATTTCCCTGTATTATGACCTTGCAAAAGTTACAGATGAAAATCTGTTGGTTCAATAATTTCAGATGACTAAAAAACTTAGAAAACCACCCCAATATACTAAAGGTATTGAAAAATACTGCGTGTTGCCCTGTTCAGCCAAACTCAATGTTATGTGCTGCATATTTAAGCTGCTGAATAAATTTCCCCATGCCTCTCAGAAAACCCATTAGGAGGATGTATATCTTGAATTCAAAGGCTGAGGATGACCTGCAGCTAGAAAAGATCAGTACATAAGCTAACTGCTTCAGATGTAGTCTAGACAGTGGAGGGAACTTTTGTGGGAGATTTAGCTATTTCAGGTGCAATCATAATGCTAAGTATTGATGAGTTGCTTAGACATCACCAGGTTTTTTCTTAAAACCAGCATCATCTATTTTATTTTTCACTTTTATGGTCCATAACCAAACTGGGGACTTTAGAATAGAATAAAGTTCTCCATTCATTTTTCTAAGTTTCTTGCTCAATGTTAATCTCTTATTGCTCATGACATGATGCAACATGGCCTAATATTCATGGATAATCTATCAATTTTTTTTAAATGCATACTGACATTTTTACTGTTACCCTGAGATGCTAAAAGTGAAGCAGCAGAGATAGTAGAAAGGAGAAGTGTCAGCTGGAAGGAATGATGCATAAGGTATTAAGGAGAGTTAAAAGTTAAATCTCTGGTCCTTGGGTGTCTAAGTCACTGGTGAAAGACAAACAGAAAAGTGGTGCAGTTCAACCAGTTTCTAAGACGTCATTGGCATGCTGCTTAGAGGTAAAAGCTCAAGACTTGAGTAATATCTACAATTCATATAGTCCAAGAGCAGGGACTCTGCCTGTGATTTCTGTTTGTAAGTAGCCACACGTTGGCTCTGCATCTGACTTGCCAGCCAGCTAGCGTGAACAGAATCTGCCTGATGATTCTGAATGCCACGTACAAACTCACATATTGCTGCAGTGCACAGGCCAGGGATGTGAACAGCTTTTCTTTGCTTAGAGGACTGCAACACTAAGAGTCAGTTCTGTACCTGAATGGTTGAAAGGAAGTGTTTCGTATCCTGCGTATGAATTGCTAAAGATTACAACAAACTGCAGGATATGCTGGCTAGAAACATTCTCTGATTATTTTAAAGCAATTCAGGTCTTTTTAAATTTTATTCTTTTTTTTTTTTTTTTTTATATCCACTAGTTCTATGTGCCTCTTTGTCTAGGTACCCAAATGGAGACTCTTACAGCTGGTTTGCCAAGGTGCACCGTCAGCTTCCATTGAAATGAAATGGACTTTTGGGTGCTGGACATCAGGACAGTGCTGCAAGCTGAGGATACAGAGGTTTCCCACTTAGTTGGCACTTTTGAAAACATGGGCTGAAATTCCTCATTTGAAGGCATGTGTATATTAGTCTGACTGAGTATACTTGTATTTGGCATATAATTTGCTGGCAGTATATATTTAAATAGCATACAGTCAATAAGCATGAAAAATCAGCAACCCATACTAAGACATTGAACTATTGTGGTATAGACAGACAGCCATTAATAGTCTTTTTGTTGTCTTGCTTAGATTTGTCTTTTGTACTACTACTATTTTTCTGTTTTTCTTTCTGTTTCTGTCCCTTCAGATTAGTGTCTCTTGTCCATTCAAGTAAACTACAGAACAGTAAACTTGGTAAAGGATACTCTACTAAAAGAGATGTGGTTTATCATTTTTTCTCAACAGTCAACAGTCAACTAATACCTATGCTGCTTCATGTAAGGTGATTCTTCCAAGTACCACCTGTCAAGGCCTATAGGACAAAATTAGTCAAAGAAGGTCAACCCTAACCCTAACACTGATCTTGAGAGGTAACTTCAATGGGAAACATAGGTGCTCAGCAACTCACAGGTTCAATCCTTTAATTCCACTCAAATGGTGTTTTGAATCTGTCACTGGGGGTGCATCTACACTTGTAAATTAAGTCAATTTAAGCTTGCTTAGCTTGCTTAATTTACTCTATGTCTACACTACACTTTCCTTAAGTTGACTTAAGCAGATGCTTAAATCGACTTAAGGAAAAATTAAGTCGACTTTATAAAACCTCCTTTTAAGTCGACTGTTGGCTTAAGTCGACTTTCTAAAATTGACTTAAGCCAGTGTAGACCTGGAGTAGCCCTAAGTCGACTCTAAGTCGACTTAGGGCTCCCCAGGACTCCCCCACTACCCTCCCTGCCAGGGGGGCTGGCACAGGGAGCCTGGCATGCCCCCCCAAAGGGCAGGGCAGAGCCCTGCCCACCCTGCCCCTATGCCCTGCCAGGGTCCCTGTCCCCGTTTGCCCCATTGTACCTTGGTACAATGGGGCAAAGGCTGAGACCCCTGGCACTTGGCAAGGGGTGCCCCCCTGCCACTGTGGACCTGTCCAAGGTCCCTCTGGCCCCTAGAAGTTGACCTAGGCGTCCAGTATGGACACTCTAGGTCGACTTTGTAGGGTTCCCCCAAAGTCAACTTAAAATTTAGGTGTGGACATGCTAAGTCGACTTAACAAAGTCGACTTAAAGTCGACTTTAAGTTGACTTAGCTAAATCGACCTAAATTAACAAGTGTAGACATAGCCTGAGAGTTCAGTTCAGTGCATTATAATTTCCAGATAAATATAAAGGAATACCCTGTTATGAAAGTTAACTATATGGCTCTATATACTATAGATAATTTTCTTATTTATTGGTGGTATGTTCGTTACAGATCTTTTGGATGAAATATTTTTCCCGGATAAAGAGCTGTACTCACATCTTTCAGGCCTATCCAATGGCTTGGTAAGATATTATTCTTGGCTGGAGACAGAGTTCAATGCTTCTGTTTCATAAAATGCTGGATTATGCGATGCTCCCTGGTTAAACTGGTCTGTATTATATCCCAAGCAGAGAAGTTAGTGCTTATGCGTAGTATGAAGTGGAACATCTGGTACCTTTCTTACCGAATGAGATGTTTTTCTTGAATTAGAGGTGTGCCAGTTGGTGAAGACAACAGTATTATAAGCATGTATTTGATTCTTACTGCTAGTTATTCCAGAATGTAGTTATGAAAGTATTGGAAGTCTGGTTAAGAGTAAAGCTATAGGGTCTTAGCTTAAAGATCTCTTCACAAATGATTCAGAGAGAGAGGGAAGAACAAAACAAAATAACATTAAAATTAAGGCACTGCTGCTTCTTTGCAGGAGCTCTTGTTCAGGCAGATAGAAAAAGATTTGGGAGAATGTTAATATATGGAGTCCAGTTTGAGTAGCAGCCAATATAAAAGTGTAGTCTGAAAATGGTTTAACACAAAAATCAAATCCACTACCCTCTGAAGTGTAGAAGTACAGTAAAACCTGGGTAATCTGTATTTTGCTAAACTGCACAAAAGGCTGTCTGTCTTTCCCCACTTCTCAGCAAAGGTTTAATAGCAGCGACCGCAATGGAATGTCACTAAGAATTTTTTTTTATACAAGATATACTCCAAACGTTTACCAGTTCATTATGAACTATCATAATATTATTAAAAGAGGATTAAATTGTCAAAATAAATGAACAAAATGCATTTTGTCGTGCATTATTCCATTTTCTAGCACTTGTATTCACTCACTTGATAATTTGTAAAAATTCACTCCTTTGCAAAGGGTTTCACCTATCATTAATGTAAATTTGAGGTGCTACTGTATTGTATTTATGTAGTATTCTTATAAATTTGGGCTTTATTTGGTACTCTGTTAAAAGGTTTGATATTGCCAGATATAAAGAACCACAGAGGCAATAATATGTGCACAGTGCAAATGGAAATATTGAACTCTTCAGTAAATTATACCATAATGTAAGCAAGATAGAACTCCCATTAATTTAAGTGTGAGCTGTGCTAGCTTACACCATGACTGAATTTGTGCTTTTTCCTTTTACAGAGATTGGTCAGTAGTAATGCGTTATAATTCCCTTATGCAGTCCGTTTACTTCACTTTACCTATAACAACAATAATTTTATCCCAGATGCTTGATAAACTGTTTCTTTCAAAACAGTGGTTATCAGTAACTAATGATTCATTTCACTTTTGGCCATCAGCAGTCACTCTATCAGAATGATTTTCAGTGAGGAAGGGGATTTAAACTAAGACTCTCTCTCTTTCATGCATCAAATAGCTTGTAAGAAATCTATTGTGCCACTAGACAACCAATACTATAAATTGATGTGAAGATACTGACTGTTAGAGGTGCTCTTCTTGCACACATCTGGGCAGCTGTCCAGAGACAGCAATAAAACAGGCAATTATCATTTTTGTAGCTGTCTTTTCTTACAGCGGAGGTTTCTTTTTCAATTTAACTTTTTCTTTTTTGGTGGATGCAGATTGTTCTTGGAAGCCCTCAGTTGCAAGAAATATATTGCTTTGGAACAGTTTGCTACAGAATATTTTTATCAAAAGCATTGTGCAACAGAAAAATTACCTAACACAGACACATCCAAGATACAATTTCAATAAGGTGATGCTTTAGGACCATATTCTGCTTTCAGTTTCCACAAATATAAATCCAGAGTAGCTTGTCATGTATTTTCATTGGTGGAACTAAGAGCAAACTTTGGACTATGTGTCCTATAGCTGATAGTTCATGGAGAGACACTTTTTAAAGTGACTAGTGATTTTTGGACACCTTGGCTGTTGGGCTTACAAGGGGCTGGATTTTCAGAAAAAACTGAACATCCACCCCATGACAATCAGACCCTGTTACAGTGTCATGGAAGATAGGTTCATCAATGGCTATTAATGAAGATGGTGAGGGACATAACCTTGCTCTTAGGGTGCATCTACACTGGCAACCCTAAACAAAGCCACATCCACACTGGGCTTTTATTAAGTCGACTTAACCCTTAAGGAAAGCTTAAGTCAACTTAATAACACCTCGTTTTAGGTCAACTTAAGCCTTAAGTTGACTCCTTAAGTCAATTTATAGCCAGTGTGGCTGGGTATTAACACCTAAATCAACCTTATTAAGTCGACTTAAAGCATTAAGTCAACTTAATAAGGTAGACAAGGGGCTATGTCTACACTAGAAAAGTTAAGTCGACTTAAAGTCAACCTTATTAAGTCGACTTAAAGTCGACAACTTTTCTAGTGTAGACATAGCCTCAGTGTCCTTAAAACTCTGACTCCCAGAAGCTGGGAACAGAGGATGGATCATTTGGTAAATTTTCCTGTTCTGTTCACTCCCTCTGAAGCATCTGGCACTAGCCACTGTCAGAAGACAGGATACTGGGCTTGAGGGACCATTGATCTGACCCAGTATTGCCATTCCTGTGTCTCAAGTTGGGCAACTAAAAACTACAACATCCAAAATCATTAATCACTTCTGAGAATGATAAACGTCTTTGAAGAAGATGCATATTATATATATATATTCATTCTAGTTGCTAGAGGGGGAATCAGGCTTATTTTGGGGGAAGGTGAAGGGTCTTACTGGCAAGAGAAAAATTAATTCCAGAAGGAAGGAACAACAGTTAATGCCACAGGCTATGTCTACACTCACTTAATTAAGTCAACTTAGAGAGTCTATACTGGCTCCAGCAGGACGGAATACCCCGCTGGGGTTCTGGCGGCGAGGGAATTCCTGCTGCCCCAGCCGGGGCTCCAATGGGGGATTCCCTCACCACTAGAGCCCCAGCTGGGGTGGCGGGGATTCCCTTGCCCCCCCAGCCAGGGTGGCTGGGGAATCCCTCGCTGCCAGAGCCCCAGCGGGGTATTCCCTCCTGCTGGAGCTCTAGCTGGGGAGCCCTTCTCCCTGGACCGCAGCTTCCCAGCAAAAAAGGAGCCTCTTGCCGGGAAGCTGTGGGTCCTGGGGAGAAGGGAGGAGGGGCTCCCTTGTTCTACCCTAAATTGACATATGGAATAAGTCGACTTAAGAAGTTGACTTAAGCCTTAAATCGACCTAAAACTAGGTGTTAAGGAACAGCTTAAGTCGACTTAATAAAAGCCCAGTGTGGACAGGGAGCAAGTTAGGCAGACTTAAGCCTACTTAAGTTGACCTAACTGGTAAGTGTAGATGCACCCACAGAAACCAGCCTATTATCCAGAGCACAATGCCAGGGAAAGGGAAGCTCATTTAGTTTACACTTCTAGATCCTAGTTATCCCCTTCTGCATTTTATTTGGAATCAAAATAGGGCAAAACATCCCAAGAGTTATCAGGGAATATGGAACTGAACCTAAACAGAATCATTCCTTTTTTCCTACAAACCTCTGGAAGGCCCTCAGTCTGAACTCAACAGCTTTAATTCTCCAAAGGTTTGGGAGGAAGAGTCGTCACCAGGAGGTGTAGGAGCTGGAGGACAGGGTATGGAATCATTCACTGAGGAAGATACCTGTGGGGAAAATGTGCTTATTCTGTCAGCATTTATTAACATGGACTGTCCTTCTGGACAATCAAATCATCTCCAGGGGAGGATCTGAAAGAAAGGTACTTCACATATAGGCCAAGAGATTAGCACAGGGATTCTAATCTTCTGCATGGGTACCTCAGTTGTCCTTAAATGACCTAGATTATGGGACATTTGTGGGTTCGGAAGGTCACAACCGCTGGCCGCTCCACCATTTCCAGAAATACACTCTAGTCCCCCCATGGCCTATTGCGTGAGGTGAGGCAGTAGAGTTTCCCCCTAATATTGGGCATCTCCTCAGTTTTCCTGTCAGAAGGAAATGATGTGAACCTTAGTCAGGCCGACTCACTTGGCCAGTTCTATAAATTAAATAGATTCAAATAAGGGAAGTAAAATGAAGTGTTGTGGTTTTGAAGTATGCTGGACTTGCTTGTCTCTAAATGAATTAGAAACTATACCAAGAAAGTGAAAGAATAAAAATGTTGAGTCTATTGGTGAGTCTCTTCACCATGTGAATGTGAGAAAGAGAAAAGGTATTTTTATTTTCATTAAAATTCAGTAAGCATCAAAGCTGCAAAATAGGGCATCTTTCTTCATGGCTGGAAGCAAACAGAAACTGATGATTTTTAGCAGTGTGTAGCAAGAAGCTAGTTATGATAACATATTTTCCTAACAGACACAAGCACAAACATACACAAAAGATGGCTAATGTGATTGTGAGTAAGATCAGTTTTGAAACCACTGAAAGGAAGACAATGAATACTAATTTACAGGGAAGGAAATATTTTCAATGTCTCATGCAGTGAGTTGTGAGCATAGTCTGATGATAAGATTTGCGTCTGAATCTCTAGTTTCAAATATCTGTTTGTCCCAATTAAAGTCTCATAACCAATTGTTTCAAAATAAATACAAGCATGTGACTATTCAAAATGCTTGGAGTAGACAAGCAAATCCTGTTTGGATTACCTAGCTGAATTTTGCTCTCCTTTACACTTGTACAAACTGAAGTAACTCCTTTTATGACACTTGAGTCCATTAAGGTACTTATTTAACACCTGACTTTAATTCTAACAAAAATGTTTAGGAAACCCTTAATTTGTCATTAAAGCTATTTTTTCCTTGAAAGGCCAAATCCTGTGAGCAAGTGAGCAAGATTTGGCCCCACTCTCTCATTGACATTAACAATTGCTAATAGTTGATGCATTAAGTATATAATGCCATTATTCAGTTGCACAATGCAGCACAGGGAGTTAAAATTCCTTCCTGACTCAATTCTTATTGCTAATTATGGCAGTTAAAGCAGAAGTTCTCATTCTGATCTCCCTAATACTGATTTTAGTCCATTGTAAATCCATTTACTTCAATGACCCTACAGTTGATTTACATCAGCGTGAGGTAAGAATCAAGCACAGAAAAATGGATTCTGCACACAGTTACACTAGTGTAAATCCAGAGTAACTATACTATAGTCAATGCCATGACTCTATATTTATACTGGTGTAAACAAGAAATTAGCCCATGAGTCCTGATGCCTCTCATCACTTACATCCTCTCTCCTTTATATCAACAATCATAAGTAACTCAAAGTTGCACAACTGAGAATCTAATATGAGAGGAGAATTGAGCTCATTGTCTGTATAGGAATGGACCAGTTCAGAAAGGGGTAAAGGAAGATTCAAGGATAACATCTCATTTACATGGCATGCTTTCCTTAATATAATATTTTTAAAATACTGACTTACATACTTGCTACTGCTCTTTCCCCCCCCCCCCCCCCCCCCCCTCCTTCCACCTATTTTACTGGTGTCTGTGAATTTGGATTCTAAATTAAACTGAGATTAGACACTGGCCAAAAGCTTTCATGATTGTATTCTGTAACAAGCAGTGTGGCTTCATGAAATCAAGGTCCTCCACCCTGTGCCTTCACAAGGATATTGAATTTCCCTCTTACTAGTGGGTGAGGAAAATGAATGTGTTTTTCAGAACGCCATTTACAGATACGCTATGTCTGGTTAGAGCAAACTGCAGGAGTGCAATGATAAAAACGGGTAATTGAAGGGGAGGCTTTTTTTTTTTTTTTTTTTTTAAAGTATCTGGGGTTAAAAGAGCTAGTTATTATTTAGTGTCCACACAGCAACTGTTTGCGGTATTTGGTCACAGTTGATTCTCTGAGGAACGTACAGTGTATTCCCCTTTCTTCTCAAAGCCTTTACTGAAAGTAACCAATATACGTGTATTTCTTGAATATGACAAATATTCCTCTCTAGTAAATCTAGATAGATAGATAGATAGATAGATAGATAGATAGATAGATAGATAG
>ML685841.1:1339009-1411428 GCA_007922175.1 Pelusios castaneus | reverse complement strand
TAGATAGATAGATAGATAGATAGATAGATAGATAGATAGATAGATAGATAGATAGATACTGATTTTAAGGTATCTGTAAATCTTTTCTTCAGTAAGGGACAGGCTGTCACACACTATGCTAATAATATACATGCTTGCTTTAAAAATGTAGGATTGACTTTGAACTGACCCTGTACTTTATCTCTCTGTGGAGATCTATGAAAGGATATTTATACCACCTATGGACATCTTGCATTATACCAGTGAGAGTTTTCTTTGTCAGTAGATGGATAGCAGAAACATGGGCAGACTAAAACATGGCAGATATATGCAAAAGACAGATTGGATCTGATTTATTTAACAGTATGTTACTTAGTATAGCTGTCTGGTCTCTCTTGGGTACCTGAAATAGCATTATTTTCTATAACAGTAAAATATAAAACTGGAAAAAAGAACACATAATAAAATATCACTTGAATAAAAGGAATTTAAATCACAAATGTTATTTCCTGGTTCCTAAATAGTGTGTTTTCAAGGAAACCTTCAGCAATTTCTGCTGTTGTCTATTCCCACATGAAGGAAAGTAACAAGATCATCATTCTTATTCATTGTTATTATTTTAGAGCACCCACCTGTGTGTTTGGCACATCACAGAAACAGAAGAAAAGGCAAGACTCTGCCTTGAAGAGGTTACAGGCTGCATGATGGGCAATTAGCAATGTAACACACACCAAACAAGGGAATCAGAAGGAGGAACACAGGTTTAGATATACAACTACACAGACGATAGGCAGGGCTGGCCCTGACATTTTCTGCTAAGCCTGTGAAACATTCCTCTCTCCTCAGTCCAGCAAAAAATTAAACATTGACTCCTGCCCCACTCTACCCTATAACCTCCTGCAAGAGCCCATGCCAGATCCTCCACTGCTGTAAACCTTCATAGCTACACTGAAGTCAATAAAAAAAAAAAAAAAAGGATTAGAAAACATGCCTTTTAGTGATAGACTCAAGACTATGTCTACACTTATTAAAGTTAGTTTGAATTAGTTAATTCGAACTAACGAATTCGAACTAATTTTAGTTAGTTCAAATTAGCTTAATTTGAACTAGCATGACCCCACTAGAATGCTAGTTCGAACTAAGCAAGTGCCATGCTGGGCACTTGCTTAGTTCGAATTAGTCAATTACATTAAGGTCAATGTGCCAGTTAGTTCGAACTAAGCGCTTAGTTCGAACTAACATGGCCACATTGGGTTAATTCGAACTAACTAGTTCGAATTAACCGTTAGTTCGAAAAGTATAATTGAATTTATTAGTTCGAGTTAAGGAAGCCCTTAATTCGAACTAATTAAAGCCTAGCGTGGCCAATGCTTAAGTTAGTTCGAATTAAGCTTCCTTAATTCGAACTAACTGGCCAGTGTAGACATAGCCAAGGAGCTCAATCTATTTATCTAAAAAAGAGAAGGAGAAGGGGTGGCTTGATTAGAGTCTATAACAGTTGTCCCCTACCCATGCTACAATCACACCTTACCTTGTGCTGTAGAGGTACCGTACCCTAAATTTGCTACTGAAAATATAAATACAGGTTTGGTCCATTTTGCCTGTTTGGCCCATATGCTACTGAAAATATAAATACAGGTTTGGTCCATTTTGTCTTTTGTACATTCTCTTGATTTTGTTTTAAATTTTTTTTTTTTAAGGCCGAAGAAAATAAATCAGAAAAAATAAATTTACCGTCAAAACCTGGGGCTTCCAAACAGTGCAGCAGCACTGATGTATCATCTACTCTCTAGATGCAAGATGAATTAAAGACAAATTTTTGCTTCAAAGCCCTGCTTTTCCTGGATTTTGTGGTTTGAAGTCAGACTTAACATGAGCAGAACATGGCTTTTTGTAGCATGATCATACTGCAAGGCAGTTATCAATTAAGTAATAATCCAATACGGCTTTTGCTGTGCAGCTCAGTAGAATGCCTCCTACACTGCAATGATTCCAAGAGGCACCTAGTGGGGTTATTAGAAGGATTACCATTAGAGAAGTTTACTGACAAATACTCTGGAACTGTGGTGGATTTATCAATAATAAATGCTACGGGGATCAATTTTCTAAATGTTGAGATGCTTAGCCAAATCCATTAACAAGGGATATTTTCTTACATATGAGTTATTCCTTGCTCAGATTTTTCCAAATGTTCTCTTGTTTTCAAAGATCAGTTTTTAACCAAACAGTTTACATGGAAGTCAAGATTTTACAACCAACATAAAAGCAAAATAGTGTTGCTTCTCTCTACTTATTATTTTTTGCCAGCAGCTCAAGAGAAGTTGGCTTCAATTCCGGAGTCTTACAGTCCAAGATATCATGATGATGCTATGTAGGGCCAACTTGAAGTCGTATGTATTCTCTACAAATACCAAAACAGTGACCTCATGCCCACTGCAATACTTGAAAGGCTCTTCAAGCTTTTTAAACTCTTCTATTGAGGCAGCCCTAGCAACTGCCTTGTCCATTTTCAGGATGCATAAGGCCTGCATGGCTGATGCGATAACTTCTTTCTATTAAGGCCAGTACCATGTCACAAGACTTTTTTTTTTTTTTTAAATAATCAGGTGGAAGAATTCGAGTCATTGAACTCTGATTCAATACTAATATTTCTGAATGGCTTACAGACTTAAAAGGAAACTTGTCAAAGCATGAATGAGTATGGCACCTTGAAAAAATCTAGGGGGAAAAAAAGAAATCAAAAACAGAGAAAAGCATTGAGATGAATGTAATTAATAACTTTTTGATCTTTTACCCGTTATTGAAAACTAGCTATGAACATCAGTATTTCACATAATCCTTTTTTTCCCCTGGAAACTCCATTTAACTCAGCCTGATTTTAGGAGTCTTGTTAAAGATCCTCTTCCCTGGGAAACACTGTGGGCTTTAACCCTTATGCTGGTTTATGTGCTGGCCCATAGAACCATGTGTCCTTGAAGTCCTGGCTGCACAGGGCCACAAACTCAAAAATGGCCCTATATTTTTAGGAAAGATGAGCAAACTATGGAAGTTAGCAAACAATGCACTCATTTCCTAGTGCAAATGGGCAGGTTTTTCAAATTCAACCAGGTTTTGTTTGAAAGCAGAAGCAGCATTTGCAAACAGCAATATACAAAGAAACAGGTTCTCATTGTGAAAACAGTCAAAGTCTCAGTAAAGCAATACGACACAAATGGAAATGATGATGTCCTCTTTTTAAGTTTTGGTTTGGCTTGGTTTTTTACAATAATATGTGCCCTATCATGCTGGTATGTATGATATTTTTCATGTCAGCTTAATCAATGAAAAAATATGAATTTCACACATTTCTAAAGCTATTTCTAAGACTTAAACAAACAAGATATAAACTAAGGGACTTATACTAAATCAAGTTTTTTAAAAGATATTAAAGCACTTCTGCTATCTGAGATGTGGTTTGCCAGGTTCTAATGCAGAACTAATTTTCACTGACACCTCCCTCAAAGTCTGAGTTTATCATTTAAATTATTGGTGGCATACTGAACAGGCTGATAGACTGTTAGCAATAATAGTGCTAGCAAGTGCCGCTCTAATTTATGCTCAGATGCCGATTCTAATTAAATAATAGGAGAGGTTGCTTTGAATTTATGAGACTTTAATCGGCTCCCTTGTGATCAATAAGTGCCACAGCTACAGACTGTGGCGTTAATTTCACACGACAGTGGGAACTAGTTGGCTGTTGCCAACTATAATCATAAGTTACAGGCAATTTGGATTATTACCGTAGTTTACAGTGCATCGAGAAATGAGTTCGTCTATAATCACTTCATAAAGCATTACCAGGCATTTGAAAATTGCAACTCTTCTGTGTCTGATAAAGCATACTGTATCTGCTATTCATTGCCTGCAACTGATCTACAGATGCAGTAAATACCTGTATCTATTACAAATAATACATAACAAGCTTCCCTGTCAATGGATTTTTGTTTGTCTCTAGGATCATTAGGTAATTGAAGCCCGTGTTCTCGCGGATCAACACCAAATGGAAAGTTTCTTGTTCCCAGGCAGACAGTCTAAAGCTGAGTCAGTTCATTCTGGGATTTCACAATATGGAGAGCCTATTCAGAATTGAAAACGATGTTTATACTCTGCTGACTTTGGATTCCAAGCGGAATTTTCTGTGTGGTTTAATGCCGAAGTCATATTAATAAAAGTGTCACAGGGAGTAAGATGATAATTGGATGAAGCAGCTCAAATGAGTGTGGAAACTTTTATGCTATCTTGGAAAGCTTAATCTTGCTATTTGAGAAAAAATGAAAACACCTGACCAGATTCTTCTCTTAGTCACATTAGAAAAACCTCATTGTCTTCAGTGGGGGTGCATCAGCATAACTAAAAGGAGAATTTGGTCAGTACAGGCTATATTTTTCTCACATTGTTTGTTAAAAAGTCCCTCCTCTTCCCCCCTCAGGCCTTGCCTCTTTTCTTATAGTTAGGGGAAAGAGGGGAGATGCTGAGATCTGGCAGGCAACCAGGTGATATTGTTGACCATTATTTGGGGGTAGCACCTCTGTTACCTCTGCAGTTTCTGACTGTTCTTCAACTCTCAAATTTACTGAGCACTTTTGTGGATTTTGGGACAGACTTGTCATTCACTGCATATTTGGAGAGCCCACCATTTTAGGGGCTCAGAAAGAGCACAAAGTACAGGCCAATTATATTGAGAACCAAATCCTGCTCCTCTGGAAGTCAAAGGACATTCTCCAGTTATTTTAGTGGAATCAGAATTAGCCTCTGTGTATGCCTTCCTAAATATTTCTCCGTGGGAAGTACATGAGATACTGCAGTAGTTGTATAACAATTGGTCAGAGGGTATTACAAGTCTGCTTCCATATTAGACCCAAAGAGGATATGGGTCTATTACAGCCCAGCTCTAGAGCTTTTTATTTCAAATGCATAGACACACATGCATTAATAGGTGTGGACGTCCCTAGCTCAATCATCACCGTTGACTAAAAAATAGTGACTATCACAAATGCATAACAACAGCATATGGAGTAAAGCCCTGGGATTATGTGGATATCAGAAACATGGACACAAGTCTCTGATAGAATGCATTCCTGTATGTACACCCTACATGCTATTGTAATAATCTCTATGCAAAGTATACCTTCTATGGGTATCATTTAAAAACTCATAATTTGCTTATTGGTATCATCCTGATAAAATACGTATGGTACCATGGCATGTGAAGCTATAATGATTCCAGGGAATGGTGCTATTAATATATGTTCCCAACTGAAGGCTGGCAAACAGGTCTGTCTCAAACAAAGAAATGTGTCCTCTGCTTAATTTGCATTTAAGCAGTAAAGGAAATCATCAAATAGAAAGGGAAACAAAGGAAATTCAAACAGTTGAGGGAAAAAGTAGCTGGGAACATTTTTCCCAGGGCTGGATTATAGCAGGAGATTTAGGTCTGAAGCCTCGGGCTCTGGCCAAAAAGGGGGCCCTAGGCTCCAGCTCCTAAAACCCCTATCTGGCTCCCCCTTGCTCTGCTCAGAGCTGGCAGGGCTGGAGAGTTGAGAGTGCTCCTGCACTGATGGCACTGGGGTGGGGGGCAGAGCCCTGGGGCCAGAGGTCGAGCTCTGTGCTCCTGTCCCTTCCCACCTCTGGGCTGGCTGGTCTACCCCTGGGGGTGAAGTGGGGCAGGCCAGTCCCTGTTTGCTTCACCTGGGGGCTGGGCCTGAGTCCAGCATGGCCTTCCAGGGCCCATGGCCCTGGGGGGACTGCACCATGGCTGTGCCATGTGCCAGCCAGCCCCACCCCTGCCCTGGGCCAGACCAGGGCTGAGGTGGGAGTTTCCTTTGACACCAGGGTCATCCCATCCCGTCCCCCCAGTGACAGGCCTCCGTGCTGGGGGGTGGGAGCCCTGGTGGTGAGGGGGGATGGTAAGGGGCAGCCCAGGGCCACTAGGCTGGTTAATCTGGCCCTGATTCTTCCACATAGACTTCTGTCTCCTGATACCCAGCTGGAAATGTTTTTCAGGAGGGAGACTGAAACAGGGTAGGACAAATACCCCAAAAGGACCCCCCATTTTTCTCACTTTGCCCCTTGATTCGCTGCACTAAAAATACAAAGGAAGCCTTTGTTAGACTCACAAGAAGGGGTCCAGACCTAAGAAGTGTGGTCAGTAAAGACTGCCAAAAGCATGTGATGAGAAAATTTTGCTTTCCATTTAACACAGTTTGTTCAATTAGCTACTAATACGGTTTTACATTTACTTTTCTTGTAACCATTTTTCGACTTTTATGCCTCATTATAACTCTCTCTTTGTAATTAATGAAATTATTAATATTTTCTCTAATCCACTGTGCTTAAATTGAAGTATCCGATTAACTATTTGAAATAATACACTGACTTTTAAAAATGAAATAACAGATCTAATATAACTTGTATTGTCCAGGAGAGGGCTTGGCAATATAGGACATACATTTCTCAGGGAAAATTGAAGGCTGGGGATGTATTGGGGTCATCCTGCAGTATAACCAAGGCTAGTGAGAGCCAAAGAATGCTTTTTTCCATTTATCTTTTTCTCTTGATATCCTTCCAATAATTTAATAATCTAACAGGCTATACTGCACTCAGTGGTGTTCCTAAATAATATCACCTCATTACCTGACTTCCCACAGCTGACTGACGGCAGTTATCCATAAATCAAACCCTATACAATGAATGGGGAACTGCTCAAAGCAGTGATTTCCCCACCCCAACCCCTCATTTAGAATTAACAAATATTATATTGAACAAAACATGATCCCATATGGAAAAGGAGTCTAATTCAATCAATGGGTGTGGATGAAGTCATAATCCACAAGAGTTCTGGAATAGTTGAAATTTAATTCTGGTGGATGCACGTTACTTTTATTCTGAGCAATGCTCCAAAGTGTTTCAATGTCAATCTTGTGTTTAACATCTCTGCAGGCAGAGTATTTTATTACAGTGTAGAATACAAAGATTTCTAAAAACACTAGATATTTCAGGGAAAGGGTATAGGACTTAGTTTAAAGAAAGCACCAAAAGCCACCTAAACAGAGCTAGTCCAGAATTTTCCAACTAGTTGTTTCTTAATTATGAAAATGAACCCAGGATGGAAGAGGCTATGCAACCACCAAACAATGAGTAGTCAGAACAGCTGTTACAGGTGGGCCTGGAGGTGGCATAGTGCAGGAATGAGCCAAGGGTCAGTACTGGAGGGACAAAAGTCAAATGCCAGAGACGGAGAGTAAACCAGCATTGTAAGACAGAAGCAGAGCAAAGCCAGAACTAAGAAACTGACAGGGAACAGGTGTGGGAGCCAGAGCAGGTGGTAGAAACAAGGCCAGAGCAGAATAGGAACAGGGCAGGAATAGCTGGGGACATGGTACAGGATAAGCACCCATGGGTGCCAAGCTTATAAGCAGGGCAGTTGAACTCTCAACTAATCTGGCACACTTTCAGTTCCAAGGCCGCACAGCTGGGCTCACCAGCAGCTAATCCTAGCTGGTTTATATACTGATATGACTCCACTGAAATACACGGCCTGACCCCAGCATAACCTTTGTACAACAGAATAAAAATTCTTAAGGGTGAATTTGGCCTTACTCTTTATTAGACATTTTGGATTACATTCAGCAATTATGTACACTGTAGTATAAATTTTTCAGCTGTAAGCTGCTTAGAATATAGCTGTAACTGGTAAAATATTATAACTAGCATCAATATGGGTGCATCTACACTTACAAATTAAATCGACTTAATTTACCCTGGATCTACACTACAGTTTCCTTAAGTTGACTTAAGCAGCTTGCTTAAGTCGACTTAAGGAAAATAAAGTCGACTTAATGAAAATAAGTCTACTTTATAAAACCTCCTTTCCACTAGACTTAAGGCTTAAGTTGATTCCCTAGAGTTGACTTAAGCCAGTGTAGCCGTGGGGTAGCCCTAAATTGACTTAGGGCTACCCCAGGGCTACACCAATGCCCTCCCTGCCGGGGCGGCATAGGGGGAGCCTGGCATGCCCCCCCCCCAGGGCAGGGCAGAGCCCTGCCCACCTTGCCCCTATGCCCTGCCAGGGTTCCTGTCTCCCTTTGCCCCATTGTACCTATGTACAATGGGGCAAAGGCTGAGCCCCCTGGCATTGGGCAAGGGGTGCCCCCCTGCCCCCGTGGACCTGCCCGAAGACCCCTAGCCTCACAAAGTCGACCTAGAGCATCCAGGGTGGACACTCTAGGTCGACTTTGTAAGTTCCCCTTTAAGTCGACTTTAATTTTCAGTGTGGACACACTAAGTCGACTTAACTTAAAGTCGACTTAGTTAAGTGGACTTAAATACACACGTGTAGACATAGCCTCTGATGGTAGAAAGGAAAAGAAGGATACAGAAAAAACTGCTTAGTGATTCTAATGAGACAAGGGGGGTGAGGCAATATCTGTTAATGGACCAACTTGTGTTGGTGAAAGACACAAGCTTTCAAGCCTACACAGAACTCTTCTTCAAGTGATTCTAATATTATTTAATAAGGCCACTGTCACTGCCCACACAGACAGAGCAGCTCTTTTTGCAGTGGTGTGCGATATCATCCATGGGTCAGGTCAGCCCATACCCTAGCACAGTGTTTCTCAAAATTACTAGTTTGTGGACAAGCATCGGTCCCCACGATCTCTCTGACAGTTTAGGAAGGCAACAAGCCAGTCCTTGCTATCAAAAAGAATGAGAAACACCGCCCTAGCAGGTGGAATCCAATAATCTGGTTGTTAATGCACTCACGAGAGACATGAGCCTTCTATAAGGAATTCCCTTAAATTTCCCCAAATCCGCCCTTTTGAAATAATAAACTATAGCTGGTGACTGGGTTTTGATTATCCTTCCATTAAATTGAAACTGAGTAGTCTTATGATCACTCAATGCAAAGTTATGTCCTATGATCAGATCTTCTATGGAGTCCTCATTGCTTTAAAAAAAAAAAATTAAAGAATTACTATGATTCATGTGGTGCTGAGTTTTTATGATGAAATGCTTAATAAAATATCTAGCGAGGAGGGGGAGAGACATGCCTTGTTTGAATATTCTGATGTCTGCCACTTTATTTATTAAAACATTTTCAACTCCTGAAAGTTTAACTCATTTCAGAACATTGCAGATTCATCCAAATATGCCTGCAGGTGCGGTTTGATTCAGCATTCACTATTTCATTATTCAGCATTACTATTTGTTACTCATTCATTCATTATCTCCTGTTTAAGAAGAGTTATGCATGCACCAATGGAGTAGAAAAAAATACTATACAATAGACAATAAAACATATGTCCCAGACAGTGACTAGACAAAAACATAACTGAAGTGATTAGATTGCAAGCAACCTACATGCTTAAATTTTTCACATACTTATTTATAAATATTTTGAATTATGACTACAACTGCAGAAATTAGGATGAGTTTGCAAACAATTCACAAAAAAGATTACATTAGTTGGATAATTTATTCAGAACAAAACTGACCCGCTCTACTAATTATATAACATTGTAGAGTTTGCATGTATCTCCAGTGGATACCCATTATAAAAACAGACATGCTATGGCAGCTATAACTTCAGGAACAAATACTGTATATTACTAGAGTTGTCGTTCCAGAGCATCCAGTATTGCAAAACAAACAAGGAATCTTGTGACACTTCTAAAGACTAACACATTTATTTATCGCATGAGCTTTCATGGGAGAAAGCCCCACTTCGTCAGACGCTTGAAGATAAAATTCTTACAGAAGGGGAGGAAAATGCAGATAAGTGTAAATCATTCCAGAGCATCCAGTATTGCAGTAATTGAAATCACTGGCAGAATTCCACCCAGACTTCAGATGAATCATTACTGAACGATTACTATAACTCAAATGAGCATCCGCTAATTTACACTTAACCAAAGCCTGATGCCCATTTGTTTTTGTTGTGTAAACAATTTTCAATGTTAAAAATTTATGGGCCTATTTTATGGCAAACCCATTCTGAAACTGGCATTGCTGTTATCTTACTGTCACATTTTAAATGGTATGGAAATGCCTCTAAAACTGCAATCAAGCTGTGTAAGTACAATACATAATAAGCAGAGTGCTGAAACAAGAGCTGTTTTCACTCAGAGATGAGCTTGCATAGTCCTTTTAATGCTTTTATTTGCTTTTCTGTTTCTCTGTTCTGAGCTATTCTCTGCCTTGTAAACTATTTCCTATCGAACATCCCATCATTATATATTCTATAGATGTGTACATATTTTCTGTCTTCTTTATTCCCTGACCTACTTTATGTGCTTGTCTTACATAATTTATTTTATAGCAGTTTGCTTCATCACATAACGAAGTATATAAAAACAAGTCATAAAAGTATAGCTTGTTGTGATGTTACAAGAGGCAATGGTGAAGATAACTGTACTATTAAGTCTTAAACAAGTAAGAAGATAGCATGACTCCAATTGTGCATGACATATATTTGCAGGTAAACTATAGTAAAGTATCAGTTTATATTCCATTATCCTACTGGTCATGCATATATAGAAAAGTTGGCAATATACCTTAGAAAGTAACAATTATTTCTGTTAATAGATAAAGCACTCCCCCAAATGTCTAACAAGCTACTAGTTCAGTTGATTATGTTTAGAGAAATGGCTCCTGGTTTGAGATTTTCACTGAGACTATTCACAGAAGTCAAGTTAAATATGTACAAATGTTCACAGGATTGCAGGTCTTAGTTAATGGTACAGCTTACATTTAAAATGTAGCCTTTTCGTGGCTTTGCTAATTATCAGCAACAGACTTTGATTTTTACAAATTTCTGATTGCATGAGAACATCTTTCAGCCTATGGCTCCTTCCCAAGCTATTTGTTTTAATGATGACATTCCATTTTGACCCTGCTGTTCTGCATGAAATGCCATCCTGGTCCTATGAAATTCTTCAAGTGAAGCGATTGATCATTTATCAGTCCAAATATGGTAAGATCGCTAAAGTGAGGATTTTTTTTAAAAAAGTGAAATTAATAAAGTCTTCAGAATCCCATATTTCGGGCACCTTTATTTCTATAATGTCATTGCTCTTCACCATACATTTCCATTTAACTTTCTTCATAGAAATGGGATTACAGTAGGTGGCACTCTTTCCCTTGAGTCAATATTGAGCCAGTACCCCAGCATGGTGTTAGAAGACATCATCAGTATAATCTTTGCAGGGAATTTAAAATCCTTAAAATTTCTCTGGCATTTTATAGGGGAGTTAACAAGCATCCTGGTCAATTATAACCTCACTATTTAAATTCACACTGCAGTTTGAAGTGCATATGATATTCCTCTCCATTTGTACCCTTCACTGTTGTATAATGTGGCTATACACTGGGACTGGGTTGCTGTGTTCTCTCAACTCTCTGCCTCCAACCAGTAACTGCTATAGTGAGCCACTAACCACTCAACTGCAATTTCATTATGAGGTAATAAGTCTGTTTTCATTTTTAAAGCATTATTAAGGTGCTATAGAAATATAAAACTTATTACATATTAGTAAATGTGTATAGAGAAAAATGAATCTGAGCCAAAAAGAAAAAAGATACATTTCAGGATTCAGTCATCAACCTCAGTGGCTATGTGGAAATCAAATTGTACGCATTTGACTTTCCACAAAATACACTGCAGAGTTAGTGGTGATAGTAACGGCTGGTGATCAAGGCAGTGAATCCTAAGAAATGTAAATCAAGGGACAGGGCAATTCAATCAGAAGGTGAGAGAAAACAACAATTTGTCTGCAGAGACCAGTAAGGAAGGATCATTAACTTCTCCTTGAAGTGACTTTTTCTGTACTCAGGAAACCTGGTCAAGAATGGTTGTTATTGGTACCACCCACTATGTTTTCTTTATCTGTGAAACCCATTTGCACTGGCAGGGAATTGCAGGCGGGCTGTTGTCTCAGCTCAAGGAGACTCAGGAGTAGGTTATTGTTTTTGCAATAATTTTTCAGCTACACTCAATGATGCTATTGAAAATGTATTGATGAAGGGGCTCAGCTGACATGCCTAACAAGAAAAAGTCTATAGTGTAGCTAAGAAGAAAGTCATGCCAAATCTGGACAACAAATATGAGATTAAACAGTGGCTAGAAAATAAGTTATTATTTTATATTGTAAAATTACATTTTAGAAACAATACAATGCAAAGGAAATAATTTGGTACAATCAGAAAGCTAATGCTTTCCATTTTCTTAATGTCACCTAATTTTAATCTTGGCAAATATCTCCCAAAATGACTCACTCAAATGAAATGATGTTTAAAATTGCAATAGGGTATTATAGTAATTGCACCAAAAACAGGAAAGGCTAAAAGATCACGTTTATATGATAGACGCTCTTTTTCAGCAACAATTATGAGGGTTTGGGGGTTTTATTCCAATTTTCCAGCACTTGTTATAAGAAGTTCAACATGCTTCACTATTTCCTGCACCAAAATAACCTACTTAGGACAACAAAAAGAAGTTTTAATTTATGGAGTTTTCCAACAAAGAGTGAGGTTTTCCCATCCCTCCTAAGAATAAGACAGGGATTCCATTCCCCACGCCTACTGTTCCCTTGAGATTAACTGATGGCAAGGAGCAACAGTGAAAAAGCTTCTTGAACTGCTGCTCACTCTGCCAGCCACCCCTGCCCCGTGGTTATCATTACTATGGGCTTCTCTACACTGAAATCCCTGTGTCAGTCTCCATGGATCAATACATAGGGATTGATTGAACAGCCAGTGGAGACCTGCTCAATCAATCCCAGAAGTGCTCTCCATTCGATGCAGTAACTCCACCACCCAGAAAATAATGCTGCATCAAATGGAGAGTATTTCCTGTCAATGCAGCTGAGTGCAGATGCTGCAGTAAGGAAGAGTACGTAAGTTGATGGGAGATCCAATCTATGTACTATAGAATGTGTATGTCTCCTGTCCATCTCCTGTATAGACCAGGCCTGTTATAGAAACTGTGCTTCCCTCTGTTACTTTGATCCGGGAAATCTAATAACTTTAAAAGGCTTTCTTTTCTGTGGAAGACAAGGTGAATGAGAGACTATCTTTTATTGGACCAACTTCTGTTGGTGAGAGAGACCAGCTTCCCTGTACTCAGACCACTACACTACAGCTCACTCTTGGCCACCCTCATGAGTTCAAAATATTGTTATAAACCCCTAGAGCCAGATTTTCAGAGACAGCAGGCACCTAGTAATATTTTTTTTTTTTTTAAAAGAAACAAGCAGGTGGGAATCAAAGAAATTAAATGCCTACTTACAGCTCTTGAAATCCTCCATGCTGACCACTTCCAGCAATGTTCATACCAATAGTTCTTTAACTAAAATGCTAGTTCTGGCATTCAGTGGCACATGGGGTAACATGTGGTAGGAGGTATTGTGATTTGGTGAAAGTACACGGGGAAAAAAAGCAATCTGTGCTAAACATAAATGGACAAATAAAGACATTTTCAGTTACACAAAGAAAACAAAAGAAAAGCAGAAAATGATCATTTTCATATCTGAATATTTCAGTTTATAATAAACAATTACATTTCCAAAAATAAATAAAAGGTGTCTCTCCTCAAGGGAAAAGTATTATGGTCACATAAGTAAATGTGTATGTATTTCATAGAAATTACTCTTTCACTAGAGCTGCAGAGTTACTAAAGAGAGGACTAAATGTAATTTTTCTGAGAGATCCTCAGAAATGGTCATTTGAAACAAAATTCTCAGTGCTCACATGGTTTATGGACATAGCTTCAATGGGACTATTTTGATTTACACCCGATAAGGATACAGCTCCAAACTCCAGACCTTTGACTCTGGTACTAGATGACTGTCATAAATATTTCCTTTTGTAGTTTTAATTTTTTTTTAAATGATGAACATCACAATAATTAAAGATGGTAATATAATGTACCTTTGATCTCAATCTACCCCTTTTGCATGGTTTTCTCTTTCACTCCTTACTTTTATTTCTTAATCCTTTTTTGTTTTATTTATATATACAGTATCCCTTTATTTTCAGTGTTATTTTAGTTCCATTTAACCATTCCCCTTTTTCTCATAATGTTGGTTTCATTCCTCTTATCTATTTGTAGTTGTGTCATCCCTCAACTTTTTTTACCCCACAAATCTGACAGCCTTAATTAACTAGCACTGTTATTTATGGTTCATATTACAGTGCCCACAACAGGATCCCTTATACAATGCTGTACCAAAACAGGAGTATAGGACTGGTCCTGGCTCAAAAAGTTTACAGAGAAGCTGGACAATGTATAGGAGAGAAGGTTCTTATTTTTATTTTACAGATGGGGAACTGTGATACAGAGAGATTAAGTGACTTGTCCAAGGTCCCACAGGCAGAGCAGAGAAATGAACCCAGAGCCGCTAAATCCCAGACCAGTATATTAACCAAAACATTATCGTTCTTCAGTATGTCAGCAATTTTGCAGGATAGGACCAAGAGAAAATCTGAAGTTTTTCTAATCTGAATGAGGAGCTAGTAGAATTCACAAAGCAGAAGTGTGATGTGGTGATAGAGTCTGTATGATGTATCAAATTAAGCCATGTAGCAATTGAATTCAAACCAAATACTGACCAAGTTGCAATACTCTAACATAAAGGATCACTGTGGCTAGGTCTGAGAACACTGAATTTCAGCCAGTTATATTTCTCACCACTGTGGTAATCTGTATTTCCATAAGTAATTGAGGGAGTGCAGCAAGAGCCCATGTCTTCACATCACCTTGATGACCTTTGATCTAAGAATACCAAGTATTGGTGACAATAAGTTATTGGCAAATTCCTCAAAGTGTTTTCCCCTTCCTATTAGCATTAGTATGCTTCTCTTTTTAGGTGTGAGTCAGCTGCTTTCAAACTCCTTTCATTGATCTCTTTGTGAGGATGGAGGATGCATTGCTGAAGAAGAAACTATTGAGCATCACAACGACTAGTGAGATGACACAAAGGTATGTTCTAACAATCTTCCTGGAGAGTCTTATATACATATTAAAGAGAAGATACAGTACTGAGATATGGGATTACATGAAAATGTCTCTGGATGACAACTCAGACATCTATTTTGATATGAATGAATTCACCACTATACTACTGATCTATTTACTTACACAAAGAATAAATCATCATCATCATCTGAACCATATAAACAATAATCTAACAGTATCGACAGAAAGAGCCAAAGGCCCTGAGAAGTCAACTATCAGCAAATGTAGGTAAGGAACCATATAGTAAGTGTGAAAAGTTGAGATTCCAGAGAGACGGTAAATAGGAGCCTGCATAAGAAAAAACCCAGAATATTGGGACTGTCCCTCTAAATCTGGGACATCTAGTCACCCTAACTGTAGGTTCATTTCTGTGCTATGTCCTGATCTGAGATACGATTGCAAGAGAATCAGGATATTGGCAGGGGATAGGTAGGTCCTAGTGGAGCTTGGATGACATTGCCAAGAAAAGGGAAAATGGTAACTGCATGGTTATTGGTGATGTCTGAAGTTTTTTGCATTCATTAGGGTGTCTAACAGTTTGCCTTCTTTAATGACTTTTGTGATCAAAGAATCCAAGAGTTCCTCACTAGACTTCATTAGCTAAAAGGAGAAAGAAACTGTTTCCCAGATGGTAGGTAAGACATTCCTCAAGCTTCCAGGGCTTCTGTTCTAATGATTGATCCAGATTCCATCAGGATAGATGGAATGGGCCCTATTCTACCATGTGGTGCGGCCATGCTTGTTTCATTGCAGGCTTCCTGATACAGTTGATTTTTAATCTGCAAAATCAGAAGGCTTGCATTCCAGCAAGTGGTGCAACATGTGTAAGCATCTTGGGTCAATTAGTGGCTTTACTGCTCAGAGCAATTTAGTTGGCTATGATGTGGTGTTAAGAGATTTAAGTTCTTTTAGCTTCATAGAATCATAGGGCTGGAAGGGACCTCATGAGGTGATCTAGTCCAACCCCCTGCTAAAAGCAGGACCACTCCCACTAAATCATCCCAGCCAAGGTTTTGTCTAACCGAACCTTAAATATCTCCAAAGACGGAGATTCGACCACCTCCCTAGGTAACACATTCCAATGCTTCAACCCCCTCCTAGTGAGAAAGTTTTTCCTAATATCCAACCTCGACCTCCCCAGCTGTAATTTGAAACCATTGCTCCTTGTTCTGTCCTCCGTTACCACCGAGGGCAGTCTGCAATTAGCACTTGAGCTGCTTCGTTTTCCAGGGTTTGTCAGAGAACCACAGTGAACTTTGTAAGAACAAGGGAAAGAGCTAGCTCCAAAATAACTTGTCAGTGGTTTCCAACAACAGTTGCCCATGGGCGGCCTTCCACTAATTTAGCAATTTGTTTGTTCAAACAGGTAGTATTTACCTCCAGGAACTTGTAGAAGTTTGCCAGAAACAAGACCTTCCAGGAACTAACTAGTTTAGTTGACTCGCTGAAACAGTGATCACAAATCACTCACTCACAAAGAGAAGACTGAGGCAGGATTTGATAACAATCTTCAATTACTTGAAGGGGTGCTCCAAAGAGGAGGGAGCTAGGCTGTTCTCAGTAGTAACAGAGAACAGAACAAGGAGCAGTGGTTTGAAGTTGCAGCTGGGGAGGTCGAGGTTGGATATTAAGAAAAACTTTCTCCCTAGGAGGGTGGTGAAGCATTGGAATGGGTTACCTAGGGAGGTGGTGGAATCTCCATCTTTGGAGATATTAAAGGTCCGGTTAGACAAAACCCTGGCTGGGATGATTTAGTAGGAGTGGTCCTGCTTTTAGCAGGGGGTTGGACTAGATAACCTCATGAGGTCCCTTCCAATCCTATGATTCTATGATAAATCAATGACTGTTCAACTTGAGTCATCTGTCCTTCCTTAAGCCACTCCCAATTGTCTTGAATAACAGCTGAACTCTACACTGTGACACTGCTGAGTTTCTTGCCGTAATATTGTATCAGAGTACCATAACATAATTAAGTTGAAGCCTCTGCAGTTCCAAATATTTATTACCTTCCATGACTACAATTCCATATTTTCCATGAATTTACACAAAGTTTCAGATGTGTTATTTGACATCTGAGATTCCAGTTCCCCAGGGGATTTTACTGGTTTTTAATATTACATTTCTTGTGCTGTTTACACTGCTAGAAAAAGACCAGCTGAGGCATAAGGCAGGCACTACTTGAAAGCTCACTCCTGTCTGGGGCTGAATGCACACAACACTGAGCACTGCTAGAGATGCTGAACCAAGTACCTCTGAAATCAGTGGGAGTCCAGGATGTCCAATGTCTTCCAGGTTCAGTGCTAGAAACAAAATCTTAGCCCAGCTATCAGCAGCACTCCTGGCTACAGCGGTGGATGACTGTTGGAAGTGTAAAATGAACAATGTGACGCAAGTAAAAGTTAGTTTTCATAAAATAAACAATCACTGATTTCATAGGTTTTTTGGAATCTATTTCTGGGCATTTCTGTACTGTTCATCATCTCTTTCAAAAGGCATGTTTCTGAGTCTCCTTTGGAACCATGAGGATCTTTAGACTTATGCAACTTTTAAAAAAATCAAATGTGGTTTGTGTTTATAGAATTACTCAACAAAGGATGTTTGTACGGCAACTCATACATAGAAAATTTCCACAGATCTTTCCTTAATATTACTTTGAGGGGAAATAAAAGAAAATTAAATCACAGGTGCAGACTCAAATAATATTAAGAAATTTAAGATCACACAAGTCAAGCAATTAATAGTGAGGACAGATACTTCCTTTGACCTGAGCTCACCCCACTGCAAAGTATCTCCACCGAATAAGAAATCTGACATCTGCTACAATAGCCATAATCTAAAATTGAATTTCCTTTCTTTTCTTGATTGAATTCAGACCCTTTGTTGACCAAAATTGTTTGAATATTTTCGGGTGGTTGTAATTATGCATGGGAACAAAAATCAACAAAAAGTGCCTGAAATGAGGCATAATATGAATTTGCAGCAGTCCTGGATTCAACATCTTAGTTCAGGCTATATCCTCTTGTCCTGAAAATAACTTCATGTAAAACAAATGGTGAAGAAGAGGACAGTTACCACTGAATAAAGGAAAAGAAACTAGTGAGTGGTTTCAACAAATTACATTAAAAAGAACGAGGCAGATTTTCCTACTGGCATAGATCTTCAGTATTTCTCTTTACTGACGTGTGATCGGTTACATAGATGTCCTCATAAATCCCAAGGGAATGCATCATATATCCTTATACTTTTTAATTCTAAGGTTTATTTTTCTTTCTAAATAGAATTTCTACAATTTCTAGTTAAAGAACAAGACTGACAGTTAGGAAATCTGGGTTCTGTTCCTCAGGATGCTATTGACTTGAGTGACTATGGGCAAGATCACAACACCTCTATAACTCAGTTTTCTCTTCTAAAATAGGAATAAAAGGTGTGTTTTGAAACCTACCCCACTGAAGTTTGTAAATGATTTAAGCTCTTGGGATGGAGCGAGCTATACAAGTGAATAGTACATATTACAGTAGGCATTCCCAGGATTCTGAATATACACATTATGAGTATATTTACATCTGCTCAGTCTCCATTAATTAATGGTGGTGTGTGTATTAGCAATCTATAGATAGGGTTGCCTGGTAAACACTGTACATTCCCAGCAATCTCACAATGTTCCAGTAGGCTGTGACTGATTGTATCTGTATATCTTTGTATGAGATATCTTTAAGCCTTTGAGGTGTAATCAAGTTTGCAAGGTCTACATCCATCTTCTTCTCCTTAGAATACTCAGAATAGTTTTCAAATTGTCTTCAATTCCCAAGTCTCTTTCCCCTGCCCCCTCCCCCAGTGCTATTTTCTTTTCTAGTCGGTATAGATATTTTATTACAGATACTGACTCCACTGAAAGAAAAGGGACATACATGGGAGGACCATTTGGTGCAGAAATAGTCATCAGATTCCTAAGACCAACTGTCCAAACAAAAGAATGATTCGCATGCCTGGCTCTGCTGTGGTAGAGTAAAAGGGAACATCGAATTGCATGATTCACAAAGAAAATGACACTTTTATAAGAGCACTTATAGTGGTAACATGCAATTTGGTCACATTTTTTGCATAGTACTGAAAATTTGGACATGATGAGTCACCCTTGTTTGTTCTTGCATTGATAAGTCATAGGCTAAACATCTGGGATTTCACATGTATTTTGCTTTCTCAGTCTTCCACAGCCAAGAAGAAAATTGCCTCATCTTACATACTCTTCACACCAGCTCCTTTCTTTCTCCTGCAGTTACAGTCAGACAATTGTTTCCATGTTTCCCAGACCTTTCTAAACTGAAAAGTAAAAACAGCTACACAAAAAAGTGGTGATTACCCCTGGCTCTTACTGACTTCAATAACAACTGAGGATGATGATTTGTCTATCACATGATCAGATTCTTAATACAATAAAAATATTCATAAATCTTCTATTTTAAACATGCCTCCTAATCCAAAATGAGGATTTTTAACCAGAAGCATTATTTAAGTGCAGTGTTTTGATGCTGATAAAATATTTCTGTGTATTTCAGTTAAAAGTAATGTGCAATTTGGAGCAAGAAACACTTTCTTACGTACGTGTACATGTCTCTGTACTGACATTATTTTAAACAGAAAATTCCATGTGAGTTGGTATGCGCAGAGGTAGCACTCTATCTTTAAGGATCTGCTTGTGCCCAGAGGTGAATAAATCAAATAAAATGTGTCAGCACAAAATCTTGCTGCTGCAATAACCAATATGTAGATTTCAAAATTTTGCATTTTTCCCTTAGGAAAAGTGTGTGGCATCATCTTAGTGTAGTGTTGGTCTCAGATCTCTGAGCTCAGTTCTGAAGTCCTTGCTCAGACAAAAATTTCATTAATTTGAAAAGGAGTTTTACCTAGGTAAGGACCAAGAATCAAGATTTCTGTCTTGAAAGATGCCCAGCACTTAAGATAACCAGATGACCTGATTTTATAGAGACAGTCCCAATATTCCTGGCTTTGTCTTGTATAGGTGCGTATTACCCCATCACCATGTCCTGATTTTTCACATTTGCTATTAGGTCACCCTACCAGCACTCTGGACCTGATCCAGCAATATATTTAAATTTGTGTTCTTCTGGGCTAGGATAGTATCTTGCATTATTAAGTACCATATCCTGTGTCCATGTAAATAGATACATTAAAACCAAAAGCAGCCTACAAGCTCTGGGGACAGCAAAAGCAAAGTAGAGGAGACCTCATGTTGGGAAGCTACAAAATTATAGTATGTAGCATGGAGAAAAGTTTCCAGGTTTGGCCACAGACTGAAGAAAGGAACTAAAGAGGTCCATACACACAATGCAGATCAACAACCCACCCCCCTCACTTAAAGGGGAGTAAAGAGGAGATGTAACCAAAATTTGGGGTTTTTTTGGCTTGTCATCTAAATTGAAAAAAAATCCAAAGAATTGGAATGAATTGTTTCAGTTCAACATGGAACTAGACTTTTGGTTTTTCTCACCAAACAAAAAAAATCATTGAATTAAATGAAGCCTTTTATTCATCCAAAATGATTTGTTTCCATTTTTAAAAAATGAATCTAACTAAATTTCTAATTTTGGAACAGAAAGTCAGTTTCAATTTTCAAAATTTCAGAACAAAAAAGTTGAATTTTTGCACAAAAATTTTTTTTTCTGCTGAAACTATTTGCAAAATTTGACCCGAATAAACTGTCTGTCAGATAAAATTTGCACAATCCTACTGAAGTGCTGTGTCTGTCACTCCTCTGTACGGGCTGTAGATCCTAGCAGGCAGGACCTACAGGTTTGTGGATGATCCTGTGATGAAAATTCCATTCTCTCGGTCCCTAGAGGCAAAGCTTTTAGTTATGGGGTTTTTTTTATTTGTTTGTTTTTTTAGTTCAAGATTAGAGCCAGCTCCAAATCCTAATCTCCTGGGCAAACAGGCTCCCATCCCCCACTAGCTCACACCACCCATTTTGCTCTTAATATCCTCCTGCAATACAAAAATGAGAGATAATCAAGTTATGCAGGGAAGGCAACTAATTTTGAATTATGCTGGAAAGAGACCATTCAGATTTTTTTTTTCCTTGGAGAAGGTTATGTATAATTCCAAGGAAATTCAGTTACCTATGCCCTGAATATTTATTAGGTCATGTCAGAAAGCTTAATTTCCCTCCTGATACTACTTAAGACATTGTTTCTCATAAGTAGGAATGTAAGTAACATATTGTGACCCAAATAGTTTTGATTGAAAAAGAATTTGATTTGATTGAAAAAAACCCCATGTTTTTTAAAATCAGAAAGATATGTCCCCCCCCCCTCCCCCAGACAAGCTTTTGGAGTTGAATGTGAGCAATGTAGATTCTGAAAGCCTCATGTTTACTTTAATCTTACAAGTCCAGAAAGAACTATTCAATTTGTGTTTCCATTAAAAAACCCAACAGTTATCAGGATGCGAAATAAACATATTGCACAGTTCTGTGCTTTTTAAGAGATAAACCACCAATCTGCATGTTCATGAATAAAGTGCACTGAGAGCAAGTTGCCATTACCCATTGAATTCAGCAAGTCATGAATATGAGTGAACAAGACTTTGTTAAAATAATAGAACTTCAGATTATAATTTAGATGCAAACACAAATAATGGTTCTGATATTATTGTATAAACTCTTCATTCTAAAGACAAGGGGCCAGACCCTCAAGTGGCTAAAATCAGCATAACTCCATCAGACTTAGTAGAACAATGTCAATGTACATCTCGCCTCAGCTCCTTGAAAAGGTCTTAGCTGACGTGTTTTCATTTTTTAAACTGAAAAGCAACCGTTTCATTTTATCTGGTATAGCTAGTTATAGCCTTGCAAAAAGAATAACAAATCTGTTCATGTCATCTATCCCTGGTATGCTTTGAAAGTTCTATTATATACCCTGAGCAGTAATTTTGCAGAAATGCCACTTTTTGTTGTTGCTGCAAAGCAACAAAAAAATAAGGCAACTTTAAAGTGTGAGAAAAACAGTCAGAAGGAGACATGATATTTTTTTTAAAAAATTAATTAAACTGGATTGAATTGCTAAAGCTAATCCAACTGAAACAACCCACCACTCATCTATACGATAAGTGGTGCTGGAGGGGGAAAAAAAAGTCAGTTACACAATTTTGGAGCAATTCTTAATGGGCAGGTAATGATAGTATTCAAACAGCCTTGTTGTTTCAAGAAGGATAAATCATGAGAATGACGTTGGACTAGAACATGATCTCCTCTGTAAAAATATATATGGCGGTCCCTTCTCATTTACCATCATTTTCTTTAAACATAGGGAAATTAAAATCCTAACATTTATTTTAATTGAAACATTAAGGACAAAAATAGCATATTAAAAAGTCTAAGGTCAGGAAATGGAAGAGAGAGTGTTCTTGAGGTAATGAAAACTCAGCTATATTGCCCATATATGATACTTTATTCTAAAAGGCCCAATTCCAGCCTGAATTAAACCCTGTTGGAACTTCCATAAACTTCAGATCAAGGATTCTGGTTCTGGCCAATCTCTGCTCTTTGTAGCAGGGTATGTAATTTCACATGCAGTTATAGAGTGCCTAGCATGATGGAACCTGACTAGCTTGTGGCCTTTAGGCACTACAACAGTGTAAATGTTCAATGATCTCTGAAAAGTCATAGAAGTCTTTCTTTCTTTCTTTCGGGAGTGGGGCAGGAACTAACAAAATCTTTGTATTTTAGTGTAGCTTATTCCTCATTCACAGGTATATTCTGGGATATCTGTGTAATATATTGAGTACTGTAAGTGGCTGAATGAAAAACATATTCTGGAGGCCTCCTGCCTTAGGAGTACAGAGAGTTTGGTTTCATCAGAGCTAGACATCAGACCTGTGAACTCCAGCTCCAGTAATGACATGTTTGTTGTTTTAAATATTAGCACAAGTGTTTCTTCCTGAGTTCCTGCTGGTGCATCCTGTTTGTTAGACTATGGGTTACTACAGTGTGAGCTGAAGAGGGTGATTGGAAACAGAGACGAGCCATCTGAGGATGAAAGAAGAAAAGCAGCATAAACTGCCCAGTTTCTGGGTTGGAAATGATTGGTGGGGAGAATTTAAATATTGAGGAAAGTGAGATTGTCCTGAAATTCCCAAAATGTCACCAGCGTTAAACAATTATTTTTAGACTAACAAATCAAGACTTTCTCACAGCTCCTTTAAACACTAAATCTTTGTCTAAAAATCCACATTCCAGTAGTCATTCTAAACATTTAAATGAGAGCATATCACATTTCTAGTGGGCATTACATTTATAGCCAACTCCAAAAGTTCAAACTCATGACCAAGGTCCCAAAAGATCATGAAGTGGGTTTACAAATCATGAGATTTTTAAAAATATTAAACATTGGGTTCTTTTTATTTGTTTTCTGGTTTTTCAGCCTTAAGGCTTCATGTTTCCAAGTTTTTCTTTGCAAGAGACTTTTTTTTTTTTTTTAAAGCGAACATTCTCACAATCACTTGATTTCAAGAATGGAGGCTTTAGGAAAAGCAGCAAATATTAGATATGATCAAATTGCAAAAGTTGGCAACACTGAGAATTAATCTTCCTAATGTTTCTCTGATGTAGGTGAGTGTTATCCCCATTCTACAGTTGAGGTATAGAGTAGGTTAAGGGCCAGATTTACAGAGGCATGAATGCTGAGTTGTACTCTTCTGCACAGGCCCCACACACAATTGGATACATGTGTAATGTGCAAAATTTTTTATTTCCATTCAAAAATATTTACTTAAAAATATTTGGCCCAATGTGACTTGCCTAAGGTCACATAAGAAAAAGGATGCATGCAGTAATTGAACCCAGCTCTTTAGACTCATTCACAAATCAACCAATTCACAGGGACTTCAGTGGAGAAAAAAGCTTTTCTTATTCTGAGGACTCTTTAAAAATATACTCTTAGTTTTAATAAGAATCAATATTTAAAAGAATAAATTGGGTCATCTTTTATGTATTATCTCATTTCTTTCTTGTAATGTATTCAGGATATGTCCTAAGAAATGTAATCCTTCACTTTCATTGTTTCAGGAATGTCTTGTAACTAACAGTTCTAATATTACAAATTATAATACCAGTAATCACGATAAACTGACATTGAACAGAGCTATAGTGGTAGTTTAAAAACACTTTTTCTTACCAAAATAAACAAATAAGCGCACAATTGAAGGAAGAATTTTTCCATGAATCTGACTTAATTTTTGAAAGAGCAAAGATCTTTATTCACTTAATTCCAGAGAGGAGAGGAGTCAGACCCATCCTATTATATAGCAGCCTATGAAATCATTTATTTTGCATTGAAACAGTTTGCAGTAGTAGAGTGCAGAAGTTTAGTGCTCCAGTGGGACAGGAAGGCATATTTTTACCAAGAGTGGAGTTGTCAATTGTGCCACTGAGCACCCTTAGACTAGCTGAACCTAGGTTAAGGCTCAACTGTGCAGGACACAGAGTTTTCTTAGGGTCAGCCTAAAACCACAGAATGAATTCCCCCAGGAACTAAGGAGCCTCAGAAACCTTACTATGTTCCATTCCAAGTGCAACATGCATTTCTTTGATCTTATCTTCTCTAACAAACAAAGGATGTGTGTGTATACACCTTTTTAAAAATCCATAACAAAACACTTTGCTGCCCACACTTCTCCCCGTAGGGAGAGGGTGAGAGAAAACTTGATGGACGTTAGTCTTGGCATGTAATGCACTACAGGAAGGCATTTGTATACTATGGTAAGAGTACAATAGAAGAACCGATGTGGCAAGAGTGGCTGAAATGTGCCCCACTTTGAAGCCATAGCTGTGCTCTCCCCTCACACAGCCCATCAAGCTAGAGATGTAAATTCCAGCTTGAGGAGACACCTCGGATCTAGCTAGCTACTAAAAAGAGAGCATAGCTGTGGCAGCACGAACAGCAGTGGGACTTGCAGCCCAAATCCATGACAAGGGTCCTAGGTGGGCACATATTTGGGCACCTAAATCCCTTGTGACATTGGGTGCTGCAACACTCTAATTTTAGCATGCTAGGTCTTATCAGGTACGTCTCTTCGAGCTGGAATTTGTGCTTGCAGCTCCAAATGTAGATATACACTGAGAATAATACTGACAGTAATAATAGCTGCAACAGCTTTGCACTAAGGACTGACATTTTGCTTGGGTCCTGTACATGTGCACGTAGTTAAAGGAAGGCAAAGCTCCTTTCTAGCATCTTCTTTTATGATTTTGCATAGCAATCAAAACAGTTAAGTTCCTCTGTAGAAGGTCAAGAAAGCCAACTAACCATCTCTTCTTGATAGCTCCCAAAGACACAATTTCACCCAAATCCAGCCATTCCATTAGACAAAATATTCTGTTCTTTAAGAAACAATTAACTGTTAACAATTAAATTCCAGTGCTTTAAACAATGCCTCTATAATAGGAGCGCCCTTAGAATAGATAAGTCAGGCTAGGGTTCTCAGCACTAAGAATGGTCATTTGTAAAAAATGAAAGAAGCATGGAAAGGCACTGACACTGTATGTGAAGTTATACAATTCCTACACAAGCAGTAGTTGGGAAGCAAGTCTGTCTTAAACAAAGGAAAATATACTCTACTTAATTTTCATTTAAGCAGTAGACAGAGTCATCAAGCAGGAAGAGAAACAAAGCAAACTCAAAACAGGCGAGGAAAAAGCAGCAGGGAACATTCTTCATAGACTTTGTCTCTAGGTACCCAGATGGAAATGTTTTTCAAGGGGTGGGACTGAAACTATAAAAAGGAAGGACAAACACCACAAGCATCCTTCTCTCCCTTCCTACTCATCACATTCATGCAGGGGTTAAAGTAAGGGGGAATACACAGGAATGCCATTCCGGGGCCCACAATTTTCAGGGGCCAGCGTTCCAGGGCCCCTAAAAATAGAAAACCCAGGCAGAACGCTGCGTTTTGGTGTGTTCCACCCAGAGGCCCGGCAAAGAAGCAGACTCGGGTGGAACACTTGTTCCGTCCTGTTCTGCTGCAGCCAGGCTGGGGAGTTTCAAATCTCCCGCCCTGAGCATGCTCAGAAAGAGCGTGCTCAGGGCGGGAGCAGCCTGGCCAAGGAGCAGCTCTGCCGGCCACCCCTGTAGCTCCGGGCCTCCAGCCAGGTAAGGCGGTTGGGAAGGGGCCGCAGGGGAGGGGGGCAGAGAAGTCAGGAAGGAGCCTCGGGGGGGGGGGGGGGCGGGGCCGGCCGAGGGGCCCCGGAAGCCCCCCCGCGGCCCCCCCCGGCCGCCCCGCCCCCCGGGGGGGGGGGGGGTTGCAGAGGAGCTGGGAAGGGGCTCCAGGCCTGATCCAGCCACGCTGTCTGCCTGTTGCAGTGGTGCGTGGTGGTGGCAGAGTGGCTGGATCAGGCCCAAGGGGCTGGCCTGTGGTGGCGGCGAGAGCAGAGCCCAGTGGCTGGCAGCATGGCCTGATCCAGCCACACTGCTGGCTACCATGCTCCACCACTGCAGGCCAGCCCCAGGCCTTTGTAGTCAGGGGCTAAGCCAAGGTAAGGGGGAATGCAGAGACGGGGGGGGGGGGAGAATGGAGGGGTCCAGACTTGCAAGTCGCTGGAGGAAGGGGTCAACATGTGGGGGCTGGGGAAGGATGGATGGAGTTAGAGGCCTGGGGAGGGGTAAAGGGGGCATAGGGACTAGGAGTCTTGGTGCGGGCTGGGTAGTGATGGAGGGGACTATGGACTTCTATAGGGGGGACTGGGGATGGAGTTAGAGGCCTGGAGAGGGGTGGACGGGACATGGGGACAAGGAGACTGGGTAGAGGCAGAGGGGACTATGTAGTCCCCACTCCAGCCATCCATGGAGGGCTGGGGAGCGATGGAGGGGGTTGGAGGGCAAAAGGGGCGTGGAGTGAAGATGGAGGTAGCAGGGGGGTGGGGGGTTAGGAGGGCTGGAGTGGGGATTTGGGGGCAGGGAGCTTAGGGAATGCGGATGGGGGCTGAGGAGGACATGTGGAAAGAGGGATCTGATGTGGGCACTAGTGGACAAGGTTGGGGTGATGTGGATTTGAGGTTCTGCTTCATCTGTGAGGAAAGAACTGGTGAGGCTCAAGCAGTTTGTTTTGCACTCATATCTATCTATAGTGTAGACATAGCCAAAAAGTAATTCAGTGAAGTACATCCCAATGGGAATCCTCCTCAGTTTCCTTTCCTTCCCCTTCCCCTTAATCAAATATGAGGCCCCAAGCAACCCAACTCTTTCCCCACTGAATTGTAATATGTAATATAAAATCAACTTGAAAAAAATATTTACTTGTTTCCCCTCTCAAGCTATGTTCAGTCCTGGAGCAGAGGAAAGAACATAACACATTAATGATCCAAACTGTAGCCTTGCAGAGCTTTCCACCTTTCTGTGGGATCCAATGCTCACATCTACCCTTGGAGGGGCCCAGAACAATGGATCTGACTTTTATATGCATAGACAAGCTGCCTCATGCAACTTTTAGAGGGTCTGACTTTTATATGCATAGACAAGCTGTCTCATGCAACTTTTAGCGGGTTTTGCGTCTTCCTCTGACCCAAGAAACACTGGACCCATGGTAACTAACACACATGCTGTTATAGTGAGAGTTTGAAAAATATTTGCAATAAATGCTTTAAGTCTCTAAAGCATTCCTACAATAACATTTTTCATGTAATATAAGTATCATATACAGAGTATATGATGGATTGTAGTTGGCATAAGTTGAGGATGACCTGCATAACTCCTTTTGTCACTCATGAACTGCTTCCTCAGATTCATGATGATAGAATACTTATACTACTATATCATGTATTCTCTATAGGAAGAACAACACCTGACTGCCTAATATTTTAGAAGCCCACTATTCTTAGTTGTTTATAAGAATTAACATTCTCATGTGGGCTGCTCACTCTCTGCCTCAAGCTCAATTTTTAAGTTTCAATAAAAGTGGCTCAGCCCTTTCCAAGAGTGAGCTTTGTGAAAAATAGCTAATTTTGCTAATGTTAAATGTCTTTTCCTTGAAGAACTCTAGTGCCTCCGTGGTAAAACCGATAAAGTGATAGTTCTGGGGACAGAAAGGTCCCCATGAAAACACACCCAGATTCGGTCAAGTTATAAGCCTTTGAAAATCATCATTTGTGTATTTAGAGCTTTATGGATGTTGGCTAATAAAAATATCTGAACCTTCTATCATGAGGTTGACCATGACTCTGTAAATGCAGTCTGGAAATGCGACAAAGACAGGCAACAAAATCTGTGAGGTGTAGATGATGGTGGAGGCTAGATAGGAGCGGCAGCAAGTGTCATCTTCTCACATTTGTTTAGTACATTAATAAAATGCCAGTACTTCAGTTTAACATTTTTATTAAAGTTCAAATGAAAACACATCTATGCATTTCTTTTGAATTGAGGTACTTAGGCATGCTGATGCTTCCAGTGCCAAAAAACTGTTGCCCATGCGGCACCATGCCTCACAAATTGCTGCTCAGCAAATACCATAACTTGCTCAGCTGCGTCATCAGCTTAGAGGGAACATTGGTGGCATCCATGGTGAGTTTGCTAAAAACGTTCTGACATGCTGCACATGTGATGTTACAGTGGTCAAAGGGAAATTGTCTACAGGGTTAAAATCTAAATAGTATTTACTAGTGAATGGTTTAGTACTCCTTAAGATCCTAATGAAAAATGCATTCATCTCTGTGCAAAGATGGTTTGCGGGGCGTGGGGTTATATTAGGGGCTAGTATTGTTCAGTGGTTAAAGCATGAGAGTCTTGAGTTCTGGTTCTTAGTCCTAGCTCTGCCATGAAACTGCTGTGGGACTTTGGGTGAAGTCGCTTCACAACTCTGTGTCTCAGTTTCCCAATCTGTAAAATGAGGTTAGTCTGTCCCTTTGAGACAAGGGTTCTCAAATGGGATTTGCAACCCTTGAGGGGGGTCACAAGGTTATTATGTGGGGGTTGTGAGCACCCAGAGCTGCCAATAGCTGTGCAGAAGCAAGGAAGGCAATGGGGCGCTAAGTTTGCTCTGAAAAGTGGTATTGATACAAATTCCTTGCACCCACCAGTATTAAACAATAACAATTTTAAAAATAACTTCTCTGCATCTAAAAATAATTCCATAAAAATGTGGTTTAGTCTTAAGTTCAAAGTGGTGAGAAAAGAAATTCATTTTAGGCAGAAGGTTTGGTTATAAATTTAGCATTTAAAATAGTGTTGCTTAGAAAAAAAATGTATTTTTATTTTGGCAGGGACCACACTTGGAGGCTGGCTGTGTGAAAGGGATCGCCAATGCAAAAAGTTTGAGAACCACTGCTCTAGGAGGTGGTACAAAGCTTGGTTCATTATCCCTTGTAAAGTGATTTCAGCTTTTCAGATAGACGGTGCTATGGAAAAGTGAGGCCTGATTTTATCAGCCACAAGTTGTGGTGATTTTAATGCCATCTTCCCTTTTCTATCTTTGTTTAAGTAACTTATTTCCAATTACTTCAACCAGCACCCAAGCTATTGGCAATGCTACAGAAGTCATATACTGGTGAAGTCTTCATTATAGCCTTGTGTATGTTAGCATTTTTTAGGAAAGTTCCCACCAGGGATAAGACCAGTGGAAACCATATGGTAGATAAGTTCCAAAGGGGTAGCTATGTTAGTCTAGTTCAGCAAAACAAACAAGAAGTTCTGTGCCACTTTTAAGGACTAAAATTTATTTATTGCATGAGCTTTCATCCTCATAGTTGAGTTAATGAGGCAGGGGAGAGAGTGATCTGATGGTCTTGTGTTATGCAGTGTTTGCTAGTTTGTGACAATAATTGCTATAGACATAAACACCATATAAAATTATAAATATTTTTATGGAGCAATAACTGATGCATGTGGTACTGAGAAGTGGTTGCAAATGCCTATCTGGGCTGGGGCCCGCACAGGCATGAAGGGGGCCCAGATAATACGAGAAGGTGCCCTGGAGATTAGGAGGGTTCCAGGGTCCATCAAATTATACTTTAACCACTGCATTCATGATATCTGAAGCAACAAAGGAAACCTTTGTTGGCATAGGTGCTGGAATTATGGGTGCAGGGACACTGCTACACCCGCTGGCTTGGAATGGTTTCCATGATACACAGAGTTTACAGCACCTGCACTATAAAAATTGTTCCACCACCCCTGTTTTGTTGGGCTCTGAAAGAAGAGGTCCTGGCCTAAGAAGTTTGGTCTGTAAGACTGCTGAAGGCAGGTGGTGAGAAAACTTTGCTTTAAATTTAACATAGTAAAGTTAGTGATCAGTTGCATTTTATCTTTTTTTCCTTGTAACCATTTCTGATTTTTATGCCTCATGACTTGTACTCACTTAAAATGTCTCTCTTTGTAGTTAGTAACTTATTTTATTTAATCCAGTGTGTTTAAATTGGAGTTTTTGGAAAACTGCATTCAGGGTGGCAAATTGTGTGCCTGTTATCTCTGCTAAAGACATAGAATTGTATTGTCCAAGAAAGGGCTGGGCAGCACAGAATATACCTTTCTGGGGAAAAATCTACAACTAGGGGTCTGTTTGGTGTCACCTACAGCATAACCAAGTCTTGTGAGAACCTGAAAGTGGCTGGCCGGCTACAGTTTACACACAAACACTCAGAATGCATCTTGCATGCTAAAAGGCTGTTTGTGAGCAGCCCAGGTGGGAACTCTTTCATCAAGGCATTGTAAGGTACCTAGGATTGCAGCTGCACATAGCTTACAAAGAGAGACATTTTAAGTCACCTCCTTTCTGTCTCAGATTTATCTGCTTAGGCAATAGCATACCTCACATGTTAAACAGACAATAGCGACTGGTTTTGTTTTGTTTTAAAGGAATTAATTATTCCAGAATTCAGTATCCAATAGAGCATCTTTCAAATAAGATGGCTTGCTCTCTGAGTCTGATAATGTTTTATTTAAAAATATCTGCTCCTTAGTTGATCTTTATGAGGCTTTTTTTTTTTTTTTTTAAAGCAAGGAAAAAACTGAACTCCTTGTTTATGCGAGGTAAAACAGTGAAACTCACTAAAGACAAAGAGCTGCCAAATACAAAGTTAAATGAAAAATAGAGGAAAGGTTTCCTTTTGCTAACTTCCTTCAGTTATAGAGATCTTTGATGTTAGTTGCAACATTTTCAGACAAAATTCCATGTTGACAGTGTTCCTTCAAATTTGGAATGCTTCCACAAAACTGAACAGGAGAATTATATTTGACACTCCTTCAGTAAGGAGAGCTAATACAGACAAATAGACCAACTTTTGCTATTCCTGAGAGCAGTGTGGAAAGTGCTCATTCTTTCATCTCTTTCCTAGGTGCTCTGTCAGACCCTGCCTCGGGCTAGAATGAATGTGTAGGTCACTGTTTAAGGGCACGTACATTCCCCAAGAAGCTGCGAGGTAGAAAGGCATCCCAGAGAACTAATGGTTTGTGTAATGTGGCAACCATATAATTGCTTCAGATAAAACAAGGTTTTTAATATGAACAACAACAACAAAAGCAAACAGCTATCCATCAATTGTATAGCCACAGACTGGCAGCATAAAATGCTGGGCCTTCACTGATGAACTTTGACAAACTCACTCTCCCTTGAGACAAGCTAGTACAGCTGGAACACTGTCAATTATTTTATGACCAGAGCCTAAAGTACATCACAAGTAAAAACAATGGATATTATTCTGCTCTCTAAACACACTCTGTGTACAAAGACAGCTGTGATGGAGCTAGAATTAACACTCTACCCATGTTTCTCTATCTATTTCAGAGTTTGCCTATACACTTATGAGATTAGGCCTTTCCGAGCATTCCCTCTTTCCTTGCAGGCTATGTGCAGGGTCAGGGGAAGAAGGGAATGCTAAAACCGAGTGAAAGATATTTGAATGGATTTCTCTTCAGATGTGACACCACTCTAAGTCTTCTGTAGTAGTGTGCAATTCCTTTTAATAGTGACGGAGGAGACAGGAGGGAGAAAAAGAAGGTAAATGATACTCTTCGGTATTTATAGAAGACTAAAATATTCAGTGCACGTATACTACAAGGAAAGAAAAGAACTCTAGTATTTTCAGGAAGGCCTCACAATAAAAAGTAGTTATGGAATTTCATTTGAAACTTTAGTGAATATCTGTTATCACGGTCCTCTAAGTTTCCCCTCTACTGCTATGATCCGATCTGAAGAGGTGACATATAAATTTAGGGATTTACATAGCAATATGCTTTCATTTATTTCAGATTAAATCCAGTATAATTTTATGTGCATTTTAAATGCAAATTAGTATGGCCCTCATCACCTTTCAAGTAGGTGGTGTGATCCTTAGCTCTGCATAGTCTCCCGTTATGCTAAGTCAATAATGAAAATGATATTAATTTGCTTCTGCTCTATTCTGTTTGATGATGTATAAAGAAAGCCTGAAAGATCTGGGGGGAGTAAACACTGCTATTGTTATCTATCCTGGAGGTTATTATTATAGTTTTATTGCAATAGCAACCAATAGACCCCATCATGAACCAGAACCCCATTGTGCTAAGTGTTGCACATAAACACCTTACACTGGAAGAATGAGGAATATCAAGTTTGTTCCTCCAAGGTTTTTCTGGTAGACTTTTGTGAGGGTTCTGGGAGATTTATTAATACTAGCACTAGTTGAAGAGGCACAGCAGTTGATTAATAAAAGCATCCTTTATCTAAATTGATAGTCACTGAAGTTAAAAAAAGAGTCAAGAAGCTAAAAATCACAAAAGGTTTTAAGCAGTCATATTAAAAAAAAATTTCTATTTTCAGCTGTTCAGCATTCAGTCTCTTGGGTGCTATGATATCACTATTTCACTTGTTCCTCAGTCATCAGTAATGATCTAGCCCACACAAAAATAAGCCTCCCTAAATATCTAATATACAAAAAAAACCCAAAAAACCACCACAACATCCTCTCACCTTAAAAATAAAATCCAGAAACCATCACTATAGTTTTCAGTCCTCCTTTGTACATCCTAAAGAAGCATGAAAGAATACTAGCTCATTTTTCTCCTTTGCAGGTTACCTTTACGTCTCCGCTAAAATAGATTGGTTTAAAGACAAGGTCTCAGTCTTCCAGCATCAGCATATTTCCTGCCACCAGCTTTATTTGTTACTTCAGGCAAGTTATTAAAAAAATTAAGATAATGGACTAAGAATCAACCTCCGCAGAATTCTGCACGTCACTGACAAACAACCACCATCCTGAGGTTCGTTGTAGAACATAACAACACTGGGTCAGGCCAATGGTCCACTTAGCCCACTGTCCTCTCTTCCGATTGTGGCCAATACCAGAAAGACAATGGGAACCAAACAAACAGCTTCTTAACAAAACTGAACATTAGAAAGCTTCTACAGTCACAAATCATGATTAGTTAGATCAAAACCTTTCACGAGAAAGATAGTTCAATGTTGGGTAAAAGTCCTGCAATGAACTTACTCATTTCTGGCATCCAAACAAAAGCTGTGATTATTATATTAACAGCCAGGCAATTTAGTCAGGGTTATTCAACATGTTTAGTCTGATTCAAATGTTTAAAGAGGAACAATTGGCCCAATCAAATAAGTAGATCAGAGTCATGGTAAGAAAAATTAATAATGGAAAAAATGTTGGGAAGAAGCAAGGCACTTACAGACATAGATGCAATGAGCCAGATTCTGATTTCTAACATTTGAGAAGAAGCTGTGCAAAGAAAAGGGAACAGTGTCAGAAACCATGCTGTAGATCTCTGTGAAGCCCTGTTTAGATTAGAACACACATGCTTCTGCCATGAAGAATAGGAACAGTGTGTAATGTTTTGGCACAGTTTAGCATCTGTTTGCTTGTATGGATATAGCCAGGAGGCAACAACTACACTTAAGAATGATTGAGACAAAAAAAAAGGAGACAGAAAAAACTTTTACTGATGATATGCTCAGAACCTAAAAGAGAACTGCATCACAGATGAGAAGCATTGCTTCAAGAGTTAACTGCTTATACATTTGCTTGAACACAGGAAGCAAGAATATCTGCAATGGTGACAATAATATTACACAATGAGGAGTGGTTGAATATCAGAACTGTAAAAAGAAGAAGAAACTAAATGCCAAATCTTATGAAGTGCTGAAATCCTGGGTCTTGATCCTACAAAAATGTTTATGAGCTCCTCAGATCCCACTGAAGTCAATGGGAGTACAGAGCCACCAGCAACTCTCTGAGTACTCAGCAGCTCATAGGTTCAGGTCTGTTGGAGGGTAAGAGTGCTTAGGATCAAAAAGAAGCAACTCCAGAATTTGTACTTGTGTGGACAGAATTAGTGAAGATTTTCTTGCATTGGAAGGGAACATTTATCCTACCGACCTTAAGGTGATAACAATAATGAAAACATTTGCCGGTTCATGGAGCTATAGCTGAAAGAGCCCGGGTCCTACAACTCTTATTCACCAATCACTGCAATGCTTTGAAACTGATTTAAAATGCCTTACATGGAACATGCCAAATGCACCAATAATCTTGCTTTTATTGTCTTTTTTTTTGTTTAAAGCACAAACAGTAGAACACATACTTTCGGTCTAAGGGACTTAATTTAGATTACAATAAGACAAAAGCAAAAAAATAAAATGACACACACCAACAAACTAGAAAGAGCAACAGTAAAATCTCCAGTAGATAGTACATAGCATGCATTTCTTCTGACAGTCTGCACAGAACTGAGCACAAAATGGTTTGTCTCTCTGTAAGCAGCATATTCCTTAAAAATTTTGAAGTGCAGTAGGCAGGGGAAAAAAGGCCAACAGTTCTATGGCTAAATACCCACACCTTAGTAAGTGGCATTATGTAGAAGTTCAGTGTTATGAGGTGGGTTATTAGCTATATCTGTGATGTGACAATTTTATTTACTTACGAAGTTCCTGTGGCACCCTAAAGACTAACAGATTTCTTCAGGTATAAGTTTTCATGGGCTTCAAATTTCTTCGGGCATAAGTTCTCATAAGCTGCAGATGCATCTGACGCAGTGGGTTGCAGCCCACGAAAGTTTATGTCCAAAGAAATTTGTTAGTCTTTAAGGTGCCACAGGACTTGCATTGTTTTTGCTATATACAGACTAACATGGCTACCCCTCTGGAGCTTATTTACTTATGTGTAACTAAAAAGATGGGAATTTCTATTTATATAATATTGTCAAAATTAACAAAACAATAAAATAATGAAAGCAGCCCACAGAGATAAACCTGTACCTATCTTTACATAGTCAAATGAATTACTTTGTGCCAGTGGAGCACTTGCTTACATTAAAAGGAAATGAACTGTAGTACAGGCCACATTTTCCAAAACCCAAGTAATGGGTGAACCATATAAATGCATGCATATGTCTTATATCTCCAAAACCCTGCATTTACACATGCAAACAGATGTCTGTGAACAGTATTAGTTTAACCCTCTTCCCTTTGATTTTAGTGGGAGCAGAAACAGGCCTGGTTTAAATAATTCCCATGCAGAGATACAGCTACTCAGAATATTTCCAGCTATGCCCATATAAATACATGCTTTTGAGTGTTAAGAAAACTGCTTAACATATAAAGCCAATGTTAACAGAACATACAAAAGCAGCAAATGAGCTACAGTCTTCTATTAATTGTATTTGAGTTATCTTTCAGTTAGATTACACATCCATTAGAAAATCGTCAATTTTGTAAGTTATCTTGAGTTTACATTAATTATCTGAGACTTACTCGAAGCTGCAGGATTTGTTTCAATAACAGTACCTAAAAAAAGGCATTTTGCTTTTAGCATACAATATATTAGGCCTATTCTCTGCAGTCTGTGTGGTGGGGACTCAACAAAAATTAGCAACTAATATTTAGATGCAGTCATGAGCTGAAGTATTTTCCCCCCATTTTTATTTTGGTAGATTTGTTTTATGTTCTAAACAAAAACTGTAGTAATAGCCCACAGACAACAGTTAAACCACATTGAAACAGATAATTGGATGTTTTTCTTACTCAGCATTCATACATTCTGAGTGTAAACCATTCTGCTGTGGTCAATGCTCAGGAAAATGGCCTTTTCATAAAGTTATGAAATCAGGTTTATGAACTCTGATGTAAGCAGAGGCACATTATTTGTCTAGGTTCAATTAGGGCCTGTTAGGACCTGGGGGGGCACTCTTCATGCTGCTATTGATCCAGTTGCCAGTCATTTATAAAGTCCTTCTCCCCAGTTGATAGTATATGAGGGTTGTCCTGAATAAAACAGACAAAAGAAATCCTTCTTCCCTACTTTCTCTGGTGGGAGAGGGGAATCTAAGTGAAAAACAAACAAACCAAGAAAGCAAAAGTGGTCTGTCTCTCAGGCAGTCTTTCAGGAGCCCGCTCTTGAGGCTTGGTCTGTTATTCATCTGTTGTCTTTCAGACAGGGGAGGGGGTCTATCTCCAGCTCATCTTCTTAGGATATACTGATTTACAGCTGGTCTCTACAGCTTCAGGACAGTGAAACCTACAACCATCTACCTCTTGGAATGAACTAGCACAGCACAACCTTCCTTCTATACACTGCTTCTTGCTAGAGCAGGTTTTCCCTTTTTAAGCTTCTCCCCTTCCAGCAGAACAAGCCTTGCAGCTGCACCTCGTTAGTCTCTGCTCCCCTTTCACAGTATGTCTACACTTCAGCTGCGGACAACTCTGGCAGCCCTGGGTGGACAGACTCTGGTAGCAGGGCTTGACCTTGCATGCTAAAAGTAGCAATGTTGACATTCTGCCTTGGACTCTCAAGGCTACCCATCCCCCTTGGCTTGAGAACCATAGCTTCAGCCCAACCCGTGACATCCATAGTGCCTGAGCCCCTGTAGCATGAGTCCAGCTGGGAGGCTCGCTCCTAGCTGCAGTGTAGCACAAGTCAACGTTACAGGTAGTACTAACAAAAACAACAAACGTCCTGGGGCACCTTAAAAACTAACATTTCTTCGGACGTAAGCTTTCGTGGGCTGCAACCCCCTTTGTCAGATCCATTGGACGAAGTGGGTTGCAGACCATGAAAGCTTATGCCCAAAGACATTTGTTAGGCTATGTCTACACTTACAAAGTTAAGGCAACTTTGTTAAGTTGGCTTAACAAATTGACTACACTTTAAGTCGACTTTAAATCAACTTCACAGCAGAGGTAGCCATTATATTGGCTTTAAGTCGACTTAATAAAGTTGACTTAGCGTTAATCCCCATCTACACTGGCCTTAAGTAGAGTTAAGGAGTCGATTTAAGGCTTAAGTCGACCTAAAAGGAAGTGTTCTTAAGTCGAATTAAGGAAATGTTTAAGTCGACTTAAGAAAAGCCCAGTGTGGACATGGCTTTGTTTAGGTCGACTTAAGCATCCTTAAGTCGACCTAACTTGCCAGTATAGACGCAGCCTTAGTCTTTAAGGTGCCACAGGACTTTCGTTGTTTTTGCTGTACAGAGTAACTCAGCTACCCCTCTGGAATAGGTAATCCTGGGACACAATGTCTCAGAGAGAACTGCGATTTAGAGCTTGCCGGTGCTCAGGAGGAAAACTTGTGGCTTCTCCTGGGATGATGTTGCATGCTCCCATTTTGCAGCCTCTCCACTGGATGGTCTTTTGCTGACAGCAGGACCAAGGCTCCCCCTTTACCCTGCCCCCTTTGAAAGGGCTCTCACCCTCACTCTCAGAGAGTGATCTGCATACTCCTCACAAAGCACAGGAGCCAGAGCTGTGCTTTGCCTTTGCATGGATGTGTAAAGGCTCCTTTTGCATCCCACACTCCCTTCCGTGGTCCAAGCATAAACTAACCCACTATCAGTATCAGAAAATGTGTTTTGTTTCTCCTGTGAAATCATTAGAAATGTGCATAGTCAGAGGCTTCTAGATGCAGGGGTATAAATGTGTGAGGACACTAGAATCAATGAGCATTTTACGTGGATGAAGGCAAGGTTCTGACTTAGAAGCCAACTGGAAAGAAATGGGAAAAAAAGAAGCCATTTCAGAATTACCATTTGCACATGGTAAACTTGGGTTGCAATTCCCCTATATAAAGGTTATATTGACTTTCCTGTGTGCAAAACCACCACACTCCAGCCTTTCATGCTATTAGCAGATTTATGTGTCTGTGTCACACAGTACACAAGTGTCAGATGTGCACCATGAATAGCTGCATTATTATGCAGCGAGATACACACCACAGCTTTCTGGTGATTCAATTTATGTACTACTCTGTGAGCTTTTCCTCTCTGATAATAGCATTCAGCTGTTCACCTTTAGTGTCAGACTCAAAATAGAATAGCAGTCTATTTTCAAAGTGCCAGGACCCACAGAAACATCTCTAGTCTATCAGTAGAAATCAAAATGTGATTTTCTTCCCCCTCAGCAACGCAAACAAACTAGCGTTATCTGTTTGGTTTTCATCTTCGCTATAACAGCATTAAACTTGAAAAACAATGTCAAATGCCATGTAAACAAGCTGTAGTAGCTTGTTTCAGGCTTGCTTGGTGCAATGGATTGATTGACCTGGATTCAAGTCTAGATTTGGAGGCAGATGAAATGAGTTTGCTGGACTGACAGAAGGAGTGACAAATTTTTACCATCTTATCCTGTCGTGATGAGGCAGTGAATGGTGTTATAAAGAACCACCATGCCCTTATAATTGTTTTCATCTTCAGTCATTCTTGCAAAAGATCAGGCTCTTTTTTCTGGTCTGAATATTGCAAAAATATTCATTATTCATATATATTTCTTATTCTTCAGCAACAACCTAGCCCTTACACAGAAAGGCAGATGACAGGCTATTGATTCCTATGCAACTCGCCTCCATCAAGAAGCGGTGTCATCCTTCCTGACCCTTCCCCAAAATAATAACTGCCCAGCATCAATACGAGTTCTGCACAAGCAAGGTGAGCAGAATGTTGGAGCTGGGCTCTGCTGTTAGGATGTGAGAACTCCACTTTCCCCATAGTGTACATCTGGCTATATGAGAAATGCATTTGCAGCCAGGAAATACATCTTCTATTATTAGCAGGAAGTTTTTATTAGTAGATTGTGGTGGATGCTTTCAAAACACAAATAGATAATACCTGTATCTGAGAGCTTGTCATCTGAATAAAAAAAAACTGTAAATAGTTCTCATAACCAAAATACTCCTTAGTGTATAGCTTGGCTCTGGCTGTATCTTGTGTTATATAGCCTGCCACTCTGCAACAGAAAAAAATTAATTAACGCCTTCTGACACTGATGGAAAGTCTCCTTCATCCTCAGTGGACCTCAAATCAGCACTAGTGAGAGAAGAGGCAGAAATATTTTGAAACATTGTCCTTAGAGAATTTCACTAATGTGGGAAAAGTGATATATTAAATTCAAGACCTGTTATGCAGATCTGAAAACTGAATCTTTCCTTAAAAGTGTTGCATCTTTATTTTAAAAAGGCCATTCCACAGCTGTGTAATATACTATTTTTCCTTTTGCTTCATCAGTGGAGTTCACATGTTTGAGTCTGGATCCTTCAGGGACTTATTTGTATGCGTAATTTTAAACTACACATCCCATAGACAACGAGGCATTCTTCACAAACTCAGAGTTAACTACAGGTGTAAATCTTTATGGAATTGGGGCCTCAGTCTAAGCAACACTTAAAATGCTATAGGCAAAAATAAAAATTTACTATTAGCTGTACTTCATTAATGTTCTTAGTTGTGGTCATTTTATGATACACTGGGCAGCATAGTAAACAAACAGAAGCCATTAAAAAAGAAACATGTGGATATATTTATGTTGAAACAAAGGCCTTAGTTCATTTGGAAATGTTTAATGTTCTCTGTACAAAGAAGATTGTTTTTGCAAAACACAAAGCTAATATTACCATTGCATAAATTGTCAAAATTTATGATGGACTGTTTTTTCCCCTGTTTTATTGAAGGCTATTCCAAAAAGAGTGTTTTAAAACTGCACTGAAACAATAAAGGGGCTGACTGGCATATCACTATGGAAAAGCAAGTTAATTTATCATGCAATGTGGACTTGGCATACCTAAATACAGCTAGATACCACATACAAAATTCTGAAATGTAGGCCACAAAAAATGTTAAATAAAATAATAATAATAATAGTACTAATAATAATAATAATGCCATCAGAGGAAATATTTTTACATTTAACAAATATTTTTCACAATCCCATTAATAACAGATAAGAAAAGAAAGAGATTGTAATTTACCTTTAGTTTTGTTTGCCTCAAGGATGAAAGTGTGAAGCAGAAATGAACAGCAAACTGACAAAAGGCCAAATTCTGAGAGATGCTGAGCAGGTGCTTTGCATCTCTTGGGATTTGGTGGTGCTGAGCAGTGAGCAAATCCTCAGCTGCTGTAAAGTGTGGTAGCTCTATTGGAACTCTGACAATGTAGACTAGGTGACGGTCTGCCTCCAGGTGTTTTGCATCTCTTAGGATTTACAGGCACTATTCCAAACCTCTCAGGATTTTGCCCAGCAATTTTCTCTCTCCAAAAGGAAATCAGTTAAAAGCAAAAAGGGAGACTAGCATCTGTGTGAAAGCAAGAAGCATGAGTGAATATATTAGCCAAAGTGTTTCTGCTTTTAACCTACTGAAAGCACCATTTCCTTAGGGTATTAATGCTTTAAAAATCAGAACAGAGGGTATATTTTAAAGATTTTCTCCTGACCCAAAATATATAACAAATTACAGAGAAATGCATAGCAACTTCTGTTTTTCCTAAAAAAAAGAAATGGGGAGTAAAGGTAATTGGTAAATTGCAATACAGTGGGGCAGAATGGAATCCTCACATTGTGTATAGAGCATCTTTACATCCAGAAACATGCTCAGCAGGACAGCAGAATGCTATTTCTGGAGATTAAGATTCTCCACTGAGTGGCATAAATATGCCTTTGATTATTAAAATCTCTCTTCTTGAGGTGGTTGCATAGCAATTGCTAATTTAATTATTTTGCATATTTTTATTGTGACAGTGTCCAGAGGCCCTAATCAAAATCAGGATCTCATTGTGTAAGGTGCCATACTAACCGCCCAAAGACCATGTCCTTCCAGTACATCCGCTTTTTAAAACTGCATCATGCTTCTGAATGTTTTGATTAGATAACCAGAAATATATCAGTGTTTTTGAGCCATGAAGCCTATATAAAAAGAAGGGGGACATGTAAATCAATGTAATTCCACTGATGTCAATAATTTACTGATTTACATCAGCTGAGGGTTTGACTGCCTGTTAGTGGGGCAGGGTCATATTACAAGCTGTGAAATAGGCCATTATGCATGATGGGATGTCTTCAAGGCTATTTTCTCCTTACAGTAATGTATGCTAAATCTTAACACATATTTTTCTACGTGACTATTATCACATCCACCCAAATGAAATGCAACTCTTACAGATAATTATGTGTTTGACATTTGTTTCAGAGTTAGTAATTTTCCTTGTTAATAAAACGTAGAGGTGAATTTGTCTTTGGCCCATGCTAGAACTGATGCAGGGACACAGGAAGCAGCCTGTATGTGGCAAAATCCCTTATTGTTGCCGGTGTCTCTTGGCAAAATTTAAAGGTCCCAACTCAACAAAAGCAGGTTGGGAAATAGGACTCATAAGAAGGTATATTACAATAAGGAAAGTCATCAGAGAGCAGGTAGTAATTCAGGAACCTACTCCTGCTGAAATGGGTTCCCAGCTGCGTGTGAATAGTCATCCTTCAAGCATTCATCCCATACATGCACCATGGTAGAAATATTTACTAATGTCATTCTCTGTGACCAATGCCATTTTGTTTTGTAATAAAGAGCAACTGAAGAACAACTAAATAAACAAACTGGGTGTGGTGGCTGGAACAAGGGAGGAGATTGGTATTAGTTTAAAAATATCCTACAGAGTGTAACTACAGCCAGTTTTAGTCATCCCTACTTTAAATGAGCAATGACACCAGTAAGAAAACCAGCAGTTGCTAGATATTTTTGGAGCTAAAAAATACTGTAATTTGTGTTTTATTGTTTATACCTCCATTGCACTGGCAGAGGAATCAGATTATTGACTCATATGCAATTTGTGATCCATTATAACTTCCCAGATCTTTTTCTGCAGTACTGCTGCCTAGATGGTTATTCCCAATTTTGTAGCTGTGTATTTGATTTTTCCTTCCTAAGTGCAGTCTTTTACAGTTGTCTTTATTGAATTTTATCTAGTTGATTTCAGAACAATTCTCCAATTTGTTGAGGTCATTTTGAATTCCAAGTCTGTCCTCCAAAGAGCTTGCAACTACTCCTATCTTTGTGTCAACCACAAATTTTATAAACATTCTCTCCACTCCATTATAGAAGTTATTAATGAAAATATTGAATAGTATCAGACCCAGGACAGATCCCTGCAGGATCCATTAGATTCATCCTCCCAGTTTGACAGACACCATTGATAACTACTCTGAGTACAGTTTTCAACCAGTAGAGCACTCATCTTATATAGAGTGCCACATTTCTCCAGTTTGTTCATTAGACAGTCATCTGTGTCAAAAGCTTTACTAAAATCAAGATAAATCACATCTACAGCTTTCCATCTAGCCACCAGGCCAGTGACTCTGTCAAGGGAGGAAATTAGATATAATTTGTTCTTGACAAAGGAGAATCCATCTCATTCACATGAATTTACTGGAAACATTCCGCAAAATTTAAAAAGCAAATGACAGGTGGGGTGAGTTTTTCTTTTCTATTTTGAAAGTTTGTTCAAATCACCCACGTAAGTAGTAACACTGGGTCACATCTACCCATTTTATTATTCCACAGAAGTCAGTGGATTTACATCCAGTGATGACTTTGGCCCACTTGACTATTCATGAAAGATGAGCAGAACTTGATTCATGGATCTATATAATGGATTTTCTTTGTCTGGTTTTTTTTCTCTTTGTTCCTTATCATCTTATTTTTCTTTACCTGAGGATGAAACATTTTCCCAAGGCTATTCATCCAGAATTGAAAGCTGAGTGATATCTGTGAATTAGACAGCTTAATGGACCAAATATTGGCCTTTCACCTCTGACAGTCATAGAATGCAAGGCCTTTGTTTATTCATATTACAGGTACAGCAGAGGCAGCTGTGAAACAGTCCTCCATAAAACTTCCCTACTATTGGCTTCAGAGAATTACCTGGAAAGCCCCATCTCTCATAGTTTTGTGTATGTGAAAGAGAGAGGGTTCTTCACATTTGCTTTCTTCACTTTTTGAAGTAGGGATTGAGAACGGTGCCAAAAGTGACTGAATTATCTCAGATGTGTATGGGTTATTATTGATTCCCTTGAAGAACTCAAGATTTTTCACCTAATGAACAATAAATAAAAGGGGGGGGGGAAATCATGAGGGAAAATAGCCGAGAAAGTTAGATCTAAAAGTTGGTGAGAACAGTATGTTATTACAAAGTGATTTTAGTTCATGTTTAAAGGATCTTTAAAGAGAAATACGATGATTTAATATGCTAAAATACAGAAAAAGAGGGCTGCAACATAAGTCATTTTTCCTCTATGAAAAAAGCCTTGCATTGTTCAGCAGTGCTGATGCATGCATAAAAATCCTCACCAAGGAACTATTGAAACCTTTTTGATATGCCACTCACTATAAATAAATTCTTCCTGACAACTAGCTAGGGAAATAACTTAATCTATATGGACAAGATCATACTCTTCTATGCAATCATTTTAACTCCTGTATTCCATTAATAGGAAGGATTTCATTAAGGTTCAGGAGTGATTTGCAAACTAATGGTGCTTTGAATCCTTCTAATACAGAACAGTGTTGTTTGGTTTATCTGTTGAATTAGTCCCCCTTGGTGCACATTAAATTGGGAGTAATTTTGAGAAATGATCAGGAAATAGAACTGAGGTTCAAGTTTTGATTACCTCTATCAAAACTGTTATTAATTTCAATGGAAAAACTTTGAAAATAACTCAGTTAAAATACACTGGGAAATGGTAGGGCACAATAACAAATATTATTTGGCTTTCCTGATATGTTATAGGTAGTCAAAAGTCAAAGCAAAGCAAAACAAAAGGAATTAAAGACAATGTAGTAAAGAGAAAAGTATTTCTTGTTGTCAGAAGTCCATAGATTAAGCATATTAACATAGAATATATATTTCACTCTGAGGGATGTTACAAGAGGAAGTATATTAGAAAAATATAGGACATAAAATAACAGCAACTAAGTTTTTTATTGTTGTTGACACTTTATTATCCCAATCATTCTTGTGGTATTGAGGGACTGCTGGGCAAAATGATATATGTCCATTTTGAATTAGCTCCTAGCTAATTTGGATTTGTTTCTTCGTGATAAGCCTCATTTACCATTCATCTCTCCAAAGGATCTGTGCAAAGTTGCTTGACATGATGTCACTCATAAGAATGATGTTCTCAAATACTAACTAGTAAATGGAATTAAGGCTGTCTTTGGATGTTTGTCCTAACTCAGATGCAAAATTTGCTGACCATATAACCTGGTCTTATTCAGGGCATGATTATTATCTATTAACAATATCTGGAGAAAAAAGGGACTTGAAAAGGGTTAATATTTGTTGGTTTGGTAGGTAATTTGAGTTTTCTGTTCTGGTTTGAAAGGAGAGAGAAGCTAGGTTTTTTATTCTTTATATGTCTTTAATTTTACATTGCACACAGAAAACTACATTAATAGAACATTATTAATGTTACAAAATGAAGGACTGAAGAGTTAGAAAATCCCAGCATTAAGGTTGTCCTCTCTAGGATACAATCTTTAATTACACGGTGCCAAGGCCAACACATAGGCAGTTGGTTATCACAGAAAAGAGAAACAGATCCCCATGCCAGCCAGGGCTGAGTACCAGAAAGTCAGGAATCAGAAGTCAATTATCAGGCCAGGTCAAGAAACCAGATCAGGATCAGGAGACGAGACCAAGTAGCTCTGAGTAAGCAGTCCAAAGCATGGTGGTTCCCAATTGTATAGATGACTTCCTGTTCCTCCTTCCAGTTTAACTAGGGGGAGTAGGCCACTCAGGAGCTCCAGTGCTCCATAAGTTGGGGCTTGGAGTGGAGTGCTCTGAGCTGTGCTTCAATGAGTTCTAGCTGCTGACAACAAGCCATCAGGTGGAAGGTCGGAGTAAGGCTCCCCCTACCAACTCCCAGGAACCCTGTGCATCCTGGAATGTTATGACTCCTGGGAATCACAACACATGATCGTCTACTACTTTTTGCACAGGACCCCTGTATCACTGAGTGCACAACACAGACTAAGCTCGCTGAATGTGCAACTACTTAGTACTGTTTTCTCCTCATTGTTCAATGGATGCGACTTCAGGCCTTAGTTACTGCATACTATTCAAACTCTACTTTGCAGACAGAATAATTTGTTTCCACAGGGGATTTTCTGTGGCACTCATCACTGTAGTATCTAATTTCAACAGCTATTTGCTGCCAGCAATGGAATGCTGAGACTCAGAAATCTTTGGTTCAGTTCCCACTTCTGGAGGGAAGTGAGTATATACCTATATTATGCTCCTGTTCCCCCTCATCCTCACTGGTCTGTCTCCCCCCAACATCTGTGCCCAGTTCCAATCTCTTTGCCTAAGTAACCCCAGCCTGTTACTTTAAACCCCTCATTCAAGTCCTGTATCTCTCTCACAAAGTTCAGTTTCACAGAAGCCAGAAGGAGCACATGCAGGGAAAGTCTTTCTCAGCCCCTACGGCTCTGGGCTGATGCATGACCAAGGCAGACAGAATCTTTGGAGTATATTTAGCTGCCATATTCTAAATCTCTATGTGCACATCCAAACTGAATTTTTCAAAACTTGGCCAAAATTTGAATGGTTTTTCATGTAACAACAAATCACATAGTCTTGCCACTAAAGTGATCACCCTGCCAAATCTCAAGTTCCTCTTCCAAAGTATGGCAGTGCTAGAGCTTCTCAATTAAAAGTTTGCAAAATTCTTTTTTAACCTGAGCAACAAAATGCATTTCTTTCTAATCTCGCTCTGAGGAATGACTGAACCATTTTTAGTGAAACTCTCCCAAAAAAACAGTCAGTCTGAAGCAGACACCCAGCATAGAAAATTTCAGCCCAAATGGCTCATGGTTGGCAAAGTAATAAGCAACTGAAAATAGGACCTTTATTGTTGGAAGTGTCGAGCAACCTTAATTATGGGCAGCACTATTGGCTCTGCCTATGATCAAAAGCATCTACAGCTTCAGATAGGCACTGTTTATTTTTGGATAGATAATTAGAACAGTCTTTGAAGTAATTTAGTTGAGAGACTATAACTGCTACAGTCATAACGTTTTATTTAACTGCAGGTGAAAAAGCACACGCAATCACATAAACTACACTAAAATCATGGCGTAGTTCAGAAAAAAAGCTCTAAAGGAGAAACCAAATGTAAAAGACTCCGCATCTCCTATTCATGCTTAGGTACTGTTGGGTTGATTATTATTATTATAATATTGGTATTGCGGTGACATTTGGGAGTACAGCAATCAAGGATCAGATCCCCATTGCTGTAGGTACTATATAAACATGCCTTCACAAAAAAAAAAAAAAAAAGGACTGTCCCTGCTCCATAGGGCTCATAATCTAGGTTACAATAAGATGCCTTAGGTACAGGAGACAAACAATACCATAAGCAAAAGTCTCTGTTTATTACTTGTCTAGCCAGATCAGTGTGCAAATTAGCATGCTACTCCCAGAACAAAACTATCACTTTATATCGGGAAGGTGTCAAGGTGGGTTAATTTAATGTAATTTAATCATCATGCTGGAAAAGGCACCCATATCTGACAGCAGGTGGTGTACAGCTAATTTCTGCTGATCAGCTGCCTGCCCAAGTTGCAACACACAGGAGATGTAAAAGGGGAAATATTTTTCCCACTCACTTGCGCAAGTTCCAGCCACAATTACTGTCCCTTTGTTTTCTTCAGTTAGGAGAAAGTTTCATTCCAGACATCCCAAAGGCAGCAGGGACAGGCTGAACCTTAATCAAAGCTGACTTAGTGCAGAGAGAATGTACCTTGTGCCTTCTTGCATGCTGAGTGGCTGTAGGAGGCAATGCAGATCCCTAAACCATATTACCTCCAGGAGCTTCTTTTGGGACAACACTGCACCAGCCCAATGCAGACCTGTACCTTAGCGGTACACTCTGGCCCTTGCTTTTGTCTGCAATGAAGGCAAAGTTACTCCCACATCTGTGAGGGTCAGTCAAATAAATCAGGTAAAAACTAAATTGCAGTCTCTGTGTTCTCCTTTTTCATTTTGGGCTTTACAAACATCTGCAAACAAATGGGCTTGCTGGATCTGCGTTGTGGCATCCTATTCATTGGCACATAATGAGCATAATTTCCCAGCCTGCCTCCGTAGACTCATGTTCCTAAGGCAGATACTGTCAGTGGGTTGAAAATGTGTCTCGTTCTTGGCATTTCAAATTATTCAGCGAGGGTAACAGAAACCAAAGTTCAAATAGGAAAACTACTGAAGCATTGCCTGCTATTTTTAATTCAAATATCCTGTCAGGAACAGTTTGGATAAACCACTACAACACTAAGACATATAATGTAGGGATCATTCCTGGACCAGCAGGGTAATGGACCGGATAACCTAATAGACATATTTCCTTTTTAGTCTGTGATCCTGCAACTCCACTTTCTCCCTGCTCCACTGTGATTTAGAATTATAATTAATAAAAACCAATTAAAAGTCTCAACACATTTCTAATGGAATCAGGACTGCAGTATTTTTCTCTCAGGTATAAGTAGAACTGTGTGGTTATTCAAATGGCAAGTCAAAGATGGGGAGCAAGCAGCATTTTTATTATAAACTAAAAAGCCTTCAGAACAATACCTGTTTTGGTTGATTTGTGAATTCAGTAACAAAAACCATGAACCGTCAGCAATATTTTCATCAGCATTCTGAAAAGTTATTTCCAGTTGGAACAACCTTTTAGGATAGGTAAACATGTGACATGAGATCCTTATCTATTGCAGGGGGGGGGGGAAATCTTTTAAATTAACTATATCTTTTCCCAAAAGCCAAAGTATGAAGTGCTAGATAAATAAACAATTTGCTTATTAAAGCAGAGCTTTAACTTTACTATTTTCATGGAATTTGACCTATTGGAGATGAAGCAGCTTATAGAAGGCTTGTAATGTTAAGTAGTAACATGAATGAGTTTATTTCAGCACCAAAAAGTTCTGCCCTTGGACACCCAAGTATTTTTTCAAACATCTTAATTAACCCACTGAGTATGATTACTTTTCTATGAACTATTCCTCACATCACAATATTATCTCAGTGTTTACAGATGGGTAAAACAAGGCTCAGAGAAGAATAACTTGCTGTGGGTCTCATAGGCTATGTCGATACGTGTTAATTTACGTCGACTTAGCATGTCTTCACTCAGAAATTAAGTCAACTTAAAGGGGACCCTGCCAAATCGACTTACAGCGTCCACACTGGACACCTAAGTTGACTTCTAGGAGCTAGGTGGACCTGGGACTGGTCCACGGTGGCAGGGGGGGCACCCCTTGCCAAGTGCCAGGGGGCTCAGCATTTGCCCCATTGTACCTGGGTACAGTGGGGGCTGAGCAGGACAGGGACACTGGCAGGGCATAGGAGCAGGGTGGGCAGGGCTCTGTCCTGCCCTGTGAGGGGATGCCAGGCTCTGCCTGTGCCAGCCACCCTGGCAAGGAGGGCAGTGGGGGAGCCCTGAAGCCCTTTAAATTGACTTAAAGTCGATTTACGGTTAATCTGCGTCTACACTGGCTAAGTCGACTTAGCCACTAAGTCGACTTTAAATGAGGTTATATAAAGTTGACTTTAATTTTCCTTAAAGCAACTAAAGCTGCTGCTTAAGTTGACTTAAGGAAAATGTAGTGTAGACACAGATTAAATTAAGTTGACTTAAGCAAGCTTAAATCGACTTAATTTGTAAGTGTAGACACGCCCAAAGAAAGTTAGTGGAAAAACCAAAAATAGAACCATGCATTCTGGCTCCCAGTTCCCTGTTCTACCATTTAAACAACATTTCATGCTAAAAAGAAAGAGAAATTCAATTGAGCTATGGGCCCAATAGAAATGCCGTGACATGACACAAGTGGCTGATGTCTACATCCATGTATTTTTCTCCCTTGTCATTCATTCATTCATTCATCTCTGCAGTGAGATGAGCGCACTGTCCTTCATAAGCTTTAATAGATGGATGCATTCTTTGGAATAGTTCCTTCTACCTGACTTAATGTGGGTCCCAGACTGCTATTTGTCATTAACATGTTTCCTAGACAGATGCTGGTATCTCATTAGTTATATAATTCCTCTCTGGAATGTAATCACCTGCTTGCAAGAGATTATTTTGATCTATAGAGGAAACATCTTCATTGTTTTCTATTTAAGGTATCCCGCAAGACCACATGTCATTACAGAATAAGTGGTATGCTCATGTCTCCAATGCTGCCTGTAAATGCACGTACTATTTCATTTTACAAGACCTTACATCAAATAATACATTGAATTTGATTGTTATTACCCAATTTAAATAGGTAACAGTTTCTACACACAGGTTTTGGAGAGCTGCTCTTTCCCCTTACTCTTAGACAATGTAATTATTTCCTATTCTAAGAGTGACAACTTCTGGCAAATGCTGACCTTAAGTGGCAAGTAGTGTGGGCTAGAGTGTGACTCCATCTTTGCAGGCTGCAGTCACATGACCCAAAACTGGTATTTTGTGTCCTGGCAGCAGAACAAATGTGCAACAGATGACTATGTGAAGAAGAAACACCAACAAAACCAAATGCTCAGTTTATTTTGAGTGCCATTAGAGTAGCTGTCCTGCATGAATGTCCAGTTTTGCTGATGGACCGGTTTCCCTGGGAGAAGAGACATTATAAAAACATGAGCCTTTTCCTTTATATAGTATCATGCAAACTAAAGGTGCATATTCTTTTACATAACACCGAGAAAAGCGTGGGGTTTTTACTTTCTCAAATCTTTCTTTGGATTGAAAACACCAGATTCCCCTCTTGGTAAAATCAGTGCAACCTCCTGACTTGTGTGGAATTCAGTGCTATAGCTAATAGAACGATTTGGCCCATGATCTATTTGTTTTTGGTCCTTATTTCCTTTTATAAGGAAAACAAAGGGCTTGTTGTCACTGCAAAGTTAACATGAATTAATGTTGTCCCTAACCTGACTCGCATCCACATACAAAAAATCCCTAACTTGCCAGATGGAAGCCTTGTGATTGCTGCTGTGTAAGCTACTGCCTAGGAAGTAGATTGCAACTAGAGTCCATTCTATTCTCCTAGTACCAAATTTACCAAAATTACCCATGGGAGTTTTTGTCTCTACCTACTTCTTGCTCCCAAACCAAAAGTTACCACCAGCCAGTATAAATAATCTGCTTTGACTTTCAGCCCTCAATTTAACATGTGGCTTTCTATACCTATAACATTTGTTCAGAGCTCTTATTACGCTTGTTCAGAGCAAATGGTGTCCAAGAGACCATCATCCCAGGATGAGGCTGACAGCAAAGTTCTTGCAGATCTGTGGTGTCACATGATTTTTTCAGGGGACCAGGACCAGCCATCAAAAGTCTGATGATGCTATCTTCAGCATGCTAGCTGATGCTGGAGGTGGAGGAGCTGCTGAACTAGACCTCAGAGCCAGGAGAAAATAAAAATCTTGAAGAACTGTACAATTCCTAGTCCCATAAATCCTTGAGAATCTGAGTAGAGAAACTGGGTGCTCAGCAGCACCCCCAGCCATGGGGCCTGAATACATACTTGACACCCCAAAGGCCTGAGGCAGTGTGCATGGACAACCAGACACTGAGGATTCAGAAGATAAGATGGATCAGGGCTGGTGCTGACTCTAGTCACAACAGTCTCAGCTGCCCTGCTCACCACTTCTCAGCACATTTAGATTGTCTGGGCCCAGAACTCCCTGGAGTGGCTAGGATGGAGATGGAGGAGTAGATTGGGAAAAAATGGACCAGGGAGAATGCAGCAGAAGAAGCAGCAGCATCTGAGCTGAATAATGGAGTGACTTCCCACTGCTGGCATGGGTAGTGGGGATATGGAAACGTATCCGGGCTATCATGGCTGGTTTCAGAGCAATCTGGTGCTGTATTTTGAGATGTTGGGTGCTAGAAGACAGGGATTTTTAATACTAGGTGTACCTTCACTTGAGGGCTGGAGAATTGCCATTTCCCACCCCCCTCTTCTCCCTCTCTCTGTGACCAATGAAAGCCTGTAGAATAGTGGCATAATCCACTTCCCAGTGTGCATAAAAGTGTGCAGCTCAGGGTCAGATATGAGCAGAAATATCATTGATGGCACTAGCCCACTTCAGGAAGCCCATTTACTCAAAGATGCTATTATTTCGGGATGCTTCCAATCTTAACCAACCCTTGGTGAACCAAAATACAACTTCAGTTGCAAACCTTCATCACCACAGCATCAACATTAACTTCTGGTGCCAAACTGATTTGTCACTGACCTACAGCAGTTTGGGGTTGCCAGCTTTTGGATGGCAATGGTAACTCATTTATGCTCTGTCTCTTCTTCCTATCCTGGCACTGCAGGGTTGGGACAAGATCTCAGCATAGGTCCAAAAAGATAGCTTTACTCATGCTAAAGTTCTGGGTCCACTGGCAGTCATCCCAGGTCTGCACACCAATGTAGTTCCACCACTATGTGCCTATGAACCTGCTCTAGAACCACTGGACTCAGGAGAATTCCTCAAATAGGAAAAACTGGATGAGTGGCACCACTCCTCCATCATGGCTGCCGGCAATCTGTGTGATCTTCTTAGCAACCCACCTTGTTGCCTTCTGAGGGCAGCAAACCACTGTGAAAAGCTCTCCTTCTGCATCCTGTACTCTGTATGGGTGCGTCTACACTTGTGAATTACGTCAACTTAAACTTGCTTAAGTCGACTTAATTTACTCTGCATCTACACTACACTTTCCTTAAGTCGACTTAAGTAGCTGCTTAAGTTGATTTAAGGAAAAATTAAGTCGACTTTCTTAAATCTCATTTTAAGTCGACTTTGCTGGCTAAGTCGACTTTAAAATGTCAATTTAGCCAGTGTAGATGTGAAGTAGCCCTAAGTCAACTTTAAGTTGACGTAGGGGGCTCCAGGGCTTCCCCACTACCCTCCCTGCCAGGGTAGCTGGCACAGCCACAGTCTGGCATGCCTTGCCCACTCTGCCCCTATGCCCTGCCAGGGTTCCTGTCCCCCTTTGCCCCGTTGTACCAAGGTACAATGGGACAAAGGCTGAGCCCCCTGGCACTTGGCAAGGGGTGCCCCCCCGCCACCGTGGACCTGTCCCAGGTCCACCTAGCCCCTACAAGTCAACCTAGGCATCCAGTGTGGATGCTCTAGGTCGATTTTGCAGGGTCCCCTCTAGGTCGACTTAGAATTTGAGTGTGGACATGCTAAGTCGACTTAAATTAACAAGTGTAGACATAGCCTATGTGACTCCTGTTACTGAAATAAGAACTCCATTCTAAGAAGTCCACAGTAATTGTTGTGAATGGGCTCTATGCTTTCATGCCGGAACACAGGCTATGAACACAAAACCAGATGTGGTGTAATGTATGGAGTTGCTGAGCTAAACACGTGAGCCCAAAAATACAGACAACTTTTACTGCAGTTCTGCACAAATGATTTCAAAGAATGGTTCATACTAGTGGAGTGCTAAGAACCCAGGGATAGCACTTCACGGTGTTCAGTACAGTGCTAGGGTACATACACTACTTTGAATATCGCTTCAGTAGCCTCACACTGGAGAAACTCAGATTAACAAAGACATACTCTAATAGACAAAAGTACATGTGAGAATGTAAGGCTTTAAAAATTAAGAACCTCCTAAACCATACAATAAATACAAAGTATGAGGAATGTGGAACTAAAGCTGAAAATCTCACTTTCCCCACCTTGCTCCATATTGTAAAGTTAACATTGAAAAACGAGAGGAACACAAGACACATACAATAAGAGAAGTGCAGATCAGTGATCAGCCTAAGAACATTAAAGCAGTTCCTAGGTTTCTGCTAAAATCCTTTGCCTTGTTCACTGCCCTCAGAGACTGGACTCATCAAACATTGGTATCCCCCTACAAAGCACTGAAAAGGATTATATGTCCTTGAATCTCCTACAAGAGTTAAAGAGATGCATAGCTGAATTACTCACTCCCCAATGGCCTTTCTCCATGATCTGTCCTATCAAGTAAGGGAACTAAAGGATATTACATGCAATCAAGATGAGGACATCTGTGCCCATACACTCTTGATCTGATTTGATATGATTTCTCCTTGTAAGGATAAGACTGTACACAATGCTGTGGTCCATCCCACAGAAATACTACAACTGGGCTCCTCAGCCATGTGTAAAAGGAATTTGTTGTTGCATTACATAAAGAAAGAAGTTATCAATCTTATCTCCCTTATTGCTCTATGGGCCCAAACCTATGACGTGCTCAAGTGTCTCCTTGTAGAGTGCAGAAGAAGAAACATCAGCTCCCCAATATGAATTGAGGATACACAGCTCCAGATTTTTTTTTTAAATCCAGTGGTGCCAACATCCAGCACATTTGGGATGGCAGAGTTGTCACCATTTTTCCACTGCATAGGTTGCACTAGTCACTAGTCCTGGCTAGCTTTGTGTTCCATCCACAATGTGGGTAGAGAGAATTTATCCATAGAATATACTTGCAGAGATTTGTTTTTGTCAAGTCCCAAAAATTTTAATAAAATATTTTGGAACAACAAATACATTCTTGAGAATTGCAATCTGTTGGACAGTCTGTGCTGGAAAAGAGGCTATATTTATCAGATAAATTAAGTATTGCAGGTGGCACTGCTCCAATGATATTTATAAAATTCCTTATTCAATTATTTTTGCTATATTTTGGATACCTAATTCAACCTATTCCCTATCTGTTCTATTTTTGGCAGCATACCCTGAGAAATTATAGCTCTCTCTTCTAAAAAAGGTGCTAAACAAAGCACTCAATGAAATATTTAACAAATTTTTGCAAACTGCCACTGAACTAAGCTCACCAACCACAAAAAGTACTCCTAATTCTTGCACACATGCAATCCCATTCAAGTAACTGGGGTAGATGGCTGCTAGTGGGCAAAGAATCTGACCCCACATCCCTAGAAAGGAGTTGGAGGATTTCAAAGCATTAGGCCTAGATTAGAAACTGAGTTTGCAAACCCTGGACCCTGGAACTCACCAAGGACCAATCTGAACTGTGACAGCTACCCAAAACTCCAAGGGAGCCTTAACTAAAAGGAGCATACATGTGCTTCCGTCACACCCCCTTATACATCTCAGGGTCAGGAAGCGTAAAGTTATTATAACAGCTGTACATCACTCAGCAATTACCCTTACATAAGAAAAATTCACTGATAGCTGGTTAAGACAGCTTTCTGGCTTCTTTTTTACTGTTGCAAAATACTTGGAGTAGGGCTAGAATCTAACTCTCAAATTCTGGTTGGAAAATTGAAGCTTTTATACAATACTAAAATATTTAAAGACTAGCCCAATAACCTTTCTGTAGCTAGCACTCACAGACTTTAATATTAAACTTCAGAAACCCATTAAGAAAAGGTATTGACTCATTAAAGGACAGGAAAATCAAAATAAGGTTGTAGCTCCATCTTAAAAGATAGTTTCTTACTGGGGAACACTTTCATGTATCAATTGTCACATGGACTTATATTTTCTATTGTATTACTCATCTGAATTTTTAAATTAACTTCCCCATAATAGTTGGCTATTTATTACAGTTATATATTTACATTATTACACTTCCTTTCCTTACAGCTACTTAATCTTTTAAAGAAATCATAATACTGAAATTGCGACAATCTAACCTTTCACATAATGGATGTTCGATGCCATAAACATAGGATTATGCAGTCTATTCTCTCCCATCTGCATTGTCTTAGTTAAACGAACAGCCCACCCATAACAAGTTTCCAAGTATTGCGTTGTAATTAATTGCAGGAAGAGGCAGCAATCTGTGATTCCAAAAATTCATTACGTTTCTAACTTCTAGCAATGGTGTCCACAGATGAGGCACCTACAAAATTTGGGGGCAGTACGGAGAGGGCAGGCTAATTTACTGTCAATTTGTGAAAATCAAGTATCCAACCAAAATTTTCTGGGAACCAAAACCAATCCCATTAATCTTGGATTGGTAGGTGTTTATGAACTTTGAACTTAGAGTTGATTTATTTATCACCGGTAGGGTTATATTGAGGATATATGCGGCCCATAGTTGAAAGATAGCTCTGTTTTGCACCTAAGTGTTTTTTCCCAGGATTATCTATAGATCCAGAAACCACTACAGACTAAGAAGGGAGAACTAGATTCCCATTCACAATTCCCATCCCTTAAGCCCCAGAAATGCATAGTACAGTAGAAACCTCACATATTCACAGAACCAATTGGCCCTGCTGTAACACTTATTGTTACACGTCTTGTGATTGTCTGCTACAATTCCAGATGTTTATATCACAAGAATAGCCTGATGAAGAAATCATGCAGGAAAACTGTAAAAGAGAAAATAATGTTTTTTTTAAATATTCTGATGCAGATATTCAGATCAGGTAAAGAAGGAAACCAATTTAAAGGGAAAGATTATGTACTTACATACACTTACAGGTCTTATTGCGAAGGCTCACTAGAGGGCACTAGTATTTAAAATAGGTGACAGTGATGTTAACTTGTGAGTAGAGGAAAGTTGTGCAGAAGAGAGAAATGTGCTTCCTTTCTGGAATCTGAAGAGCTCTGTTTAAGCTCTAAAGCTTGTCTCTAACCAACAGAAGCTGGTTTAATAAAAGATATTATCTAAGTCACCTTGCCTTTCTGGAATCTGCAAAAACAAGTTGTGAAACTTGTGCCTGTTAAATGCAATATGTATCCTCCAGGATAGTTATGGTACTGTTTATACTGATGTTGGTGTCTGAACCTACAGATCTTTTTCTTGCTTACAGTCAATTGCTAAGATTCACGTGTAAAGTTGCCGAAACATCTGACAGAAAAATGACTTTTCAACTTAAAACAAAACTGTTCATGAGAAACTTTCATTCTGGTCAAGTGAACAGAAACTAAAAATAATTCTTAAAGATATTTGGCTTTTGAAAACCAATATTTTATTTAGTGGAGCCTGACATTTTTTGGAAAACATTTCATATTTGGATTTGCTTTTTCATGAAAAAAAATGAAAAATTCCTCAGAAACTTTTTAAAAGACCAATTTCTTTTCAAATTTCCTACATTAATAATTGGCATTTTTGACAAGCTCTATCCGCATGGGAGATTTTCAGAAGTGCCTAAGGAGCACAGCTTAATAACACTTGTGCCCCGAAGCCACTAAAAAAAATCCCACCTCACATGAGATCAAGTGGATACAATAGTTCTGCCACTCAGGTTCTACACAATCCTGTTGCCTTGATGGCAGAGGATGACTTGAGATCACAAATAGGGTAGCTGTAGGAAAGTGATGAAATTAATTTATTACAGTCTTTGGTTCAAATATGCTGTAGGTCATAGTAAGTTTGGTTTTTATCACTATGATCTTTATTCTGGTCTTTGGCATGTTAGGCACATGCATTAGTGTATAGGGGAAGTGGGTCGTGAGGCCTACTGGCAGAATGACATCTAGAAGACTGCACCGTATCTGCCTGGATTATTATGCCAGTTTACAGCCCAGCACTATAAATCTTTTGTTTTCATGAGCAATCTAGCAAAACATCTGAAAATGTATGAGGCGGGGAAATAAATTAATGATGGGAAATCATGAGATAAAGGAGCAGAAAGATTTATACATTTCAGATACAGGCCTGAAAAAAGAAATCTCTCCTTGGCATTCCACAGAGTGACTGTGATAATCCTGAGAAATTATTTAGCACTCAGGATAACATTGCCCCAGAATGATGAAGGAGTTTGCTGGCAGAAAATATTGAAAGACTGACATCGATCAAAGTTAACTGTGGTGTCTTTGCTGATGCTGCATATCCTGGAGTGCTGCCAAAGCTTATCTCTGATGCAACTGATGATGAGGCTACGCGAGACTCTGATGATGACTGATGTGATAGCCCTACCAATGCTCAGCTTCTGAAGGAAGGTGTGGTGTCTTTGATGTACAACACCTCAATCTTTTATTTACTTCTTCATTTGGCTTTTCGAAAGGTGCCTATTCTCTCTTTAGGTACCCACATAAACAAACTACTGCACTCCAACTCTCGCCTCACCCATCAGGAAAAAAGCTTTCCCTCTTTCCTAATATGTACCCTCTTCTAAAGCCTGGGGGTATAGATTACATTGCATTGTCCCCTCAAGAAAAACAAGCTGATGTTCTGTTGAAACAAAGGAGGAAGGGAAAGCAGGCTTCCGAAGCCCTGCTGCCAATCTGCTCCCAGAGGGCCATTCGCTCTAGGGTTTCAGTTGATCACAACTGTAACATTATCACCCGAGGAGAGAAGCCAGCTTTCCTACCCAAGTGCTGAACATTTACAACTTTACAACCTCATTATTTGCACCGGGAAGCCTTCACTTTGCATGGCAGTTCCATCAAATTGGATGTAGCACTCTTAGCAGAAATATGTTTAGTTATAGCTCATTTGCTTATTCTTATTTCACTTGCTGTTGTTTGATGACAATAAAAGGAAAGGGGGGGGCTTCAAAGGGCAAGGAGGAAGGCCACAGTGCTGGCAAGGCATCGTAGTCATCTTTATAAAGGAACATTTGACTTGAATAGATTGCACATAAACATGTGTACAGTGCTGTACACAACTCTATATACCTAAGCTAGGTTGACCTAAATTCTACAGCAAGACCCCCAACATTCTAAGAACCTCCAGGCTGGAGGTTCTGTGGCAGTTTTAGGGAATTTTTTTAAAATTGATTATTTTATTTAATTAAATATTTTAAAAAATAATGAAATCACTGCAGTGTGCCCTCAGCTGCTTAATACAACACTAAATTCATTTTTAGTCTGTCCCCAGGTTAATTTCTAGTTGTGCAGAATCGTGTGTTAAAATTGCACAACTGCATTATAGAATTGTGATGAAGTGGAGATGCTCATAATGTTTCCTCTGAGTGCTGTGCGAGTCCCTCAGTTTCCCCTATGTTTTACTCGTGTTTCAGTGATGGGACTGGGCGTGTGATCATTGTGGAGACCACGAAGAACAGATGGGCCTTCCCCAGCCCCACGTATGCAGACAAGAGCCAGGATCTCTCTGTCTAGGTCAACCAGCTACAATAGATTGTAACAGGTTGTGACAGGTAGAAACAAGTAGGGGTGGTCACCTTCCTTGAGAAAGTTCCAAAGGGATAGCTGTGTTAGTCTACTGCAGAAAAACAAACAGAGTCTTATGGCACTTTTAAAGACGAACAGATTTATTTATTATTTATCTGTTTGTCTTTAAAAGTGCCACTGGACTCTCTTTTTCCTTGGGAAAGAGACAAAAGACTATGGAGGAGGGGCAAGGGGACATGTCTGGAGTTGGCTGGCTGGAAAAGTCAGTGGCCCCGCAGGGGAGTGACAAGGAGCAGAGTGTGAGAATGTGGGCTCTGGGGTTCTCTGGTTAGTCACTGCTGTAACTTTTAATTAATCTGCTAAAAAGTCTTTCTGTGCTGTGCTCCTGCAATCTAATAAAGATGTCTGACTTCCATGCTAGCTGTGAATCACTTTTGACTGCAAGGCAGGGAGCATGGCCCCTTTGGGGGCATGTAAGAGCACCCCAGGGTCTCATCCAGGGGGACTTGCTGCTGGGACTCTGGCAGAGCAGGAGTGCTGAATACACCAAATGGTCAGCTTCTGGAGGCAGTGGCATTGTGTGAGGGGACCAGCCTGAGAGGAGACTACCGGAACTGGAATCTTGACTGGCTTTGCCCCGAGTGGTTCCGGAGCATTGTTCCTGTGGGGCTTCACCACAAGAACGTGTCAGGCATAAGTTGAATTTTTCTTGATGGCGATTTTCAAAAGTTTCTCTCTTAGCAAAACCAGAGCAGGATTTCATGAGACAAAAGAGGAATTTCTCTAGCCCCAGGGCTCTCCCTGCTGCCACATTTCAAAGGCCTGCTGTAAAGAATGGAGGTATTAGATCTCAAAAAAGGGTCACAAGAATCTTTTATAAGCTGTTAGGCAACATGAATTTAGGCATCACTACCGGTTCCCCCATGATAAAATTACCTGAAGGTTCAAATAACGAGAAGAAAAATGATGACACTGAAATTGGCATGATTCATTTTCCAAGTTTAAATTAAAAGATAGACATTTATGGCTGTCAGAAGTTATGTCTCAGGCTCAATGACAATAATGTCTAGCTCTTATACAGTGCTTTTCATTAGCAGATCTCAAAGTGTTTTACAGTGGAAATAGTATCCTCAGTTTCATGTTTCATATAGGGAAACTGAGGCACGGGGAAATCAAACCCGTGTTTGAGTCCCATCACAGTTACCTCTATCTAATAGGCTATGCCACCTATCATATAGCTCAGATGAAAAGCACTGCTTCAGTTTACACTTGGTTGGTGTTTTCTTTACAAGGCTAGAATGTAAAGGTTTTTTAAATGCAACTTTAAATTCTGCTGCACAAATGAGGAGAGTATATAGGGCCTGTTTATGTTGATTTCCTGGTGCAGTCTAGGTTCTGTCCTGGCTCAATGTATCCAGTGGATGACAAGGAAATATTTTCTGTTTTTCACACTGTATCAAACAATGTCACTCTGCTTGCTTGGAAAGATTTTTTTTTTTTTAAATAAATAAAAAAATTAATTTAATGCTTGCAAAAGGTGCTGAATTGTCAGCCTTGAAAAATGCCTGAAGCTGGTTTATCCTCAGAATAAATGAAGCATCATTGCAGACTAACCTCACCTTGCCTTATACATGTGCTCTGCCATGAAATTGATGGAATCACCCAGGAGAGAAAAAACTTTCGTTTTGCTGAACACCTGTCCCCGTAGATTAATAAAGAACAACAGTAAGGAGCTCCAAAGAGTCCCTTGTAGTCACAGCCAGAATTATAGCTTGAAACACAGCGTCTAAATAGTGATGTGCAGAGGCTAAAGCTGGATAAATGAAGGATCGTTTCCTTACGGCTTCTGTATGGATGGAGGAATCCAGAGGAAGTTGGGGGATGGGGGAGAATCTAAACTGACAAAAAAGAATGTAAATCACTAGATGCAGGACTTGAGAGAAGCAACATATTTGGGGTCAGGAAGGAATTTTCCCTCAGGGCAGATTAGCTAGGGCTCTGGGGGGTTTTCACCTTCCTCTGTAGCACAAAGCATAGCTCACCTACTGGTGAATTCTCTGTATTTTAAAGTCCTTAAATCATGATTTGAGGAGGTAAATTACTCAGTCATTGGTTGGTGGCCTATTGCTGGAGTGGGTGGGTGGGATTTTGAGGCCTACATTGTGCAGGAGGTCAGACTACATGATCGTACTGGTCCCTTCTGAGCTTAGAATCTCCGAGTCTCTGACAAGTTGCTCCGTTTTAACACTAGTGCCAGGAAGTGGCTGCAGGAGTGGCACTCTCCCATGGGGAGAGATTAAGGGGAGACAATTTGGTATGGTGTTCAGGAGTCTGCACTTGCTGGACTGTCCTTTAGGATGGTTATTATTTGTATTATCTGTTTGTATTCTGGGAGTGCCAAACAGGGAGAGCAGTTTTGTAATCTCCATTGTGTCAGCATAAAGCAGAGGCCAGGCCCTGCATCAAAGAGATTTTTCAGTCTAAATAGGTAAGGGTGGCAGGGAAAGAATGTAACATACAAACTGGCTGGTCAGGGTGATGGAGGGACAGATGTCAGGAGGGGCAATGCCAATTCCACTCTAAAAAGTGGTTTTGTTTTCCTTTCCTAAAATACATATAATTAAAAAATAGTGCCGGCAGGCAATGAATGGAAAGGAGCATGAGAGTAAGACAGAGGAGGAACAGCAGTAGCAATATTGTGAATGGAGAGAGAGAGAAGGAGAAATAAGAGCAATGGATAAAGATGGATGGAAGGAAGTTGCTGTGGAAGACCTGTAAAAGTGAGAAGGGATTGAAGCCAGCAACCAGTCAGGAAGGACAAAAAGCGTCCAAAATCAAAACATTTCCAAAAGGAATCTGATGCCATCACCACTACCTGAAAGTTCCAAAGGTTCTGAATGTTCTTGTGCCTCTGCCTATTCTAGGCACCCATATGGAGAAAGGCAGAAATGCTCACATTGGGGCCATGTAAGGGATACCGAGGGTTCCTTTCACTGTGCATCTTTGTAAGGGGCAGCTACAGTCTGACCCTGTATTTGACTGATAAGAAGCTGAGCTCAGCTCAGGCATAATGGCACCAGATTTCTGCTCCATGTTTACACTGGGATCTAACTGATACATTTCCATTGACATTTATTCATTCAATTACATAAAGATTTTATACTCTAGTAGGCAGCTCTTCCAGTATTGCATAACACACATTATTAAATTATTTTACTTGACTTTATTATTATCCAGGAACTGTACTGACAAGCCTGAAATATGAAAATGGGCCAATACAAATGCAAAATGCTCCATGAGTACTGATACACCACCGCTTTTCCATAACTCTTACATGACAGCATGATGCTCTCATCCACATGCAAGATCATCCTGCATTCCAAATATATAACAATTCTCACTTCATATCCAAAAACATAGCTGGACATGAGCTCAAGCCATTGGAGCTATAGCAGATTCAAACATCCCAAAGCAGAGGCATGTTTGGATTGGGGGTTCTGGCTCAGCTATTTAGATAGCGGCCCACTGGAAGAATGTATGTTTCCAGCACTCCCAGACTTCCTTAGTGTAGAGATCTGGGCTTCTGGTTCAGGTCTGTCTGCATCTGAGGGATAACACCGTGGGTATGCTGTCCCCCTGACTACTTTACTTTCATAAAAATGACAGATTTGTAATATACTTTTTGGCTGGAAATATCAGACAAACACCTACTTCTTCCTGGAATAATAAAAGTTGTGTTTTTCGTAGGAGCTTGATAAGAAACATTTTATAACTGACTTGGAGGCAAATGGTTATAGCTCACATCTCTTTATTGCTCCAAAGCACAACAGCAAAGGAAATTTAATTAAATGTTAAAATACCCTGCAAACACAATAGAAAACAAAACAAACAGAAAACCAAAGTCACCCCTTTAGTTACACAACAACCCTCCCTTAAAGAACACTGTACAAGAAGCAAAAGTAGAGGAATCTTTCTTTCTTTGCTCCCCCGTTACTGACAATTCAAATTGCACACAACAGATTAAGAATGCAAAGCCTATAACCATGCACTCAGTTAGAAGAAGGTCTTTCACATGCCCAGGAAAGAGCATCTATTTGAAAGAAGGTTTCCTATCAGTCTTTTTGCTATCAAAAGAACTATTTTGTCATCACATGCAGGTACAAACATTTAGACTATGATAGTGTGTACTTAGACTGCACAAGTTTTTATTATGAGGTAAATAATATATCAGTTAAATACAGATTGCAATGTAAGTAGTTTTAATACCTAACAACAACATTTTGCACTTTTATCTGCTCATCTCAGATTACTTTACATATAGATCAACAAATTAAGCCTTGTAACGCTCCCTTAAAGGAGGGAGTATTATCTGAGAAAATGGGGCTAGTCTTAAACCAATGTCACTTTTCTGGTCACATTTGACCCCATATTTTAGGATTTCCATACACCCAGGCACTGCCGATCAGAACACTGCTCCAGAACAGTTCAACATATGTGAGGCAGGAAGGATTCACCTTCTGCTCCAGGTGATTAAGTAAGACTATTGTCTCAGGCAGCAAAGAGATTCCAGAAGGAAGAACCACTTCCTTACACAATAAAAAAAAAATCTGCAATCTAGATACATATATGGCCCTTGTTTCTACTATATCTGAGCAACAAAGCAGGGGACAGCTGGTTAAAGATAGGGACATTTTGTGGTTAAAATAAACTAAAATAGGAGAAGGCTCTCAAGCCCAGGGAGAGGAGGCTAACTGCATCACAGTCAGGCTAAGGAAGGGAGCTGTCCCTTTGCTCTTGGCAGAGGATAAGGGACTGTCCTTCAGCTTTACTCTTTGCAGTACCCCGTTGAGTTCCTTTGATTTATACTTGAGCAAATGGATAATCAAGCCCATTGTATTTTGTTTATTAACCAGATACGCTCTGCATGTAACTGAATGCACAGAAACTCAAGGTGTGTTTGCTGGTTTGTTTGGGTGTTGTTGTTTGGTTGGGTTTTTGTTTGCTTGTTTGTTTTTTGCACTTCCAGCCTGTCTTCCCCTGCCCCAGTAGGAGAGATACCAGCACTATCCCAGTAAAGCATACTGTCACAAATGGACTGGACTATGCCCCCACAGCTTCCCTTTGAAGGCTATTCCAGAACTTTATTCCTCTGATGGTTAGAAACCTGTGTCTAATTTCAAGTCTACATGTCCTGATGGACAGTTTATATCCATCTGTTCTTGTGTGCACATTGGTGCTGTACTCAAATAATTCCTCTCCCTCCCTGGTATTTATCCCTCTGATGTATTTATAGAGAACAATCATATCCCCCCTCAACCTTATTTTGGTTAGGCTAAACAAGCCAAGCTCTTTAGGTCTCCTCTCATAAGACAGGTTTGCCATTCTGCGGATCACCTTTGTAGTCCTCCTCTGCATCTGTTGAATTCATCTTTCTTAAACAAGGGGGACCAGAACTGCATACAATATTCCAGATAAGGTCTCACCAATGCCTTATATAATGGTAATAACACCTCCCTATTTTTACTGGAAATACCTCATCTGATGCATCCTAGGACCACATTAGCTTTTTTGCCCAACCACATCACATTGATGACTCATAGTCATCGTGTGATCAACCAGTACACCCAGGCCTTCTCCTCCTCTGTCACTTCCAACTAATGTGTCCCAAACTTATAGGACAGTTTCTTGGTTTTAGTCCCTAAATGCATGACCTTGCCCTTTCCAGTATTAAATTTCATCCTATTTCTATTACTCCAGTTACAAAGATCATCTAGATCTTCCTGTATGATATCCCAATACTTCTCTGTGTTGGCAACACCTCCCAATTTTGTGTCATCCACAAACTTTATTAGCACGTTCCCACTATTTGTGCCAAGGTCACTAATAAAAAGATTAAATAAGATTGTTCAAAAGACTGATCCCTGAGGAACTCCACTGGTAACCTCCCTCCAGCCTGTCAGTTCACCTTTTAGTATGACCCATTGCAGTTTTCCCTTTAACCAGTTCCTTATCTGCCTTTCTATTTTCCTATTAATCCCTATTTTTTCCAATTGAACTCTTAATTCCTTATGTGGAATTGTATCAAATGCCTTACTGAAATCTAGGTAAATAGAGTCACTGCATTTCCTTTTTCCAAACATCCCCTGCCCCCGCCCCTCCGTTATCTTCTCAAAAAGGAGATCAAAATTGGACTGGCACGATCTACCTTTTCTAAAGCTGTGTTGTATTTTATCCCAATTACCATTAATCTCAATATCCCGAACTACTTTCTCTTTCAATTTTTCCCCCCAGTTCCTTCAGACACCAGTAAATTATGGCAAAAGAATAATGTCTGGCAACTAGAAATACATTGAATAGCTGGAAGTATCAGCTCCTCAGGCAAGTGCTTCTCCTGGATTCAGTTCCTTGGACTCTGCAATAGCTACCCTTGATGAAGGAACAAAATGTCAGGCTCATTCACTTGTCCTCCAGATTTATCCCTTCCCTCCAATCACCAGATTTAGTGGTGGACCATCTGCTCCTTTCCAAACAAAGATCTGGCAATTTGAGGAAAAATAGTATCACATGGACCAGCGGGCGGGCTAAAGTGCTTGAAAAGCCACATGTTCTTGCAAACGCAAATGAGTTGTTTTTCCTCTTGACTTTCCTTTCCAACGCATCTCGCCTAGAGCAAGTGAGGACAGATTGTATAGAAGGTACATACCTTGTTCCAGTATTTTCCACCTCTCTCCACTTCCATCTACTCTTTCTCCCCCTGTTCCCTTTCATTCCCTTGGTTAATTAAATGCACCTCTTTCTGGCTGCTCTGCCGCATCAGCCGCAGGCATTCAGAATGGAGGGCAGTTTATTTATAGATACAGTTCCTCCCATAGGAGTTTTTATGCCACTTAGGGGTTGGCGATGTGCCCTGTTGCAGATAGTCCTGGTCCTGATGATGGGGAGCCTGGCTTAGGGCTGAAGGATAGAAAAGTTGGAAAGATTTAGGCTGCTTGTCAGCTTTTTGGCTCTTAGAAGCTATTTATTACTTCATTGCTTATTCATTGTTTTATTTTATATCACTTGCAGGACTGGCATTCAGTAACCATGTTTCCACAATAGAAACCACACAAGCACTTTGTGTTTGAACCACAAAATTATGGATATTAACCTCCCAACTTCCTACCATGCTGAGCAGTGTGATAGATCCACACACAAACAGTGTAAACCTGGGCAGATTTGCAATCCTTTTCTAGATATTGATTACAAATTGCTTCCTCCCCATTAGGGAAATGGCAAATCTATACATTAACAATCACAATTTGGAATGAAAGCAATTTAAAGAATCCAATAGTGTATACCTACTCATTTTTATGCTAAAAAGCCTACAAGGAATGGAATAAAAGCCACATTTTCAGAATTGTATAAATGCTTGCATTTGCACACATATAATTGTGTGTTTGTATTCCTATTTTACATGCATACCAACACAATTCTATGTGTTATCACAAGAAACTAATGCACAAAAGAGAAGAGCAAATAAACACATTTTTTGCCCAAATAGGGTCATTTAGAAAGCGTCAGATTATTAGAACTTTCACTTTTAGTTTTAACAGAAATATCATTATATAATGTTATTATATTTACATGGGGCAAATCTGGAAGAACATGGGAAGAGAACAACAACTAAATAACAACTAAAAGAAAGGGGACAGAGAAATGAGCTAGGCAGTTTGTTTTGCTCTGGCAAATGACATAGCATTATTTGTCTCTCATTAGATACATAGTATTATCTCCCTTCTATGGAGATTCACTTTCCCAGTTTAAATTGGTTTGCCTCTCCATTCCCAGTTACCCCATGAATGCTCAATACACAGTATATATATATATATATATATATATATATATATATATATATATATATATAGAATTGTCCTCAAATGTCGAAGGAATTACAAATTATATTCATATATTAATTTTGTGTTTCCCATTATTATATTTCTCTATTTTGTTAAATCTTACTTAAGGGAGACCAGGATGTAATTCCTTGGACATTTGAGAATAATTCTAATTTCTTATTAAAATAACCCACAAAACTAGAATGATTTGTTGTGATCATTTGTCTCTCATATACATTCCTTTCCTCCACAGAGCCTACAATCCTTTCCAAGTGTGTAGGTATTAAAAGGACTAGTCACCTGAGTAAGGACTGCTCACATTACATTCAAACCAGAGGGCTGAACCGAGCAAATATTTTCTTAGGTGATTAGTCTTTACTCCAAGATCTCCATCACATGAGCAAAGGCTTACACGTTCAGGTCTCTGGTTTGTTTTTCCATACAAATAATTTGATTTCCATCCCTCTCCTGTCTCACTGACACCCCTGGCCTCGTTTCTTTGTATGCAAAAGACAGGTTGCTCCAGAAAAAGGTATCTGTCAGTGCCCCATGGAGATTTATTTTGACTTACCAAATTTGAAGTTTCACTAAGAGACTTTTATTTGCATGAGACTAGGGTATAACTCAATATGACCCTACTGGGATGTCTTTCTGAATTTGTATCTTCTGCAGTCACCATGGGGAAAAAGAGTTGAATCAATGTCATCTATCCAACTAAACTGACAGAATGTAAATGATCATTTCCATGGAAAGGGAATAGATGCATTTATTTTAAACATCAGTAAAAGCAAAGACAAGTTCAGTGCTGAAATGGTGATGGCATTAGTATGTCTGAATCAAAGTACCCATCATATGCGATGCAATATAATCTAGACGAAGATGCCAGTCAATTAATATCGGAGATGACCAACTAAATATCTACTAATTTAAAATATATAGAAATATGCTAGTAATACCACCACTCTGATGAACTGTGAAAGTATGTATCAATTTACATGAATCATGCACCTTAGACTGCTTCACCTTCATTCTCCCAGCTAATCCAACTCTGTCAGAACTATATATAATATACCGAGTCTTTTAGCAGCTTTCAAAAGTCTTTCTTTTATAGACCTAAAAGATTCTGAGATACCAGACTTTAAAATCATGACTGTTTGATTTATAGAAAGCTATTTTCAATAATTTGTAGAGGTTGCTAAAATTTATGAGGATTCAGTTTTCTTTCTCTGTGAGGTACAGTTGAATTCATGCTACTAAGAGAGTCTGGCTACACAGGCATATGGATATGAAAAATAGTGTCAATAAAATTTGTAAAACTGATGAAATTCCAAAATAGTTGATCTGTAAAATGTGGTTTCTACAGAAAAGATGGGAGAGACAGATGCAAACTTCTGAACAAAATGCTAACAGAGAAGCTCATATGGTAAAAAGAAAGCAGGAAAGTACACAGCCCATGAAAGCTCAAGATCAAGAAATTATGGATCAGGAAGGAGAGCTCAGCTCATGTCAAAGGCTGCAGAATGTAAATAGAGAAATGTCAGATTTGGCCAGAAGTTGGTCATTCATAGGTTTTGTAAGAGCTATGTCGGTGGAATGTAGAGAGCATGAAATTCAAATGCATGGGGTTGGTCAAAAAAAGATGCAGAGAAGGAACTCAAGGGAGCAGCAGCTGACCATTGCCCCTGGAAGCTTAGAGATAAAGAAGTGGGGTGACAGAGCAGTAGAGAGGCAAGTAGAGATGAGGGAGTACTTTTGCAGCAGGGAAGAGAAAAAAGCATCTTTTACCACAGGATCAGGAGACACAGAGAAGAGAGGTTCAGATGAGGAGGAACATGAAAAAAGAAGAGAAGGATGGGACAGAAGAGGGCATATCTTAAGGTGAGAGGAGGCTAGGAGAAAGCCAGAATTGAGTTAAGGAGGAGACAGTTCAAGGTGAAAGAGAGAGGAGGAGGTGGGTTCCTGGTAATTACCATTGATTTTTCCTTTGAGAAATATGACATTCTTTGGGAGAGAAAGTAGAGGTGGGGGATAAGTAAAGAGCAGTAGGTTTAAGAGGTGAGTCAACTCATGGTTCTCAACTTAAGGTAATGAAGAATTGCCAGGGATAAATGTCATGTGAGCTATCAAGAGAAGAAAAGTAGACCTGATGAGCAAGGGAAGAAGCAGAGTTGTGAAAAGAGAAAATCTCCAGAGGATTCAAATGTTCTTAACTTAAGGGACACTCATGAGAGCAGGTGACAATCTGATCAACAAGGCAAGGTGAGGATTAGTAGGGGAAAGAGGGTGGTGAGAGCTAGAGGATCAGAGATTTTAGGTGATGAGGAGAGTGTTGAGTTTTAAACAGACAGCATGGAGTCAACGGACAGGGATTAGACAGGGTCGGAGTGATGAGAGCAGCTGACAAGTCAGATGGTCAGTAGACAAGAGTTCACAAGGTGTAATAACAGGGCAAGAGAGGAAGGGGAGATTAAAGAGAGACCTCAGAGACAGAAAAATTAGAGAAAGAGCATTTCAAGGTAAAGAGCACAGTCAGTGGCCACATTGTGACTATGAGTTGGTACTGATGGAGAGATCAAAAGACATGGTTAGGGAGAGCAGGTAAGAGACTCTAGAGCAGGATTCTCAACATATTTACTGTTGTGGGCCACATATGCAGCTCTCTATGCATTATGTGGGCTCCATCTACACAATATATATGCTACCTGTATGGTCCTGAGGTGTCACATGGGCTGCAACTGTGTGGTGATTGGGTCACAAGTGGCCCATGAGTTGAGAACCATTATTCTAGAGTAACAAGCATCATTGATGTGGAAACTGAGATCCCCAAGACCAGAATGGAGGATTAATGAGAGGGGAATGAGAAGAATCAAAAGCAGAGGCCAAGGAAGGAACAGGGAAGAGAAATGGGAGGATGACAGGGAATGGCCATATCTTGGAGAGGGAAGCAAGTGTCCAAAGTAATAGATTTTATTTTACTCTGAAATTTTCTTTTTATTCTTGACCAATTCATTTTCATACTATAAAATGTTGAAAAATTCAAACTAACTTTAGTATTATATATTCCTCCTAAACTATTTTTAAAAAACATTGTAAAAACCTTCCAGTTATCAAAGGCTGCTCTGACTATAAACCAGACTCAAACCACAGAAAGTTATCTGGGATTATGCCCTGTTTATAAATTTAAAAATGTATGGGTTACATAAAGCAGCTGTTTAAAATATATATATTATAAAATGATTTGTTTCCTTTGTGATATGGCTGCTAGGAAAACTTTTGATGAAGTCTGCAAGGCATTTATCATCATTGTTTGTTGACCTCATATAGTACATGCACATCCACAAAAGGAATTGTACCATAATTGAAAGTGATAGTGATTGCAAAGGCTTTGACATCACACATCACCTTTTAGCACTGAAGAAATCGAAAAAGCAGGATTTTCAGAGCAAGGCTAAAAGACTCCCTGCTGCACAGAAGGATATTACAAGTTTGCTTTCTATGTATACTAAACTACAAATTTAATTGAAATATATGCTTACATGTTTTGGTTTATCAATACAATTATCAAGAATATGTAATGAGATGTGACAAATAAATGGTTTGTGTGTATGGTATTACTCAGTTGTTGAATCTGATTCTCATTATGTTCCTAAAAGAACAACTGCTATGTAAATAATGCACAGCTATCTTGTAAAATGTTCCATTTAGTTGGATTTATTAGTGAATGCTACTTACATACTAAGGATTGAGTTGTGGCTTTGCCACAAGACCTGTACATGGAATTGCACATAGAATCCTCTGTGAAGTACACTTCCCCTCTCTACTGTGTTCTGGGACAAGTGAATGGGGCACAGAACACTAATTTTCTGCTAACACCTGCAGCAAAATATTTAAAAAAACCCTATGTTAAGCTCCATTGTCTGTCTTGCTGCCCCATTTCGCTCAAGATGAGAATGAGTAGGTGGCTATGCCTCAAAGGTGAAAATCAGGCTCTACCGTCCTTTACTGCCTCTAGTGACACTTGATCATTGCAGAATTAAAGAACAAGAGGAGGAAGAAAGCTAATTGGACCTTTTGCATAGCTAATGCTCACTGCAATCACCATCTCTAGTCAAAATCATCTGAGAATTCATCAGAAAACAGTATTTAAACGCTGCTTTGAGATTCATTCTGTAACATAACCTGATGAAGGGGGAACAGCTGCATGTCCAGTTTGATACAATCAGGCAAGCACAGATCTTTAAACTGATTCACATAGTGTATACGTGTTACATGAAGCTTGAGTGGACTGTTTCCTTATTTAGGGCTACTGAGAGTTTGGACTGAATTCATTGGAGGAGATTTGGGAAAGGATCACAGAATGCTACTTTAATGGCCTCCTTTTTAAATACCTCAGTTTACTAAATGAACATGACTGAAATAACTATCAAACTTCAATTGCTGCTGTAAATAAGGAGAATACTTTATAAATTGTTTTGTGCTATTTGACCATGCTTAACACTCTCAGTACAGTCTGTTTTCATTTCCACACCAATTGTGAAAGTAATTTCATACCAATAGGGGACCCAGGTGTAGAAAGAGAAGAACAGACTCATTTCATGTAATCATGCACAACCCACTTCTCACCAGCCACTCCTTCCCCTTCTCCCCATTTTACCTCCAGCATTGCAGATTCAGTGCATGATTTGCATTAATCCTTCTCTCTAGGATATGTCATTACTCTATCTCAGGTTCACCTCACCTACCTAAATGCCCTAGCTATCACCAAAGTTGTGTTTAAAAGGGAGACCTTGAACTAGCGATCTCCACTGTGACCATTTTTTCTTCTCAAAATTTCATTTAAAAATACTGAGAAAGATGCTAGCCTGTCAGCCCCAAAGTGCAGCCAAAGCAGACCAGAAAAGCTCCTTAAAACTGCATTTCTGATTTGCATCAGTGACGATCTTCAGAGACCACCTCTAGGAAGCAGGGACACCATGAGCTAATGGGGCCTCTCTGTGCAGGCAACAGATACCATTACAATTCTAGGTTTTGGGAAGCTTGGAAGCCTCCAGATCCCTTGGAGCTCATAGACACCAAAAGGGGCAGAAAGGGAACAGCTTCCCTTTCCCACCCTCATTCCAGCCCATCAGCTCATTTTTCTCCCATGCACCTCCCCACAAAACAAACAAACAAACAATTAAACATTATTACATACAATACCTTTAAAGGATACTTGTAATTCTACAGATAACAGAAGTTAATATTTATTTGTTCCATAGAGATGTAGCAAACTGTTTCAAAGTGGCCACTTTAAGGCTGCAGCTGCAATGTCTGCTTTTTTTTTTTAAAAGGGCCACCACCAGAAAGGCATACTGGGGAAAAATTATTCCTATAAGAAGTTATTCTCCATGAGAAAGAATAGAGGACAGAAAGTTAAAAAAAAAAGTGGCTCTGTTTGCTGTGACCCCACTATATCATAACTTGACCTTATTTTAGTAAGTCTCCCTGCTTTTTGTTTGCTGGGTTTCACGATCTGTTGTTTTCAGTTAGACTACAAGCTTTCCTGGGCAAAGGCCGTGTGTATGTTGTGTGTCTGGACATCACCTAGCCCACTTTAAGCACTAAAAGCAGATCCGTAAGACTAGAGAGAGCCTGTGGAGAATTCTCCAGAGGAATTCTTTGATGGAAGAAAGCTAGCAAAAGCAGTTCTATCACCTGCAGACACAAAGGGAAAGATGGGGCATGAGCAGGAAAGGAAAAGAGGAAGTGTGGCATAGTAACACTGCCATGCCTGAGCCTTCACTGATACAAAATCCCCAGTTTATGTTGGAACCACAGAGCCCTGAATCTGGGAGCTTCTGTTGTCTCCTTGCAGCCTCCTTTTCAACTGCATCTGTGCAGAGCTCAGGTATATGGGAGCATCAAAGCCTTCTTCACGTCTACACAATCCTTGACTTCTCTGCTCAGACTCCCAATGAAAATAACAATTGGTTTTCTGAAAGAGGATAGACTTCTAACATCTCACATTACAAGATACCAAACATTCAGAGGGAACTGACTTGCTACCACGTTGATCTGTATTTGACCTGATGATGAGCTAGAGATGAAAGGCTCTATGCCACTTCTGTGTACCAAAACCCAAAGCCATCATGTACATTAAATTGTGTCCTTTCAGCTCCATTGAGAGTGCATATATATATATATATATATATATATATATATATATATATATATATA